>CM038047.1:133922111-134266160 GCA_021397845.1 Areca catechu
TGGCTCTCATGGTCCGTCAACCCAGTATGATTCCTCTTTGCAGGGGTCTGATGACTCCTATGGGGGTTGGTTGCTACCCGTGGATGGGATGGCCTATATTGGATAGAGTGCAGGCTTTCGCTGGGGCCCGCGGCATGGGTCGCAGGGTCCCTGGCTGAGGTTGAGTGACCAGGGAGCACTGTTGATGCTGCAGCTGCCTCACGACCATGGTCAATGTTTGCAGTTGTTGGACAATAGCAGCATACTGACCGTCTATCGAGGGCAACTAAGGAGGAGGAGTGAGAAGTTCCCCCTCTAGGCTACTGGGGCCCGGGGGAGAGGGAACCTCTCCCGCACGGCTGGTGGAGGCTTCATGTCTGCGAGTTACCACCATGCTTGGAGTTAAGCTATTTTCAAGCTCAAGGGGGGCTTGTTCGTACAGGGGTTTTCGTCCCCCCTACCTGGAGCGCCAATCTGTTGCCAACCTTATCGCTGTGGCCTGTAACCACGAGTTGGCATCGAACTTTGGTCTCCTTTACTTTGGAATCCTCGCACTCCCAGACCTACAAAATAAGGTTAGAGACCTGGGTCGGGGGTTCCGACGGGGGCACTCCGACGGTCAAGTTAGCGAGCGGCAAAGTGGAACAGATCCACTAAGATGGATCCCTGCTGGGTGATGGGGGGCAAATGGGGTAGGATCGTTGGTGAGCCTAGAAGTTACCAAAATTAGGATATCATATTTTTTTAGATTTTTTTTCTTCTAGGGATGGTGAAGGAATAGTGTGGATGGAAGATAGGGATTTGAATCTCATGGACTTTGGGACTCACACTAATGAAGAGATCTCTCACCTCTAGGGCATTCCACCCTACTCAATACTTGGAGGCATTAGGGTGAATCTCAAAGGTCATGGGAGGATAAAGAAAATAGAATGGGAAGGGGGATAACTCATGGGAGGATAAAGAAAATAGAATGGGAAGGGGGATAACTAGACATGACCTCACATCATGTCCTGGGGTTGGGTCTCACACCCTCTTCTCACGGAGTGAAAGTAAAGAATCTCTCTTTCCTAAAAACTCATATTTATTAACTGAATTGTTTTTTTACAAAGGATCGAGGGAGGTATTTATATACTTGTCCAACCCTCATTTGAATTTGAATACAAGATAAAAAGATAGGGATGATTCAAATTCAAATACAAGATAGGATAAGATAAGCCTATCCATATCTCAATCCTAACCAACCAAATCCTAATTTAAACTTCAAACAAAAAGATAAACCCAAATTAATTTATTCTGGATATGCTCCGAGATTCATGTAGCTCCAGGATTCATGCTTGCTTCGGGATCCATGCAGGAGATATCCCCATCACTCTAATGCCAATTTGATGGGGGACAGATGGGTAGGATCGTTGGTGAGCCTAGAAGTCACCTAGATTAGGGTATTTTTTTTTTTTTGGGTTTTTTTTGGGATGGCGAAGGAATAGTGGGGATGGAAGATAGTGTTGACTCTAGTCTTGATTTTGATGATTGACAAAATGTTTAAGTATATATGAGTACTAATTGTATTTTAAGTGTATTTCTTAGATCTTAGTACTCAACCATGTTGAATGAAGAAATGCTTGTATTTCAGTTGAAAAAGTCCTTAAATTAATGGAAAATCTAATATATGGACTTTGGAATTAATATGAAAGAATTTGAAGATAATTCAGCAAAGCCGGCACGGCAAAATTTCAATGGCACGCTTCAGAGGTCGACACCAGAGGTCGACACCTGTCCAGAGGTCGACACCTGAGGTCAACACCTGTCCAGAGGTCGACACCAGAGGTCGACTCATAGCCTGAGAATTCAGACTGGGCAGAACTATGGTTTTCTGGATTTTTGCCTAAGATAAACTGGAGGTCGACTCATGAGGTCGACACTTGATCTAGAGGTCGACTCATGAGGTCGACTCATGGTATAACGGCTAGTTTTTCTGAACTTCTGATTTGATTTCCAACGGCCATAAACGGCCATATTTTTGAATCTAACGGTCTTGTGGAGTTGTTTCAGCTTGAATGATGTATTTAACCTCCACCAAACTTCAAAAAAGATATGGAGACAAGGTGAAAAGGATTAGAGTGAAAGTAAAAAGCCTTCAAGCAATTCCAAGCCAAAAAGAGTGAGAAATCCAAGAGATTCCTTAGCCAAAAGCTTTCCATCTTTGAGGAATCCAACTTTCAAGAGTTTGGCATTTAGTGAGGTCAAAGATTCCAAGGGAAAAGGCTTTAAGAGTCTCCATCAAGAGCTTCAACGAATTTCTTATTGCTCAAAAGGAGTTTGTATTGTTTTTATTCATTGTATTCATATTCTTTTGTCTTTGGCTAGTTTCAAGGGAATTTGAAACTAGTGTGAGGTTTGTTGGTGAGCCAATTGATAAAACCAACTAGGGTTCCTTGTAAGCCCGAAGCCAAAACAAGTGAGTGGGGTTTGTTGGTGAGCCAATTGATAAAACCAACTAGGGTTCCTTGTAAGCCCGAAGCCAAAACAAGTGAGTGAGGTTTGTTGGTGAGCCAATTGATAAAACCAACTAGGGTTGCTTGTAAGCCCGAAGCCAAAACAAGTGAGTGAGGTTTGTTGGTGAGCCAATTGATAAAACCAACTAGGGTTGCTTGTTAGCCTGAAGCCAAAACAAGTGTGTAAGGTTTTGACTTGTGAGCCTGGTAAAACAAGTCGGCTGTAATCTAAAGATTATAGTGGAAATTCCCAAGTGGAGCTTGGGGAGTGGATGTAGGTGCTAGATGCACCGAACCACTATACTTCTTGTGTGTTTGCATTGCTCTTCTTTTTTCTCTTTAATTGTTGATTTATTTCATTGCTTCCGTTGCACAATTATTTGAGCACTATCACTCTTCACCTTAAAACTTGATAGCACATATATTGCGTTAAATTTTTAAATACCCAATTCACCCCCCTCTTGGGCACCATATCTGGGCAACAAGTGGTATCAGAGCTCGGTGCTCTGATTGAAAATCTAACGATTTTGAGCTAAAGATTATGGTAACCCTTGTAGGTATTAGTGTTAGACCACCATTTTTCAATGGCATAAATTACTTATTTTGGAAAACTCGCATGCGCATCCATATTCAATCTATTAGTTATCATCTTTGGAAAACCATTATTAGTGGTCCTCATATTCCTTCCATTTTGGTTAATGGCATTTCCATTCCAAAGCTTGAAGAGGACTGGAATGAATATGACATTAAACAAATTGAACTCAATGCTAAAGCAATGAACTTGCTTTATTGTGCATTGGACTTAAATGAATTTAATAGAGTTTCTACATGCACATCAGCGAAGGAAATATGGGACACACTTGAAGTTACTCATGAGGGTACTCTTCAAGTGAAGAACACTAAAATTAATTTGCTTATACATTCTTTTGAAACTTTTGAAATGATGCATTATGAATCTATATCTGATATGTTCTCAAGATTTATGACTATTATTAATGAATTAAAAAGTCTTGGCAAAATCTATACTAATGCTGATTTGGTGAACAAAATTCTTAGATCCTTGCCAAAATCATGGGATCCAAAGGTGACGGCGATCCAAGAAGCTAAAGATGTAGAAACCTTACCTTTGGAGGAGCTTATCGGTTCACTCATGACCTATGAGTTAAACTTATGGCAAAGGATAGTGGAAGCTGATACAGAAAAGAAAATAATAGCTCTCAAGGCCAAAAGGAAATTCAAGGCAATGATGGCAACTTGGAGCGATAGCGAAGATTCAAGTACGGATGATGAAGTTGCCCATCTTTGTTTCATGGCAAATGAGAAAAAGGTATGTGCTAAAAATAATTATGATTTTACCTTTAAAGAATCACATGATGCATCTAATAATCTTGTGCATGAATACAGATTGCTAAAAATTGAGCACAAGAAATTAAATAGGCATGTAGATTCATTTTCTCTTGACAACACCAATCTTGCAAATAAAAATGATGATTTAAATGCCAAGATTGATATTTTGAAAAATGAAAAGAATAATTTTTCTAAAGAAAAAGAATTTTTAGAAAAAGAAAATGTTATTCCAAAAGATTTATGTGAAAAAGTTTTTAATGAGAAAAATATTTTGATTAAGGAAAAGAAGCAAAAACTCTTGAAGAACTTCAATATTCCTGCTTCTTTCAATTCTTCTTATATATGTGATTTCAATGCTTATCCTTCTAAAAAGGTTTGGGTTCCAAAAGGAACCATAATTACTAATCATAAAGGACCCAAGAAAGTTTGGGTACCAAAAATGTCCACTTAATTTGTTTTGCAGGAATGTCTTGCAACCCAACATGAAGAAAGGAAGTTCTTGAAAAGAGGTTGTACAAGATAATTTAAAGAAGTGGACAAGCTATTTTCTGGACTAAATGGTAAAAGGAAGGATTATGTATATTGGTAAATTCTAAACATCTCCTTCCATAATTAAAATTGTAGATTAATTTTTATTGCATCAATTACTTTGAAAAATTGTTTTAAATAGTTAATTGGAATCAAGTTTGGACTTATCATCATTGGCTATGATCATGAACTTTTTGGTGCTGATGAATTTCATGCTATCATGATTAAATCTATGATTGTAAGACCTTCACTTGATTTTGATTAATGTATTTCATGAAAAATACTTTTAAAGATGCATATTGATTTGAAAAATGTTTTAATTGATTGATTAGAATCAAGCTTAGACTAATAATCATTTGTTGTGATCATGACCATTTTGATGTTGATGGATTTCAAGCTCTCATGGTCAAACTTGTGATTATTAGATCTTCACTTGATTTTGATTAATATAATTTCTAAATTATTTCAAGTGAAATGCTATAATTTATATGTTTTTATTTTTGGCATCTATGCATAATCTAGAAATGATTTGGATCAAGTATAGAACTAGTAGTTAAGGGTTACTTTTAAGAAGAAGGTATGCTTATTGACAAACCCTTGCTCTAATAGCTAGACTTGATATCATATTACTTCTAGCATTTGTATGGATATCAAATCATCTTAAAATAAATTTGAAATAATGCTAAACATTTTTATGCGATATAAATGTTTTGTAAATCATGAATATCTTGAAAAATTTCAAATCTTGATGCATAAGCTTTCATGTTTTATTCCTGAAATAAATGCATATTTTTAAAGGAGGAATAACATTCAGGGGGAGCATCCAAAGATTTGTTATCATATTTGATGCTTTGAATATCTTGTTGATATCATGCTTTGCTTATATTGCTCTAGTACTCTTCTTGTTTTCAAATCTAATTCTTTGGAGGAGTTACATTCAAATGGTATCATATTCTATTGGCATCAAAATTTTTTTTAAGAATTCCTAGTAACCGCTTCGGATTGGGTTAGTCACCATGGCCGTCCGGTCATAGGAGATAAGTAGGGCTTAAAGACCCTCTCTTCCCATTCAACGGGCTCTCTTATGACGTGTAGGGGTGCCGCTGTGACCTTATCCCATGAACAAGTAAGGCGAATGGATAATATACATCAAATCATTTCTTGCATGTGCTTACATTCTTTGGTATCTTGTTCAATTTATATCATATTCAATTGATATCATAAATATTTGATTTCATGCATTGATTTTGATGACCTACTTGCTAATCTTTCCAACTTCATTCCCACTTTGTATTGCCTTTCACCCTTTTTCATGATGTCAAAAAGGGGGAGAAAATTGTTAAGTATGAAAAGGGGAAGATTGGATAAACATGAAAAATCTTTTGAGAAATGAAAGAAAGTGCAAAAGGGGGAGAAGAATGTAAAATGTTTTTATCTAAAGGAAAGAATTAGTAAGAAGAAGAAATTTTGAAAATTTTAAATTTTTCTTTTGCATATTTTAAAAAAAAATATATTTTGAAGATTTTTTGGATCATATTTTGAGGGGGAGCTTGGTGCTTATTGTTTTGAGCTTACATGTTTATCTTATTGTTAATCTTTTTAAGCTTACCTTATTCATATACTTAAAGATTTTGTCATCATCAAAAAGGGGGAGATTGTTGACTCTAGTCTTGATTTTGATGATTGACAAAATGTTTAAGTATATATGAGTACTAATTGTATTTTAAGTGTATTTCTTAGATCTTAGTACTCAACCATGTTGAATGAAGAAATGCTTGTATTTCAGTTGAAAAAGTCCTTAAATTAATGGAAAATCAAATATATGGACTTTGGAATTAATATGAAAGAATTTGAAGATAATTCAGCAAAGCCGGCACGGCAAATTTCAATGGCACACTTCAGAGGTCGACACCAGAGGTCGACACCTGTCCAGAGGTCGACACCTGAGGTCGACACCTGAGGTTAACACCTGTCCAGAGGTCGACACCAGAGGTCGACTCATAGCCTGAGAATTCAGACTGGGCAGAACTATGGTTTCTGGATTTTTGCCTAAGATAAACTGGAGGTCGACTCATGAGGTCGACACTTGATCCAGAGGTCGACTCATGAGGTCGACTCATGGTATAACGGCTAGTTTTTCTGAACTTCTGATTTGATTTCCAACGGCCATAAACGGCCATATTTTTGAATCTAACGGTCTTGTGGAGTTGTTTCAGCTTGAATGATGTATTTAACCTCCACCAAACTTCAAAAAAGATATGGAGACAAGGTGAAAAGGATTAGAGTGAAAGTAAAAAGCCTTCAAGCAATTCCAAGCCAAAAAGAGTGAGAAATCCAAGAGATTCCTTAGCCAAAAGCTTTCCATCTTTGAGGAATCCAACTTTCAAGAGTTTGGCATTTAGTGAGGTCAAAGATTCCAAGGGAAAAGGCTTTAAGAGTCTCCATCAAGAGCTTCAACGAATTTCTTATTGCTCAAAAGGAGTTTGTATTGTTTTTATTCATTGTATTCATATTCTTTTGTCTTTGGCTAGTTTCAAGGGAATTTGAAACTAGTGTGAGGTTTGTTGGTGAGCCAATTGATAAAACCAACTAGGGTTCCTTGTAAGCCCGAAGCCAAAACAAGTGAGTGGGGTTTGTTGGTGAGCCAATTGATAAAACCAACTAGGGTTCCTTGTAAGCCCGAAGCCAAAACAAGTGAGTGAGGTTTGTTGGTGAGCCAATTGATAAAACCAACTAGGGTTGCTTGTAAGCCCGAAGCCAAAACAAGTGAGTGAGGTTTGTTGGTGAGCCAATTGATAAAACCAACTAGGGTTGCTTGTTAGCCCGAAGCCAAAACAAGTGTGTAAGGTTTTGACTTGTGAGCCTGGTAAAACAAGTCGGCTGTAATCTAAAGATTATAGTGGAAATTCCCAAGTGGAGCTTGGGGAGTGGATGTAGGTGCTAGATGCACCGAACCACTATACTTCTTGTGTGTTTGCATTGCTCTTCTTTTTTCTCTTTAATTGTTGATTTATTTCATTGCTTCCGTTGCACAATTATTTGAGCACTATCACTCTTCACCTTAAAACTTGATAGCACATATATTGCGTTAAATTTTTTAAATACCCAATTCACCCCCCCTCTTGGGCACCATATCTGGGCAACAGATAGGGATTTAAATCTCATGGATTTTGGGACTCACACTAATGAAGATACCTCTCATCTCTAGGGCATTCCACCCTCCTCAATACTTGGAGGCGTTGGGGTGAATCTTAAAGGCCATGAGGGGATAAAGAAAATGGAATGGGAAGGGGGATAACTAGACATGACCTCACATCATGTCCTGGGGTTGGGTCTCACACCCTCTCCTCACGGAGTGAAAGAAAAGAATCTCTCTTTCTTAAAAACTCATCTTTATTAATTGAACTATTTTTTTACAAAGGACTGAGGGTGGTATTTATAGACTTGTCCAACCCTCATTTGAATTTGAATACAAGATAAAAAGATAGGGATGATTCAAATTCAAATACAAGATAGGATAAGATAAGCCTATCCATATCTCAATCCTAACCAATCAAATCCTAATTTAAATTTCAAACAAAAAGATAAACCCAAATTAATTTATTCTGGATATGCTTTGAGATTCATGCATCTCTAGGATTCGTGCTTACTTCGAGATCCATGCAGGCGATATCCCCATCACTGGGTCTCCGTGCTTAGAGGAATCTTTAATGAAGAGATGAGTAAGAATGAGCGAGAACGAGAGGGGTTAGCACTCCGATTATTGTGACTAGGCTCGCCGGGCTCGCTCCTGCGAGTTCCTCTGGAGCCTTTTTCTCAGAGTTGCCTTTTCTCTCCTTTTGTGTGTCTACTCTCTTGATTGCTTACCTTCTCCCATGCTCGCTGGTGCCTTTTTGATATTGTCGGGTGCTTCAGTGTCTCGATTCTCCCCCTCTGGGGAGGCCTTGGAGGTCAACGGCACTTGCTGGCCATTCTCCTTCGGTCGTCTCCCCTTATGGCTGGGAGTCAAGTGGCGAGCTCATCTTGTCTGTCGTGCAGTCATGAAAGGGGGAGCTAGGCGGGACCTTGATCCGTGCATAGGCACCCTTGGGTTTGAGGCGTTAACTATGGCCCTTCCCTTCGAGGGGGTCCAGGTCACTGTCCGTCGGATCTGGTACCTCGATCGAGGTGTCCCTCCAAAACTGGTGCAAACGAGGTTTCGTGCACCGTTACAGATATGGGAATGCCGTACTGGATGCGTCGCACTGTGCGCGCCATCCTCAGCAACATCCTCGGGGCTTGCACCCTGGGTGCTTCACGGAAATGGCTCAGCATCGGCGAGGTGGACCCATCAGGGGGTGCCATCTGGCGAAGGAGTAGAGACAGGCCCACTTCGATCGAGGTGGACCCCGTCTAGGTCGACACCTGGTGAAGGGGCAGAGACAAGCTCGACTTCGGTCGAAGTAGACCCATCTAGGGGCGCCACCTGGTGAAGGAGCAGAGGTGCCAGGCTCAACTTCGACGAGGTGGACCCATCGAGGGGTGCCACCTGGTGAAGGAGCAGAGACAGGCCCACTTCGATCGAGGTGGACCCCGCCTGGGTCGACACCTGGTGAAGGGGCAAGCTCGACACCTGGCCGAGGTGGACCCATCTAGGGGCGCCACCTGATGTAGGAGCAGAGGTGCCTGGCTCGACTTCGACAAGGTGGACCCATCGAGGGGGTGTCACATGGCAAAAGAGCAGGGGCAGGCCCACTTCGGTCGAGGTGGACCCCGCCTGGGTCGACACCTGGCGAAGGGGCAGAGGCAAGCTCGATTTCGATCGAGGTGGACCCATCTGGGGGTGCCACTTGGTGAAGGAGCAAAGGTGCCTGGCTTGACTTCGATGAGGTGGACCCATCAGGGGGTGCCACCTGGCGAAGGAGCAGAGGCAAGCCCACTTCGATCGAGGTGGACCCCGCCTAGGTCGACACCTGGCGAAGGGGCAGAGGCAAGCTCAACTTCGATCGAGGTGGACTCATCTAGGGGCACCACTTGGTGAAGGAGCAGTGGTGCCAGGCTCGACTTCGGTGAGGTGGACCCATCGGGGGGTGCTACTTGGGAAGGAGCAAAGGTAGGCTCACTTCGACCGAGGTGAACCCCGCTTGGATTGACATCTAGCAAAGGGGCAGAGGCAAGCTCGACTTTGATTGAGGTGGACCCATCTAGGGGTGCCACTTGGTGAAGGAGCAGAGGTGCCAGGCTCGACTTCGACGAGGTGGACCCATCAGGGGGCGCCACCTAGCGAAGGAGCAGAGGCAGGCCCACTTCGACCAAGGTGGACCCCGCTTGGGTCGACACTTGGCGAAGGTGCAGAGGCAAGCTTGACTTCGACCGAGGTGGACCCATCTGGGGGCGCCACCTGGCGAAGGAGCGGAGGTGCCAGGCTCGACTTCGGCGAGGTGGACCCATCAGGGGGTGCCACCTGGCGAAGGAGGAGAGGCAGGCCCCCACTTCGATCGAGGTTGACCTTGCCTGGGTCGACACCTGACGAAGGGACAGAGGTGCCAAGCTCGGATCGTGGTGGGTGCATTTGCTGGTCGAGCCACCTAGCAGGATAGCTCAGAAAGGAACACCGCGTGACACCGCTTGGCCGCCAGCTGGCACTGATGCATGCTCTACGTCAGCGATCTTGCCATATCACCTGCTAATGTCATTGTTTCATAAATTTAGTGTTGATCCCCATTATCTTTCTATTAGGCAAAAGAAGAGGAGCTTTGCTCCATAAAGGTAGAAGGCCATTGAGGAAGAGATAGACAAGCTTTTGAAAGCATGTTTCATCAGGAAGACCTATTATCTAGATTGGATAGATGATTTGGTAATGGTCAAAAAGGTAAATAACAAATAAAGAATCTGCATCGACTATATAGATCTTAACAAGGCCTGTCCAAAGGATAGTACATTATCCTCTACCTAGAATTGATCAACTAGTTGATAACCATGTCTGGACATGAGTAAGTTTTATGGATATTTTTTCTGGATATAACCAGATCCGAATGGCAGAAGAAGACCAAGAAAGGATAGCCTTTATCATTGAAAGAAAGCTATATTGCTACAAAATGATGTATTTTGTGCTAAAGATTGCTGGGGCCACCTACTAGCATCTGCTCAACAAGGTCTTTAAAAATTAGATCGAAAAAAATATGGAAGTCTACATAGATGATATGCTTGTTAAGAGTACAGAAATTGATTGTCGCATTGCTGATCTAGAAGAAGCCTTCAATGAATTGAGGCATTATCAAATGAAGCTCAATCCTAATAAGTGTACATTCTGTATCACATTAGAAAAGTTTTTAGGCTTCATGATAATTTAGAGATTAATTGAAGCCAATCCTAAGAAGATCTGAGCTCTTTTGGAGATCAAGCATCCAAGGACAAAAAAAAAGTTTAGTGCCTAACTGGTTGGGTCGCTTCGCTAAGTCGGTTCATCTCCCAATTAACCAAGAAGTACCTATCATTCTTCAAAATTCTAAAGTGCGTAGACTACTTTGAGAGGTTAGACAACTGCCCATTAGCCTTTGGGGACTTAAAAAAATATCTTGGCTTATCTCTATTGCTATCAAGGCCTAAAATAAGTGAACAACTTTACATTTACTTATCTATTTTTCTTAATGCCATTAGCTATGTCTTGGTAAGGAAAGTGCAGGTATATAAAAGCCAATATTATACAAGCAAGATATAAAGAGATGCGGAGGCCAAATGTTCTAAGGCCGAGAAGATGATCTATGGTCTTCTCACAACTTCAAAAAAACTTTGGCCATACTTCCTATCCCACACTATTGTTGTCTTAACATATTAGCCTTTGAAATCTATACTTTGGAGGATTAACACATCGAGATGTCTCGCCAAATGGGCTATCAAACTGGAAGAATTTGATATCAAATATAAGTCTTGCCCTAGCATGAAAGCTCAAGTCTCATCAACTTCATCGTTGAATGTGTGATTCTTGATGAAGAAAAGGAAGAAAAGAGATTGAAAGATGTGCTAAAAGAATCGCCAACCTCTCTATCTTGGATCCTACATGTTGATGGTTCCTTAAGTGCCTAAGGATGTGGAGCTGGATTAATTCTCACGAGCCTCGATAGGGTAGTCACAAAATGTGCCTTGAGGTTCAATTTTTGCACCTCCAACAATAGAGCTAAGTATGATACCCTAATTGCTAGTTTAAATATAGCCAAAGAGATCGATAGTGATAAGATCAAAGTCCTCTCTGACTCCAATTGGTTGTTGCTTAAGTATGAGACAAATATGAAGCTAAAGAGCTTGTCATGATCAAATATCTCCAGAAGATCAAAGAGCCATCTTCAAACTTCTAAATCTTGGAAGTACAGCAAATTCCTATATCAAAAAATGTTCGAGCAAATGCTTTGTCACATTTTGCTATCTTAGACTACTCAAATCTTCCAAAAGAAGTTTTTGTTGAACACCTCGAAACCTCTAGTATAGAGAAAATTGTTATGGTAGTCCAAGTAAAACATGAACCGAGCTGGATTGATCCACTCGTCGACTTCCTTGAAAAGGGAGAGCTCCCAGTCGACAAAAGGCAAGCCTGAGGGATCAAGCGACAAGCTTTGTAGTATGTCCTCCTAAATGGGCAGCTCTATAAGAAGTCATTTACAATGCCCTACTCCAATGTCTACATCCTTTAGATTCTGAGTATGGACTTCGAGAAGTTCATGAAGGCATCTATGGTAGTCACATCAGAGGAAGATCATTGGCCTACAAATTCATTAGATATTGATTCTATTGGCCTACCATAATGGAAGATGCCATGAACTTCATCCAGAAATTGATGCCAGAGACTCACTAACATCCAAAGGAAAACATCTGTGTCGATCATCCAGATTTTAGCTCCATGGCCATTTGATGTGTGGGGCATCAATATCCTTGGTCCTTTTCCAGTGACAACAGGGTAAAGGAGATTTCTATTAGTTGTAATGACTACTTCATAAAATAGATCAAAGTCAAGCCCTTAGCTCATATAACTGAAAAGAAAGTTTAGGACTTCATTTAGAAGTTTATTATCTACCGATTTGGACTGCCAAAGTACATCTTCTCCGACAATGGGAGGTAATTTACTAATAAAAAGTTTCAAGAGTTCTGTTCAAGTTTACACATTGAGTAGAGGTTCATAATATGATGGGGATCCAGGGCAGGTCCAGGTTCTTTTTCTATTTTTACTTATTTTTTCAGATTTTTTTATTTTTCCTATTCCCGCTATTCCATCTATTCCTGCTATTCCACCTTTATCCCAATCTTATTCCTGATTTATTCCTACACTATTCCATCTTCTCTCGTGATTTTTTTTAAACTCCCAAACCCTAGCCACCGCCCCCTCTGGCCCCAGATCCGGGCCGCCCGACCCCCGGCCGTCCGCCGGTGCCCCGTCGGAGTTGGTTCCCTCCGCTCCACGACCGTGAGATGAGTTTGCATGGATTTTAGACCAGTCAAATTTTCAGAGCAGCATGCTTTCTGGAGCAGATCATCAAGCCGATACGCTTCTCAGAGCAGATCAGCACCACTTTTGATGCAATACGAATTTTGATGTATTTTATTTTCCTTTTTTAGTTTTTCTTAGAGGCTAAGAAACTGAGGGTTTTGGTTTTTCTATATAAAGGCCTCCTCTCCCCCTGTAATAATCAGATGATTTGATATAGATTTTTGGGTTTTCCATTGGTTCTGGTTCTGGTTCTGGGCTGAGGCCCGTTTGCCTTCATTCCCTACTGTGTGGATAATGGGTTCGTTGGGGGGTGTGAGAGTCCTACTTTGTGGATGATGGGTTCGAGCACCCTAGTTATCCCCTATCTCGTCTTCTTTTTCCCCTCGTGTCCTTTGAGAGTCATCCTAGCGGCCTCTATGAGAGCCCTACTATGTGGATGATGGGCTCGATGAGAGCTCAGGGTAGTTGGTGCTTTGATCCCTCGGGAGGGTAGCTATGTGCTTTGATCCCTCGGGAGGGTAGCTTAATACTTTGACCCCTGATTTTCTGTGTGCGTCTCTCCGTTAGAGTGAGTCCCAGGGCCATGAGTTCCAGTTCCTAGTCCCCCATCTCCATCCTTCCTTCGCCAGCTCCACCAAGAAAATTGAAAACAAAAGAGATCAGCTATTTTAGGGTTTTAGTTTCGGTGTCACCCTAGTCCCGGGTGGCTTCTTAGCCCTCCCACGGTCCTAGTTTGTTTAGTTGTTTCCCTTTCCCAGATAATCCAGGGTTACATCGATTTCGTCTCGCATCATAATAGTTAGACACTCATAATTAAATGGAGAGACAGAAATAACAAATCAGACTATCCTTCAAGACCTGAAGACCAGATTGATTATGTGAAAGGCCTTTGGACCAATGAGTTGGACAATGTCCTATGGTCCTATTGGATGACTCTTCATGCCTCAATAGGTGAGACACCTTTTAAACTAATCTATGGGGCAGAAGTAGTCATCCCCTAGAGATCGGTCTAGTTTTCGAACTAGTGAAGGGATATGATGAAGGTACCAACTAGGAAAACTATGAGCAGGCCTCGATCTCTTACAAGAAGTCTGAGAAAAAGCTTATATCTTAATGGTAGCTGACAAGCAAAAGATTGCCCGATACCATAACTCTAGGTCAAAACTAAAAATTCCAACAAGAAGATCTCTTTCTTTGATGAGCTGAAGTCTCATAGCTATTGGAGCAAGGAAAACTCTCGCCTAATTAGAAAGAGCCATATAAAGTGTCAAAGGTCACCAGACTTAGTGCTTATAATTTGGAAAATCTAGATGGAAAATCAATCATGAGATCATGGAACTTCGATAACTTCAGAAAATATTATCAATAAAGTTTTTTTTTCTTTGAAGAATTATTTCTTTGCATTTTCTATCTAAAAGTGATCGGATAGGCACATATTCGTCTAAGATTTCAATTAGATATTCTTTATTAATAAGATCGGCATGTGGCATAGAATTGCCTAGGGAGGGAATAGGTTTTTCTGACCTCTGATCAGATATTCTTTATCAATAAGATCGACAGGTAGCACATGATTGCCTAGGAAGGGAATAAGTTTTCCCGATCTCCAATCAGGTATTCTTTGTTAATAAGATTGCCCAGGTGGCACAAGATTGCCTAGGAAGGGAACATGTTTTTCTGACCTCTAATAAGGTATTTTTTATCAATAAGATCAGTAGGTGGTAGAGGATTACCTAGAGAGGGAACATATTTTTTTGATCTCTGAGCATGTATTCTTTATCAATAAGATCGGCAAGTGACATAGGATTTCCTAGGAAGGGAACATGTTTTCTCGATCTCTGATTAGGTAGCCTTTATCCAATGAGATCGAATAGACACAGGCTTGCCTAAAATTTGGTTAGGTATTCTGGTATTCTGTATCCAATATGATCAATAGATACAGGCTTGCCTAAGATTCTGATTAGGTATTCTGGTATTCTCCATCTAATGTGATCAGATAGGCACAAGCTTATCAAAGATTATGATTAGGTATTCTGGTATTCTCTATCCAATATGATCGAATAGGTATAGGCTTGACTAAGATTTTGATTAGGTATTCTAGTATTCTTTATCCAATAAGATCGGATAGGCATAGGCTTGCCTAAGACTCCGATCAAGTATTCTAACACTCTATGTTCAAATTGATCATATTTTTTTTCAAAAAGATCAGATCTTCTTTACTCAAACTTTCAAATTGATCAGATTTTTTTTCAAAAAGATCAAATCTTCTTTACTCAAACTATCATATATTTTCTATTAAAGTGATTGGATATTCTCCATTAAATGAGATCAAGTGCTCTTCATCCAAAGTCATCGGATACTCTTTATCAAAGTGGCATCGATTTGCCTCTGTGTAACTCCCATTCAGGCATTTTTACCAATTATTATTTATTTCTTATCTAACATTTTTAGTTAAATGCTTCTCATCTAAATTGCCAAAAAGGCTTAAACAGCCTATACATTTTCCAAAAAGAGATCGAAAAAGACTTGAATAGTCTATATATTCTTTGAGAAGTGGCCGGACTGAGGTACCAAAGCTTAGAGAGTGGCATATGTTACATCCATAGAAATGTTGGAAAAAAGAAAATGAATGGAATGAAATTTTTCATTAACTTCAAAAAATTTCTTTATACTATAAGAAGTATTTTTTATCCCACTGGGTTACATTGGTAAAAAGAAAAAGAAGAAGAAAAAAGAGTACACGTCTATCTCTTTCTTCTTGTTGACTTGGACCTTGGAGCTTTCAAAGGTTTAGGATATAAAGGACTGGAGCTCTTACTTTTTTTATCATCCGATGCCTTCTAAGGAGGGTCTTCATCATCTGGTGCCTTCAAAGGAGGGTCATTTTCAACTATAAAGTCAGCATCAACTATTCTTCCTCCCATGTCAAGAACCACACTAATAGCCACTATATATAAGGTCAGATCCCCTCCTATCACCTCTTCTATCAATGATTTAGTATCAATAAAATTCTTTCACCTTCTGGATACATTTATTGAAACCCAGCTAAAAGGCAAAAAAGAAAAATCTCATGTTCTCAGTAATTGCAATAAATCTTCTGGCTATTCTTCTTCCTACTTCAGAATCAATCATCTTTTCTTCTGCCTGTGCATCTATGGAAGTCCTTGGATGGTCACTGACCTCTAAGTCAATTGCCAATGAAGGCTTGCTGATCTCTTTCTTAGGCATATCTTTTGTCAGATTGACTACTGGTGATGGATGTTTGACCACTTTCTAAGTCACTAGCAAAAACCTCTAGTTGTTCCTCGAGGGCAGATGGTATTATCAAGCAATCCATCTGCCACTACATCAACTATACCACATGCCCTACAAATGATCTTATATGGCTGCAAGCATCAAAATATCAGAAAAATAAAAAGTACCAATTTGTAAAAGGAAGTTCCATTGCTTCGAAAATGTTTTTATAGACATAGAGTCTTTTCAAAACTCTTGGCAAGAGAGAATAGAAGTACAAAAAAAAAAGGAAAAGCAAAAGAGACAAAATATATAAGGGAGAAGGCCCTCATGCTTCTATTGCTAGGTCTGCTTGGGCTTTAGGTTGGGTGTCCACAGGTGCTGCTGGCACCTCAGCTACTATTGCAACTTCAAAAGTGGTCGGAGGAACACCAACAACTTGAACCTCTACAATCCCCTCAGCAGTGTTCTTCATCGCAACCATTGCTATTTCCTCTGGGGTATCAATGTTCGGAATGAGAAGAATAGTATTGAAGTCTAGAAGGAATTCCTTTACTCTTTTCTTGCAATCCTCAAACCCTTCAAAGAAAACTCCCAACAACTCATCAGCCAGGTCATCTACGAACCATCAAATGACTTATATTTCCTCATGGCTTCTTCCTTGGCCCTCGCAAGCTCCTCTTCTAACTTTTTCTTCATTTTGGAGTGTCTCGATCTCTTTATTGGAGCTAGAGAGATTAGCTTTTAGTTTATTTATCTTAATCGAGGTCGTAACCTCCAATTCGATGTTCTTGGCCTTAGCAATCTTTTTCCAGGCCATGGCAGCATCTCTTTTAGCCTCCGCTACATTTTTTAGAATTTCTGGAGCCTTCACTTGGGGACTAGCTACTTTCACCTTATCAACTACTTTCTTGGCCTCTTTCCTAACCTCTGATAATTTTTTATTCAGGTCTTTCTTTGCCTCTTTAAATTAGAGGATGTAATGCTTAAGATGAGTAAAGTTTGAAAAAAGGTAGAATAGAAGAAAAATAAAAGGATTAAGAGAAGATCAAGACAAAAGAAGGGGAGCAAAAGGAAACAAAATGAATGGAAAGATACCTAATAAATCTCCAAGTAGCTATCATTGAACACTTGGGGAAGTCAGTGTGTTCCCTACTCTCTCCTATTAGTAGGAAACAATAATATTTAAATGCTCTTTGGTGAGCTTCGAATCATTGCGGGCAAACTCTACTGCCTTCAACTCCTTATGGAGGACAACATATTCCCCTTGTTTACCTAGGGGAATGTTTGTAGCAACAAGTCATTAAGGAGATTAGACAACCCCCAATGACCCTACTTGACTTACTGGCAAAGATGGGCAAACTATTTTCGATGACTTGCTCGGTTTGGACATCGGAGGAGTAGGTGCAAGTGCTAGACCTCTACCAGTTTAGAAGATCTGCTGCTGTCTATAGTAGGGGTCCTTTCAGAAGAGTTCGGGGCAGATACTTCTTTGAGTTTCTTCTTTTTAGCTTTCGGAGCATCATCTTGCCTCTTCCTCTTCATAGCCTGTTAAAGTTTTTTGAAATTAGTCTTCCCCATCCCTACATGTATAACAATAGTCATCACCATGAGATTGGCTAAATCTGATGACTTTGTAAGAAAAAGGAAAAGAAGAAAGAGAGAGCTCAAAGAGATCAGACATATTATTGGGGGCTACTGAACTAATATGTGCATCATACAAGGCTTGGTCCGTTAGAAGCTCTGTGAACTTTGGAACCTCAGAATTAAGCAATTTGAGAAAATCAACCAAGTCTTTGTCTAGAGGAGTTTTGTTACGATTGGGTGCAGTCCGACCACTACCCCAAGAAGATCTAAGTTTCAATTTTTGGCTAGAAGAAAGGCAAAAATATCCATTTTTCCATTTGTGAATAGAGGAAGGAATGCTTTCCATAATCTTATAGTTTGCCTATGGGTGAAGATTAATCAATCCTTATCATAAGGATGGGTCTGCATCATAAAAATAGCCATAAACAGAGAAAGCATGGGCTCTATCTTACATATATCATAGATAAGCATGAAGCTTATGATGACCCTGTTGGGTTCCGGTGCAACGCAGCGGAAGTGTAATTTCAAAAATGGAAATTAAACTCACACCAAGAACCCTAAACCAGGAACTCCTTAAATAAGACTAGAACATATGGCAAGCATATCTATGTAAATTAGGATTAGGGTACCAACCTGTAATCGCTAATTCTAACAAATTTGATGTTGAAGGGGCTAATTGAATTCACCAGGCGTCCAAGTGTCCGCCCTCCAATGGTGATCCACACAGAGCAATGATCAAGTAAACCTATCTTCTTTTCAATGGTTCCTCCTATTGAGTTCTTCTTCCTAGAACTCAATTGCTTGGACTATGGCTTGAATTCTTCCACACAAGAGGTAGCCTCCCTTTCCTTGATCTCTTCTCCTCCTTCCACTAAGACCTTGGCCCTTTAGACACCCTTGTCTTGAAGAAAAGACCTTGTCCTAAGAGGACATAGGCTTGTCTTAAGTTGGAGGAGAAATTAAGACAATAATGTCTTAATGTAAGAAAGAAGGAATAAATCAGATCTCCTTTCTTTCCTTTACCGTCGGAGACTTTCACTCTTATTCTTGTTCAGTAGCAGAGTTTCGACAGAGATGTACTCTGTAAAGGAAACAGTGCAAGAGCAAGAAAAGAATGAAAGAGTCTTTAGGAGAGGAAGAAGGAATAAAAGAAAAAAATCTTAACCCGGTTCTGATCTTTCCTGCCCCTTAAATAGTTTTCAGAGAGGCGCCTACAAAACTCTCCGTAAACTCCTTCTCACGCCCTTCTCATTTTCTCACGCCCCATCCTCCCATCTCACGGCCTTCCAGATTAAATCCCATGGATTTTCTTAAAGGAAAAAATGCAGTGTTTTAAAAGGAAAGGAGTCGCGACTTTTCATCTCCGAAGAGATGTAATTTCGCACGCCCGGGAAGAATCAACGATTTTCTTCTTTCTTAAAAACCTTCCAGCCATTGGATTCCCATCCAAGGGCACACATGTGAGGCGCTAATTTTTAAGAAAAAAGGCCACCCCAAATAAAATCATCGGAGAATTAAGTGGGGCGCGCCAAGAGTCCATGCACCATGGACTCTTCCAAATGGCGCGCCAAGAGTCCATTAGCGCATGGACTCTTGGCATTTTGGCGTGAAAAATGCTAAGGGGCGGGTGGGGGCTAGCCTAGGTGCATGGCTAGCCAATAGGGTTAGCCATAATCCCTATTTTCACAATTAGGGTCTAATTAGATCCAATTAGAACCCAAACTGAACCAATCCGGAACCCTAATTTGAATCCGATTCGAATAGAAGCTAGGGTTTGCAACACCTGCTAGAGTGTTATCCTGCAAAGATGATTTAATTCCAAATTAAACTCTTGATCAATCCTCTTAAGTGTGTGACCCATTGTGTTCCACATCTAGCCAGCAGTGGGTTCGAATACAAGTTGACCTAATTTGATTAGAACTCTTTCTAATCGATTTAGGTCAAACCGGGCTTACCCGATTTGATCAATTAGGACTTTTCCTAATAAGTGATCTTTGAATTTGATCAACTCACAAGACAAGATTGACGTCTAGCAACGTGTCATGTCTACCCGGAAGATATGGAAATTCTGGTGAAATACCAAAATTACCCTTCAGTAGAGAGTTACCGTACAATTAAATCTTTCGATCAGCCTGCACCCAAAATATAACTTTGGATATGGATATATGTCAAATCCAATATTATATTTATTTCTAGCTCAATCTTATATTGATGATTCAATTATCTTGATATTAGAAACCATCTTTAATATCTTTACTTTGATCAAAGATTCCCTGAATCATCATCCGATTGTTAACTAGCTGGATGCAATCTCCTCTTACTAAGAGTGATCGATTCCTTGTTGACCTACTCATTACCTTCATATCCAATTCACCATTCCCAGTATCAATCCAGTGCATGACTCAGTGTCATGATTAGGATTGAACCAAAGCATGGGTTCATGTACATAAGGTACTTATGGCAGTCTCAGGTCAAAGGATTACTTGTACAACTCCCACTATAAGAACCTTCTATTGACATGTAGCTAAGACTCCATTAGATGTTCTCAAGTTGGATCATATCAGTGAACTCATTCTCCAATGAGCACCCACATCCCAGTATTAGTGTCATACACAAGTGACTGTGAGAGCAGTCACCCTCTCCAGTATACATGGGATGTGATAGTCTTACCGGAAAACCCTGATCCCCTACTCAGGGTTCCTTTGACTAGGAATATTTTAGATTAAGGTTTTAAGATTTTAGGTCTCAATGGTATGATCTCATCATAACCCTAAAATCATAGCCCTAATCTATGGGGTTCATCATATAATATAAACACAGCGTATGATGAAAAATAATGCCTTTATTAGAAAATTGTCAATTACAATGGTTTGGGAGATACAACATAGATTGGCTTGTAGGGCATATCCTTTTCAATCTCCCACTTGCACTAAAGCCAATCGCCTTTAAATCTTAATCCCATACACTCGAGGTGTCGATCAAACTCTCGCTGTGGTAGAGCCTTAGTGAACGGGTCTGCTACATTGTTCTTTGTATCAACTCTATTTATGTAGACATCTTGTCTCTCTACTATTTCTCGGACGAGATGGAAGCGTCTCAGAATGTGCTTGGACTTATGATGAGCTCTTGGTTCCTTAGCTTGAGCAACAGCCCCAGTGTTGTCACAGTAAAGTGGCACTGGGTTTTCAATCTCAGGAACAACACCCAACTCTGTGATGAACTTCTTCATCCAGACTGCTTCCTTGGCGGCTTCACTGACAGCTATGTATTCTGCCTCTGTGGTTGAGTCAGCTACAGTCTGCTGTTTGGTACTCTTCCAACTCACTGCTCCACCATTTAGGGTAAAAACATATCCCAAATGGATTTGCTATCATCAGGGTCTGATTGAAAACTAGAATCAGAATAAGCTTCTAGTTTAAGATCAGAACCACCATAAACCAGAAAAATATCCTTAGTCCTTCTTAGGTACTTAAGAATATTTTTAACTGCTTTCCAATGATCCTCTCCTGGATCAGCCTGAAACCTACTGACAATGCCTAAAGCATATGCCACATCATGCCTGGTACATAACATGGCATACATTATGGACCCTATTGCCGAAGCATAGGGTATAGAATTCATTCTATTTCTTTCTTCAGGTGTCTTAGGAGACATCCTTTTAGAAAGATGTATGCCTTGACTCATAGGAAGATAACCTCTTTTACTTCCATCCATGCTGAATCTTTTCAGCACTAAGTCAATGTACCTAGATTGGGATAAACCTAGCATCCTCTTAGATCTATCTCTATAGATCTTAATACCTAGTATATAGGATGCTTCTCCCAAATCTTTCATGGAAAACTGGTTTGATAGCCAAACCTTGATTGATTGCAACATTGGGATATCATTCCCAATGAGGAGTATGTCATCTACATACAGAACCAAGAAGACTATGGCACTCCCACTAGTCTTCTTATAAACACAGGGTTCATCCACATTTTTGATAAAACCAAACCTTTTAATAGTTTCATCAAAGCGGATGTTCCAACTCCTGGAAGCTTGCTTTAATCCATAAATGGATTTCTTTAGCTTGCATACTTGATTAGGTTTATTCTTTGAAATAAAACCTTCTGGCTGTGACATGTAAACTTCTTCCTCAAGGAAACCATTGAGGAATGCAGTCTTCACATCCATCTGCCAGATCTCATAATCATGGTATGCTGCTATAGCAAGTAAAATCCGGATTGATTTGAGCATGGCAACAGGTGAGAATGTTTCATCATAATCAATTCCCTGTTTTTGTCTGAAACCTTTTGCCACTAATCTGGCTTTATAGGTTTCAACTTGGCCATCAGCCCCAATCTTTTTCTTATAGACCCATTTGCACCCAATAGGATTAACACCCTCTGGTGCATCGACCAAAGACCATACTTGGTTTACATACATAGAGTCTATCTCGGATTCCATGGCTTCTTGCCATCTATCTGAATCAGTACTCAAGATAGCTTCCGTATAGGTCAGAGGTTCATCATTTGAATGACTTGGGCTTCATTATTTTCAATAATAAACCCATACCTCTCAGGTGCCCGTGGCACTCTATCAGACCTACGGGGAGGAGTTTTGTGTTCTGGTTTTGTCCTAACTATATGTTCTAATGGTTGAGAACTGTCTATTTGTGTTTCTTGTACTTCTCCAAGTTCAACAGTTCTACCATTGCCCTTTTCTAAAATGAACTCTTTTTCTAGAAAAGTGGCATGCCTGCTAACAAAAATCTTTTGTTCAATAGGATGGTAAAACAGATATCCTCTACCTTCTCTGGGATATCCTACAAATAGACATTTATCCGCTATAGGTTCCAACTTATGTCCAAAATTTCTTTTAACATAAGCTGGACATCCCCATACCTTAAAATATTTAAGATACAGTTTCTTTCCACTCCAAATTTCATATGGAGTACTAATAACGGATTTAGAAGGTACCTTGTTCAGAATGTAAACAGCAGTTTCTAGTGCATGACCCGAGAAGGAAATGGGTAAATTTGTGAAGCACATCATGGATCGTACCATATCTAATAAGGTACGATTCCTCCTTTCAGCTATACCATTTAGCTGTGGTGTATAAGGAGGGGTCCATTCAGAAAGAATTCCATTAACTTTAAGATAGTCTAAAAACTCCGTGGATAAGTATTCTCCTCCTCGATCAGAACGAAGAACTTTAATACTTATCTCGGTTTGTTTTTCGACCATACTTTGATACTCCTTAAATTTATCAGAGGCTTCAGATTTATGTTTCATAAGATACACACATCCGAACCTAGATAAATCATCTATAAAAGTGATAAAATATGAGTATCCACCTCTGGCCTGAGTTATCATTGGACCACATACATCAGTATGTATAAGTCCTAATAACTCAGTTGACCTTTCTCCATGTCCAGTAAATGGAGTCTTGGTCATCTTACCCATGAGACATGATTCGCAAGTTCCTAATGATTCATACTCATAAGGATCAAGGAATTTTTTCTTGTATAACTTGCTTATCCTAGACTCATTAACATGACCAAGTCGATGATGCCAAAGTAAAGTATCATTAAAGTCTTTTCTTTTTCTTTTATTATTGACATGAAAAACACTATCATTGGAAGAAAGAGTTAAGAGCCCATTGCTAAATATGCCAGAACAAATAATTTTATTAGATAACATTATCGAGCAACCAGTGCTCGTTACATCCATTACATATCCTTGTTTTAATAACAAAGGAATAGATATAATGTTCCTAATAATCTTAGGCATATAGTAACAATTTTCTAACTCCAAGATCTTTCCTGAAGGCAACTTCAGAATATAGGTCCCTACAGCTTCTGCTTGGATGATATCACCACTAGCACCATAGAGATTGAAGTCACCTTCCTTCAATACTTTAAGCTTATGGAGGTTCTGCAAAGATTTGCATATATGGTAACCACAAGCGGTATCCAATACCCAAGTATTTGATATAGACGAATTTAATGTCAATATAGCATGTATCTCAAACATACCTTTTGGTGCATCTGACGCACCAGGCTTCACAGTTGCAAGGTAAGCCTTGCAATTCCTTTTCCAATGTCCCGCTTTACCGCAAAAGAAACAGGTTGACTGTTTTGAGGCCTTCTTTCCTTTCTTATTCTTATTGATGCCACCCTTAGGGTTTAGCCTCTTATTGAAACCCTTTTTGCCTGATTTCTTCTTATTGGTCTTATCAACAAGAAGAAGTGGAGCCTTTTCTTTCTTAACATGGCTCTCTGTTGTTTTTAACATATTTAACAGCTCAGGCAAGGAAGTGTTCAGTTTGTTCATGTGATAATTCAAGACAAACTGAGAAAATGACTCCGGGAGTGATTGCAGGATTAAATCCTGATTCAGCTCCCCATCCATAATAAAACCTAATTGACCCAATCTGGTGATTAAGTCAATTACCTTCAGAACATGATCCTGAACGGATGTTCCCTCTGTCATTCTAGCACGGAATAACTACTTAGATATTTCGTATCTAGCAGTTCTGCTTTGTTCTCCATAAAGCTCTTTTAAATTGAACATTATGGATTGAGTATCCATGCTTTCATGCTGTCTCTGTAACTCATTGGTCATAGAGGCCAGTATGATACACTTGACAGTGAGGGAGTCATTCTGCCACATTCTGTATGTGGCCATATCTTCCTGTGTGGCATCATCCCCTAGTGGATTAAGACTAGGGGTATCAAGAATATAAGAAAGTTTTTCTGAACTCAGCATAATCTTTAAATTTCTCAACCAGTCCACATAGTTTGGACCAGTCAGTTTGTTGGTATCTAAGATACTTCGCAGTGATAATGATGATGCAATTTATCTACATTTAATAAAGAACAATACATAAGCAAACAACCATGAAATGACTTACATAATTAAATTAGGTCTTCAATTTAATTATGTCTCCCACTATTTTATCAAAAATCATAGCCCTCACTATGATAATCGAGAAGAACCCTGATTGGTTTTTCTTAGTGAGATTGAGATCCTAATAACTTATAAAAGATCTTGCAGAAAATACAACAAATCTTTTATAAGCTCAAAGGTAGGAAACTCTTCCAATTATATCTCATATAATTCTCAAAAATAACTTGGCCTCTAGAACATTATTAGTCTTGCAGAAAAACACAACAAACCATAATGTTCTAGTTAAGTCAAGACCCTTTTATTTCTATACAGTCAGTACTCAAATATAATGCCCTTGCAGATAACACAACAAAGCATTATACTGAATATACTGTAAGCATATCTGTGCACTAGACTAGTATTATGTCAATCACTATATTAGGTCTTGCAGATAACACAACAAACCTAATGTGGTTCATAACACAATAATGATCCAGCATGAAGGAAGGCCAATATATAGTATTTTTAACACTAAGCATTTTAGTCAATATTTAAATATAATCAAATCGGCCAGGCAAGTGGAAGAGATGTGGGAGTCCCCCCGTTGCTTTCCTAGACACCAATAAAAATTGGCCAGGTCAGTCAATGGAACCAATTAAAAACCATAATTCTCTTTACCTTTCCAGAACCACCTTTCTAGACACCGAATGATCAATTGTTCATCATGACTAGTGATGCTTATTAGTTAAATATACTATGACTTAATATAATTTTTAAGAGGAGGGTTTTATAAAATTGCCAGCATATTCTTATAGAATATATCACAATCATATCATTATGATAAACAAATATGTGCTAAGTGTGTCATCATACTAGGATAACCATTTACCACATAATGGATCCACCATTATGCCAGGGCAACCTTATTTCAGTATGATGACTTCAAAACTAATCATATCTCTATACTAATTAGGGTTTGAGTGAAAAACCCTAACTAGTGGCATACACCAAAACATATATGCAACCAAAAATATGCTAAGTGTAATAGCATATTAGGACTTAAAAAACCCTAATATGTAACACACAAAATATCATAGATTATAGTCCTAATTAAGGTGGCTCTAATACCACTGTTGGGTTCCGGTGCAACGCAGTGGAAGTGTAATTTCAAAAATGGAAATTAAATTCACACCAAGAACCCTAAACCAGGAACTCCTTAAATAAGACTAGAACATATGGCAAGCATATCTATGTAAATTAGATTAGGGTACCAACCTGTAATCGCTAATTCCAACAAATTTGATGTTGAAGGGGCTAATTGAATTCACCAGGCATCCAAGTGTCTGCCCTCCAATGGTGATCCACAAAGAGAAATGATCAAGTAAACCTATCTTCTTTTCAATGGTTCCTCCTATTGAGTTCTTCTTCCTAGAACTCAATTGCTTGGACCATGGCTTGAATTCTTCCACACAAGAGGTAGCCTCCCTTTCCTTGATCTCTTCTCCTCCTTCCACTAAGACCTTGGCCCTTTAGACACCCTTGTCTTGAAGAAAAGACCTTGTCCTAAGAGGACATAGGCTTGTCTTAAGTTGGAGGAGAAATTAAGACAATAATGTCTTAATGTAAGAAAGAAGGAATAAATCAGATCTCCTTTCTTTCCTTTACCGTCGGAGACTTTCACTCTTATTCTTGTTCAGTAGCAGAGTTTCGACAGAGGTGTACTCTGTAAAGGAAACAGTGCAAGAGCAAGAAAAGAATGAAAGAGTCTTTAGGAGAGGAAGAAGGAATAAAAGAAAAAAATCTTAACCCGGTTCTGATCTTTCCTGCCCCTTAAATAGTTTTCAGAGAGGCGCCTATAAAACTCTCCGTAAACTCCTTCTCACGCCCTTCTCATTTTCTCACGCCCCATCCTCCCATCTCACGGCCTTCCAGATTAAATCCCATGGCTTTTCTTAAAGGAAAAAATGTGGTGTTTTAAAAGGAAAGGAGTCACGACTTTTCATCTCCGAAGAGATGTTATTTTGCGCGCCCGGGAAGAATCAGCGATTTTCTTCTTTCTTAAAAACCTTCCAGCCGTTGGATTCCCATCCAAGGGCACACATGTGAGGCACTAATTTTTAAGAAAGGAGGCCTCCCCAAATAAAATCATCGAAGAATTAAGTGGGGCACGCCACGAGTCCATGCACCATGGACTCTTCCAAATGGCGCGCTAAGAGTCTATTAGTGCATGGACTCTTGGCATTTTGGCATGAAAAATGCTAAGGGGCGGGTGGGGGCTAGCCTAGGTGCATGGCTAGCCAATAGGGTTAGCCGTAATCCCTATTTTCATAATTAGAGTCTAATTAGATCCAATTAGAACCCAAATTGAACCAATCTGGAACCCTAATTTGAATCCGATTCGAATAGAAGCTAGGGTTTGCAACACCTGCTAGAGTGTTATCCTGCAAAGATGATTTAATTCCAAATTAAACTCTTGATCAATCCTCTTAAGTGTGTGACCCATTGGGTTCCACATCTAGCCAGCAGTGGGTTCGAATACAAGTTGACCTAATTTGATTAGAACTCTTTCTAATCGATTTAGGTCAAACCGGGCTTACCCGATTTGATCAATTAGGACTTTTCCTAATAAGTGATCTTTGAATTTGATCAACCCACAAGACAAGATTGACGTCTAGCATTGTGTCATGTCTACCCGGAAGATATGGAAATTCTGGTGAAATACCAAAATTACCCTTCAGTAGAGAGTTACCGTACAATTAAATCTTTCGATCATCCTGCACCTAAAATATAACTATGGATATGGATATATGTCAAATCCAATATTATATTTATTTCTAGCTCAATCTTATATTGATGATTCAATTATCTTGATATTAGAAACCATCTCTAATATCTTTACTTTGATCAAAGATTCCCTGAATCATCATCTGATTGTTAACTAGCTGGATGCAATCTCCTCTTACTAAGAGTGATCGATTCCTTGTTGACCTACTCATTACCTTCATATCCAATTCACCATTCCCAGTATCAGTCCTGTGCATGACTCAGTGTCATGATTAGGATTGAACCAAAGCATGGGTTCATGTACATAAGGTACTTATGGCTGTCTCAGGTCAAAGGTTTACTTGTACAACTCCCACTATGAGAACCTTCTATTGACATGTAGCTAAGACTCCATTAGATGTTCTCAAGTTGGATCATATCAGTGAACTCATTCTCCAATGAGCACCCACATCCCAGTATTAGTGTCATACACAAGTGACTGTGAGAGCAGTCACCCTCTCCAGTATACATGGGATGTGCTAGTCTTACCGGAAAACCCTGATCCCCTACTCAGGGTTCCTTTGACTAGGAATATTTTAGATTAAGGTTTTAAGACTTTAGGTCTCACTGGTATGATCTCATCATAGACCTAAAATCATAGCCCTAATCTATAGGGTTCATCATATAATATAAACACAGCGTATGATGAAAAATAATGCCTTTATTAGAAAATTATCAATTACAATGGTTTGGGAGATACAACATAGATTGGCTTGTAGGGCATATCCCTTTTAGACCCTAAAACCATTTGGGGAAAACTGGGCCAGAGCACTATGTAAAAATCTAAGAGATTGGGAATAAAAGGATGAAGAGGAAATCTTATATATGCTTAGAATGCATTCTCGTAAAAAGCAACACATCTAGGCGGAGGAGACACTACTCTATCTTATGGACATGGAACTATCATTCTAAAATCATCGAGGATAGCATACATCCTTCTAACTCTATGGAGGTCCGCTTCTTAAATTTCAGACCTCTCTAGCTCAGGATCTAAAGAAGCCCTCCTTTGATGGTTCATTACAGAAAGAGGGATAGCTGGAGGAGCAACAGGAGGAACAGGATATCCTTCCTCAACTGGATTGGTGTCCACTATATTTTGGCAAGATCTACCCTAACCTTCACCTTCCTAATAGCTCTCCTCTCCTAGGGATCATGGTTGCTAATAAGGGACTAAGGGAAAGGACTAATCTAGGTCTTCTGGAGCAAAAGGAGGAAGAGCCCCTAGGTAGTCTGCTAAAAGATGAAGGTAGAAGAGTAAAAGACCAAAGATCTAAATTAAAAAATTGGAAGGTTATTTATAATGGTCTTTGATGGTTCGGATCAAATTGATCTTGCCACTATGTGGCATCTATTAATCTTGCCACTGGATGGCATCTACATTGCATGATCCCTGGATCGAGGTGTGGGATAGTCTCCTCTTGACATGTGAACACCTTCTATTGGTTGGGGATGGACATGCAAATCGATGCATCGCTATCATTTTGAAAAACTGCTCATGGCAGGACTTCATAATTACTTTTGCAAAAAGTTCATGCCTCTTTAAATGCTGTAAGGCATGACAGTCCTTCAGAAAAACATTATTTGTCCTTTTCTCCCATAACAAGCACTTGGAATATTTTCACATGTATTTCTAAGCTGAGTTAAGTGATTCAACCTCGAACTCAAAAGTGGAGGGTATCTGTTATGCTATGGATGACCTGTTGTATATAAAGAGGTATAAGGCACATGGTGCCAATTTCTTATACTTGACATAGGATGCAAATCTCTTATACCTATCACAGGGTGCCGATCTCTTATACCTGTCACAGGATGCAGATTTCTTATATAAAATAGTCTATTGATCTCTTATAGCGGGCACAAACTACCAACCTCTTATTCTAGATTACCCAATGCTGGCCATTTTGCTAAAGTATAGGTTGCTCAATAATTAATTGGCACAGATGTATAACTCATCGGATAAACCACTAAACATCTGCTTGAACTAGGTACAAAGTTTCTTAACTTCATTTAATATGAAGTGTACATCTTAAAACTGTTAGAGCTATTATGATAAGGTTGGTAAAGTGGTTATTAAAAAGTATATCAAATCACTCAATATACCACTTCATTAACTGATCTCTTAATAGCCTAACTAATCCAACTACTTCTTTAATGGTGTGACCACCTCATGATCGGTTATAATCACCTAACTAACTTGGCCTCTTCTATAAATAGGAGGTCGAGGGGATTTCCTAGGGATAACCTTTTAAATATTCACTTTATTTTTATTTTTTATTATTGTTTTTCCTCTCAAAGCTGACTTAAGCATCGGAGGGTCCCCTAATTGAAGAATTCCACCAGTTTTTCTAACATTGAAGACTTCTTTTGCAGGACGAGAAGGAGATCGAACTCATTTCCAAGTCTTTATCAAAACATTAGCAAGTCCTTAGCTAGTCTTTTGGAGACCCCCAAGAGCTCAACCAACTCCATCCAATACAGCTCACTTGATCAGCTCAGAGAGGTGCATTAGCACTCTCCAGATTGACTTCACGCATTATCATATACGTAATATATTGGATGTTGCATATATTATAAATAAAGTGAACTAAGAAGGCAAATATATAACATTATAGGATTGGTAGTAGAGTTCAATAGTTGGTGTATTGTTTAGAAGAAAACTAAAGCAGAATTAAATTTCAATGATTGAAGCTAATGAAACAAAATCTTCAAGATTATTTAATGCTTCAATGACATAAATGGCTAGAACTGAAGCATTTTCTTGATTCTATTCGTAGCTCAAAATCCTTGTGAAACACTATAAACAAATTAAAGAACATTGGATTTGTTGGATGTTAGAAGATTTAATTGAACTGATAACTTCTTCCAGCAAGGAACTTCAATTACAAAACTATGTAGAAATGGGATAGTTTATGGAGTTTGAGGCCATTGGCCGGTCTACAATTTTCAAGGATAGTTAAACCCCTTTTCAAGATAAGATCACTAATCTTTGAAGAAATAGGAGTTTCCCTATCAAAAGAAATAGGAGTTAGTTGTTCTTTGGGTTTTTCTATCCTTTTCAACCACTTTGAAGTTAGTTATATCAATATAACTACAATCCATTGCTGGAAGATCTCTTCAAGTTGATAAGATCTTCCAACAACCAAGCAAGGCCTAGGAGATTGAGATAATAAAAAAAAGAATAAAAGAAGCATCTCTATTATACTTATTAAGGACAAGGGAGGGAAAGTTAGACCCTTTTCCAAAAATTAGGAAAAATTGAAAGAAGTTTGTAGAAAAAAAGGAAAACTGCATGACTTAGACTTATAATAGGTATTTTAACTTGGACTATTTTTTTTCTTTATAAGATAATAGGAATAAGGGGGGCGACCAGCATAGTTGCCCCCTCTGGGCATGGCCATAAGGGCCCCCACTCTGCTAGAGATTGTTTGATTTGTAGTGACAACAAAGATGGCTCAGCCACTCCATTCCACATCTAAGTGGTATGGGTGACTATGTCACCTTGGCCCTACCAAAGTACCAGCTGGACCAATAGCTAATCCCATGCACCCCACATCCAAGCATGTAGGATAAATTCTTTCATTTAATTGACTCATCTTGGCTCGAACCCAAGACATGAGGGTGATGAAACTATAGTTAGTTCCAATTGGGCTACCACCTTGGTGGCTGGACTTGGACTCTTAACTAGGATTTCCATTAAAATACTTTCAACTTGGGATTTTATTAAGTATTTTGCATAAAAAATACTTAATAAGAAATAATCTAGATTTCCAAAAAAAACAAGGGGAATTTAATTTTTGTAAGACAAGTAGCATGAAAGCATAACATCGATGTTAGATGTGTTTATACTAGCATATGGATATGCACTATGCACATCTATTAAAAAATAAATTAGATAAAAATAATAAACAATTTTAGATAAGTGAAAAAATTGTTAGAATGATGGATGAACTTGTTAGAATGATGGAAGAGAAAAAATTGTCTCAGAAAGAAGCTATTCAAGATAGAGAGGAATTTGGGCATTAGAAAGATCCCAAAAAGTTAAGCATTCTATTTTCAAAAAGTACCCAGTTGATGATTGTTATATAATAAAATTTATTTGACTCAAATAATATTTCATTGGCAGATTTGCTAGACTCAAAGAACCTTCCAAATGCTCTTTTTAATATAGAAAAGATCCTATACAAATGAATATAATACATCTATATAGTCTTTCTCAAAAATAATGGTATTATTAAGAGGCTTATTCTCGAATGATTCTATACTATATTAAATTTGATTCTTGGATGATTTTATACCATGTTAGACTTGATTCTTGGATGATTGTATTCCATGTTAGGCTTGATTCTTGGATGATTCTAGAAATCATTTTGTACCATATTAGAATTAATTGTAATATCAAATGATTTGTTTATTATTTTATATATGGAACAGTGGTTATAAATAGCCCCATATGTATTGTTGAGAATAAGAAATATAAAATCCCTTCTCCTCATTTTCTTTTTATTATCATGGTATTAGAGCCATGATTTCTTTGTAGCCTTCTTTTGCCTCTCAAAATCTCTGTTGCTCCAACAAATTCCATTGCCTTAACATTCATCTTACCATCACATAATAGGCTACATTTTTCATTACCATAAATTCGAATATGGCATATGTGGGTGTTACTTAACCTATTCAAATTATTTTTGGAGGGATCTAATTACAATCATTGGGCTTAAGTTATGCTAATTTTTTTGAAAGGATGCACACTTTGACGATGTCACCGGTGAAAATTTCAAATCAAAGAAGGTTGGCACTAAATCTGATGTGTTTTTTCAAATACAACTCGAGGACTGGGACATTAATAACTTCAAAATTATCACATGGATCTCCAACACTTCAATCACTTCAATCAACATTTTATTTGGATGGTTTGATGCAACAAAGGAACTATGAATTTTTTGGCATAACGGTACTCATCCATAGATTTAACCCACCAGTACCAACTTCTCACTAAACTTTATTAGTTGAAACAAGATCCAGGTTCGTTTATTACTAAATTTTATTATTTGATATCTATTCTTTGGGACCAACTAGCTATATCTAAACCCAAATAGAAATGCCCATAAGATGCAAATCAATTTCTTGTTTATAGAGATAATATGAGGCTTAATCAATTTTTGATGGTACTTCATGATGATTTTAACTCAGTTTGAGCATCCTTATTACATCGTAGCCCTCTTCCTACTCTTGATGCAGCTATTGTAGAATTGTTGTTTAAGGAAACTCACAAATAAATAATAAAACTCATCCCATTGACTTGGTATGGCTATAACTCCATCATTGAAATCTAGTTTTAACTAGTCCTCTTCAATATAACATTGCAATTATTGTTGTCGTGATAGCCATGTTATTGAAGGATGTTATTAATTTACTAGGAAAAATTAAAATTAGTGACGACTTGATTTTGGAGCTCAATAAAAGAATTCAAATAGAAACACCATGGGCTCAGGAAATCAGTATAGAAGTTATCATAGGGCTTTTGTTGCAGTTGTACATGATAAGAATCTATCTTTTAAGTCCACCTTAACTATCCATTACCTCATTAAGGTTGATATCGAGGCAATCACTCACGCTCTCACTAAATTTGGTATCGATTCTTCTGCCTCTCCTTTCACTTCTATCTTTTCAATCGCTCAAGGTAACTTTTCTTGGTATATAGACTTTATCTATTGTAACCCTATGACCTTAGATTTCTTGGTATTAGAGCCATGATTTCTTTGTAGCCTTCTTTTTGCCTCTCAAAATCTCTGTTGCTCCAACAAATTCCATTGCCTTAACATTCATCTTACCATCACATAATAGGCCACATTTTTCATTACCATAAATTCGAATATGGCATATGTGGGTGTTACTTAACCTATTCAAATTATTTTTGGAGGGATCTAATTACAATCATTGGGCTTAAGTTATGCTAATTTTTTTGAAAGGATGCACACTTTGACGATGTCACCGGTGAAAATTTCAAATCAAAGAAGGTTGGCACTAAATCTGATGTGTTTTTTCAAATACAACTCGAGGACTGGGACATTAATAACTTCAAAATTATCACATGGATCTCCAACACTTCAATCACTTCAATCAACATTTTATTTGGATGGTTTGATGCAACAAAGGAACTATGAATTTTTTGGCATAACGGTACTCATCCATAGATTTAACCCACCAGTACCAACTTCTCACTAAACTTTATTAGTTGAAACAAGATCCAGGTTAGTTTATTACTAAATTTTATTATTTGATATCTATTCTTTGGGACCAACTAGCTATATCTAAACCCAAATAGAAATGCCCATAAGATGCAAATCAATTTCTTGTTTATAGAGATAATATGAGGCTTAATCAATTTTTGATGGTACTTCATGATGATTTTAACTCAGTTTGAGCATCCTTATTACATCGTAGCCCTCTTCCTACTCTTGATGCAGCTATTGTAGAATTGTTGTTTAAGGAAACTCACAAATAAATAATAAAACTCATCCCATTAACTTGGTATGGCTATAACTCCATCATTGAAATCTAGTTTTAACTAGTCCTCTTCAATATAACATTCCAATTATTGTTGTTGTGATAGCCATGTTATTGAAGGATGTTATTAATTTACTAGGAAAAATTAAAATTAGTGACGACTTGATTTTGGAGCTCAATAAAAGAATTCAAATAGAAACACCATGGGCTCAGGAAATCAGTATAGAAGTTATCATAGGGCTTTTGTTGCAGTTGTACATGATAAAATCTATCTTTTAAGTCCACCTTAACTATCCATTACCTCATTAAGGTTGATATCGAGGCAATCACTCACGCTCTCACTAAATTTGGTATCGATTCTTCTGCCTCTCCTTTCACTTCTATCTTTTCAATCGCTCAAGGTAACTTTTCTTGGTATATAGACTTTATCTGTTGTAACCCTATGACCTTAGATTTATTTCTTTTCTCTACTAAATCACTTTTTTAATACTCCTACTTTAATAATTGTTGATGGTCCTACCATGAATGTGAATCACATAGGATCTATTTTGATTTCTAATTTATTTCCTCAAACATTCTTAGTTCCAAAACTTTCATTGAACTTGTGGGTCATTTATGTGATCTTAGCCTTGACTTACATTTTTCTTGTACTAGTTATGTTATATAGGATTCTAGGATGGGATGGATTATTGGGACAGGTCATAAAGTGGGACATCTCTTTAAGCTTTCTCCACTGTATATTTCAAGCTCTACATCACTTACTGCTTCCTCTCATTCTAGTATCCCTTTAATGGTGGGGACATGCAAGATGAGAATGCAACTATGCAACCCTAAAGGAGATTAGCAAAGATTAACTTAGCAATTTCTTATTTGCATATGATTAGTTCAGCATATAGTACCAAAGGAGGTCTAATAAAGAGAACTCGAACGATCAAACGTAAACCTAATTAATAAGACTATCAAAATAACAAAGAAATAGGAATAAGATTCGAACCACACAAGTTAAGCTAGGCAAATTTAATATTTCAGACCTAATCGATACTAGAACATACCTAGCATTAATCTTTCAAGTAGATCAAGATCACTCATGAAGAGACCTCCCAAATGACAAGACCATACTACAAATTGAGGGCCCTTCTTGTTTTCTGGATTATGGCAAATAATTCCTTCCTCTTGAGTTCAGAATCCCGGAGAACCCTACAACAAAGAAACCTTGAGATTAGGAACTTGGTAAAATACGTTAGTCATGAAATGGAGAAACTAAAGAAGAGTCGAGGAAGCAGTGTTGAAGAATAATCTTGGCGCCATGGTAGATCACTTGAAATGGATTTGGCCGGCCTCCTTGTGATGGTCTTCTTGATCAACCTTAGATATTGAAGAGCTAGCTTGAGATTGGAGAAGAAGAAGAGTGTCTTAGGCGTTGGAGATGGAGGAGGAGAAAGTAGGGTTGGCGTGGGATAGGGAGAGGAATTTAGAACTACCACTTAGGCACATAGAACTCACATAGAAGAAAACTTTTATTTTTTCTTTTCCATCCTTTCTTTACAAGAAGACTAAGAGTCTTTTATAGACTATTAAGCCATTTTGAATTCAAACTACACCAAATATCATGGAGAAAAATTTGTGGAGAAAAATATGGGGCATCCCATGAGTAGTGGAGGAAGTTGTGGAGGAGGTTGTAGCTAATTCAAATTCAAATTCCCCTTTTCTTCTCTTGGGTGGCAACCTTGGATGGTGAGGTGGCATGTGTGATGTGGCAGCAACCTTGGATGGTGAGGTGGTATGTGTGATGTGGCAGCAACCTTGGATGATGAGGTGGCATGTGGTCCCCACTTGAGGTGGCTTTGGTCTTGCTTTGGAGTATAAGTCTTGAGTCTTCTTTAGTCTTCAAATGTGGTTTGGTTTGATTCTTCATGGAGGTTTGGTTTGATTCTTCATGGATTGGACTTGACTCATTTGGACCCAACTCTCAAATACAAGATTAATTAGGCTGGACTAGTTCCAACATAAAATTGAAATGGACTCGAATTACATAATTATTTGGACTCAAAATTAAAGAAAGAAAAAAATTACAGGACTTTCTTTTACTCATCCAACCATAAGGACTCGGATTTGACTTGAATTGGTTGGAGTCTCTTCCTGATTCTGGTGCCCACACCATTTAAGTCTTTGACATTTGCATCTTTGTCATATTTCATTTGCTCATTTCAATATTTTGTCTTCTAGTGGTCAATTAGGGTTAGTTGATTGTGAATCTTTTGATTGTATACCTTGTCAATTAAGTAAGCATGTTAATTTGCCCTTTAATAATAATGACTCTATTGCTTCTGCACCTTTTAATCTTATTCATTTAAATATTTGGGGACTTGTATCTATTATAATAATGGGAGGATCAAAATATTTTGTTCTCTTTATTGATGACTATTCATGCTTCACATGGATATATCTATTACATTCTCATTCTTAAGTCTTTGATGTTTATAAAGAATTTATTAAAATAGTTTGTACCAATTTTCTTGAAACATCAAAACTTTTCATTCTGATAATGAAATGGAATATAAAGATGCCAAGTTTATATCTTTCTGAGAGAATGTGGTACATTATCATATTACTCCTATCCTAGCACTTTTCAACAAAATGGTAGAGTAGAAAGAAAGTATATGCATATTTTCGAATCGGTTAGAACTATGCTTTGTTTAACATCAATTTTTGAAGCTTTTTGGAAAGAAGCTACTTTGATAGCTGTATACACTATTAATTGTGTTCCCTCTTCTATCATTGAAAAACAATAAACATTTAAATGTCTCTATGGTAGAACCCTAATATATAGTTTTTAAAATTTTTGGTTGTGCATATTTTGTTCACCTTCAACCACATGAATGCAAAAAATTGGAGCCTCACTCTTGCTTTTGTTGCTTTCTAAAACACAAAGGATATCAATATTATGATCCTATTTCTAAGCATTTGCACATCTCCCATCATGTTACCTCCTAGGAATATAAGATGTTTTCTAATCTTTCTGATTTTAATGTGCATAATACTAGCACCTTACTATTTTTCACAAACCAATCACTTGATCTATTTGCTGATTCTAATATTAGTAGCTTAGAAAGCATATATGACCCATCTTCACCTATTACTGATGCATCCAAATATTCTGATGATCCTGACAATGCACCAAACTTGCCAGTTTTACCTATATCTTATTGATCTACTAGAATAAGAAAACTTCTAGCTCATCTTCGTGACTATTATTGCTATTCTACTATTGCTTCACTTCATGAGCCTCACACCTTTCATGAGATCTCTTATACTCTCCTTTGGTAGAAAGCGTCGGTAGAAGAACTCGAGGCACTTACTAAAACTCATACGTGAGACTTGGTTGACTCTCTTGGAAAGACTTTAATTGAGTGCAAATGGGTGTACAAGATCAATATTTAGTCAAATGGTTCTATTGAATGATATAAAGTTTGCCTTACTAAAGGGTTTTTACAGGAATATGGTATTGATTATGAGAAAATTCTTATCTTAGTAGCTTGATTCACATCCATGAGAACTCTTCTAGCCATTACAGTTATAAAATACTGGCAGTTATTTCAAATATATATTAAGAATGCCTTTCTTAATGATGATCAAAGTACATATGCAGCCATCACTGGGGTTTGATCATCCTCCAAATAAAGTTTATATGCTTCGTTGAGCATTTTATGGTCTCAAACAAGCTCCACATGAATGGTTTTCTAAATTTAGTTCTACTATTCTACAGTTTGGCTTTACCTCTAGCTCTTATGATTTAACTATTTTTGTAAGACATACCAGCTCAGGGACTATTATGCTACTTCTTTATATCGATGATAGAGTTATTACTGAGAGTGACTTCAGTGGCATTGATGATATTTAAAATTTCCTTTGCGAGCAATTTAAACTGAAGGATCTAGATCCCTTTAATTATTTTATCGGACATGAAGTTTTCACTCATTTTGATATTTATTATTTATCTTAAGCAAAGTATGTTTCTAATTTACTTACTAAAGCTGGTTTGACATATAGCAATATCATGGATACTCCAATTAAGATCAATATAAAATTTCATCCCAATAATGGTGAGCCTCTTTTTGATCTTACTCTTTATCGATAGCTTGTTGGGAGTCTAGTCTATATCACTATTACTCGATCGAATATTTTCTATGATATTGACTTAGTAAGTAAGTTTATGAGTGCACCACACCCTACACACTTTATGGCTATCCTTTGTATTTTGAGATATGTTAAAGAAATATTATTTTATGATTTGCATTTTTTATCTAGCTCATCCTTAGAGCTTCATACATACTTTGATGTTGATTGGATTGGTAATCCTACAGACATACGATCCACTACTAGCTATTGTCCCTTGAAAAATTTCTTATTTCTTGGCATAGCAAAAAGTAAACTCTAGTTAGTTGATAGCACTAAAGTAGAATATTGTGCTTTAGCTGATATGACATCATAACTTCTTTGACTGAGATGGTTATTGGAGGATTTAAGTGTTTCTCATTCTAATGCCATGCCATTATATTATGATAACTAAAGTTCAATCTACATTGCTTATAATGATGTTCTCCATGAATGTATTAAACACATCAAGATTGGTTGCCACTTTGAGACATTGTATCTATGTTCTATTTTTCAATCAATCAACTTGCATATATCTTTGTAAAAACTTATCTACTTGCATGTATTTATAATCTACTTTCCAAACTTAAATGGACATCTACATTACCATCTTGAGTTTAAGGGTGATGTTAGGAGGCTTGATTTTTGGATAATTCTATACCATGTTAGGCTTAATTCTCGGATGATTGTATACGATGTTAGGCTTGATTCTTGGATAATTTTAGAAATTATTTTGTACCATATTAGAATTGATTATAATATTAAATAATTTGTATACTATTTTAGATGTAGAACAATGACTATAAATAGCCCTATATGTATTATTGAGAATAAGGAATATAAAATCACTTCTCCTCATTCTCTTTCTATTATCAGTTGCTATGGTCTTATATTCTTAAAAAGATGCAAATTAAGATTTTCAAAAATTGAGATGCCAATTATCTTGATGGGTGATGGTGACTGAGATGAATTAATATATTAATTTATATTGATCTTGAATGAAATGTGAACCTAGGATGATATAAAATTTTCCAAGATCTTGGCCAATATTATAAGTTCAAGATACTAGAATCTCAACTAGCATGGTAAAATCTTGGATTACCAACTATTTTTAGACTTCATTTTCATTTATCAACCAAAGATTTTTTTAAAAAAATAGTTAAACAATGATAGAAGAATAGTGATAAATATTTATATACCTTATTGGTCAATATCCTAGAATTTATCAATTCATTGAAAGGGATATGCCCTACAAGCCAATCTATGTTGTATCTCCCAAACCATTGTAATTGATAATTTCTAAATAAAGGCATTATTTTTCATCATACGCTGTTTTTATATTATATGATGAACCCTATAGATTAGGGCTATGATTTTAGAGTTATGATGAGATCATACCAGTGAGACCTAAAATCTTAAAACCTTAATCTAAAGTAATCCTAGTCAAAGGAACCCTGAGTAGGGGATCAGGGTTTTTTCGGTAAGACTAGCACATCCCAAGTATACTGGAAAGGGTGACTGCTCTCACAGTCACTTGTGTATGACACTAATACTGGGATGAGGGTGCTCATTGGAGAATGAGTTCACTGATATGATCCAACTTGAGAATATCTAATGGAGTCTTAGCTACATGTCAATAGAAGGTTCTCATAGTGGGAGTGGTACAAGTAATCCTTTGACATGAGACTGCCATAAGTACCTTATGTACATGAACCCATGCTTTGGTTCAATCCTAATCATGACACTGAGTCATGCACAGGACTGATACTGGGAATGGTGAATTGGATATGAAGGTAATGAGTAGGTCAATAAGGAATCGATCACTCTTAGTAAGAGGAGATTGCATCCAGCTAGTTAACAATCGGATGATGATTCAGGGAATCTTTGATCAAAGTAAAGATATTAGAGATGGTTTCTAATATCAAGATAATTGAATCATCAATATAAGATTGAGCTAGAAATAAATATAATATTGGATTTGACATATATCCATATCCATAGTTATATTTTGGGTGCAGGCTGATCGAAAGATTTAATTGTACGGTAACTCTCTACTGAAGGGTAATTTTGGTATTTCACCAGAATTTCCATATCTTCCGGGTAGACATGACACGTTGCTAGATGTCAATCTTGTCTTGTAGGTTGATCAAATTCAAAGATCATTTATTAGGAAGAGTCCTAATTGATCAAATCGGGTAAGCCCGGTTTGACCTAAATCGATTAGAAAGAGTTCCAATCAAATTAGGTCAACTTGTATTCGAACCCACTGCTGGCTAGATGTGGAACCCAATGGGTCACACACTTAAGAGGATTGATCAAGAGTTTAATTTGGAATTAAATCATCTTTGTAGGATAACACTCTAGCAGGTGTTGCAAACCCTAGCTTCTATTCGAATCGGATTCGAATTAGGGTTCCAAATTGGTTCAAATTGGGTTCTAATTGGATCTAATTAGACCCTAATTGAGTTAATTGGGATTATGGCTAACCCTATTGGCTAGCCATGTAACTAGGCTAGCCTCCCCACCCGCCCCCCTTGCATTTTCATGCCAAATGCCAAGAGTCCATGCGCTTATGGACTCTTAGCGCGCCATTTGGAAGAGTCCATGGTGCATGGACTCTTGGCGCGCCCTGCTTAATTCTCCAATGAATTAAGATGGGGCGGCCTCCTTTCTTAATGATTAGCGCACCACTTGTCCCCCCTTGGATGGGAATCCAACGGCTGATGGGATTTTAGGAAAGAAGGAATGCGCTGACTCTTCCCGGTTGCGCGAAACAACGTCTCTTCGGAGACCGAAACATCGCGATTCCTTTCTTCTGAAATTTCATGACTTTTCTTTTAGGAAAAGCCATGAGATTTAATCTGAAAGGGTGTGAGAAGGAGGGAAGGGGGCGTGAGAAATAGGGAAGGGGCATGAGACAAAATGGAATGGTGTTTACGGAGAGTTGTGAAGACATCTTTTTGTAATCTATTTAAGGAACAGAGGTCTCGGGTGTTAAAAAAAAGTACGACAGAGATTTTATTTTTCTTTTCTTTCTAGGAAACTGATTCCTCCTTAGCTTGTTTAGGACACAGAGAGTTTCCCTCTTACAGAGTTCTCTTCTCTGTTGAAACTCAAGTCCAAAACAAGAGATTGGAAGAATCTCTCGATCGATAAAAGAAAATAACTCCTACTCTGTTTCTATTTCCTTTTACTTTAAGACATTAGTGTCTTAAATCCTTCTCCTCCTTCAAGACAAGAGTTTTATTCTTAGGACAAGGTCTTAAGAAAGGGAGAGGAAGAAGAAAGAAAGGAAGTAAGGAGCCCCTACCGTGGAGTTTTAAAGCCATAGTCCTCTTGAGTTCTAGGATAAGTATTCAAGTGGAGGAATTTTGAAGAAGCTAGCATCTTGAACAATCATCTTGTGGATCACCATTGGAGGGTGGACATTTGGACGCCTGGTGAAATCAAAAGGGGCATTCAACACCAAGTTTTGATTCTACATCAAAATTGGATTTAGTGTTAACAGGTTGGTGCCCTAATTCTAACAATGTGAGTTTGTATATTTATTATATGTTTTAACCCTGAATAAGGAGATCTTGGCTAAGGGATTATGGTGCAAATTTCATCATTTTGAAATTACACTTCCGCTGCGGTGCACCGGATCCCCAACATTCATATCAATTGAGATAATAAATATTGAACACTTATACCATCTGAGATTTTAAGCCAAGATGAAAGTTTTAGTGCAAACTCGATCTTTGAGTGATTCTCTACAGTTAGGCATCTTAATCCATTGGGTTTTTCTAAATATTATCGATATCTTTGGTTGGGATAACAATGGATTAGGGTTGGCCAAAACTTCTCAATTTATACCTAAATCATTTATATTCAAGTTCAAAGAAAACTATCCATATCTAATCTTTTTATTTTTTATGGAACTATAATCACCTTGCCAACCCAAAAAGTACTTTAATCATTAAATATATATTTTAAAAATAACTGAAAATAGGATAATTATTAAAAATTTAGGATTTGATATATGACAAAGTTATAGATCGAGGAGAAAAATTCAAGTGTTGAAAAAAATAGATTAATTCTAAAAACTATTATTTCTTTCACTTTGATCAAGTATATTTTGTGTGTTTCTTTTTAACATTGATTTTGAAGTCTTCCTATAATAATTTAGTACAATCCTAATTTACTAAGCCACATCAGAGAGGTAGAGGAAGGTAGTTGTGTTTTTTTTTGGTTTTTTTGTTTTGTTTTGTTCTATTTTTAAAGACTCAAAGAAAGTGAGGTACTTTTCCCAAGAGTTTTATTGAGTATTGATTGAGATGTTATAGAAGAGGGGTTTAAGTTATATCATTTTTGCAAAAGAATGATTTGTCTCCTTTCATAATATCAACCAGTAGATGACATAATGGTTGCTTTGAAAGTTGTGCAATTGATGAGATGGAAAAATATTTGGTATGCTTTGAAACCCGTGTTCCTACTTTAAGGACCATTCTTTTATGGATAAATATCATGAAAAATTTGATTAACTTTTTTATTAACCAACTTATCCATATTCTTGTGCATTTCAAGATGGATAAGTTACTTTCCCATTGTTAGGATTTATCAATAAAATGAAAAAAAAATCATATCCATCTAGGGGTGGCTAAATTATTTTTTCACTAGCCAGTAAAGTAAATATACAAATAGAAAAGATCTAAACAAAGTTGGATATCCTGGCTAGACTCGAGATTTTAGAGTAGCTCGGGACTCTCACTTATCTTGGCATCCCTATGACTGGGGGGAGGTTGTGGAGGACGGCGTGTAGACCCTTGGTGCACTAGGTTCATGATCGTCTTGAGGGCTGGCAGGCTTCTACTCAGTCTGTGATGGATAGACTTACTGTCATCAGGTTTGTCATTGGCTCTATTCCTGTTTACCTCCTGGTGAACATTGTGATTCCTAGCTCCTGCTTAAGGGAGATGGAGTAGATTTTTCGTAACTTCCTGTAAAGACCCAGACATGATAGCCATGGTGTTCATTTACTAGCTTGGGACACAATATGCTGGCCAGTTAGGGATGGAGGTCTCAAGATCCAATCCTTTCTGGTGAGGAGAGAGGTTCTCATTATCAGATATGCTATTAGATATCTCCTCCAGCCTAGCTATCTATGGATCAGGATGATGAGAGACCGCTATGGTGCTTGGAGTTAGGGATCCCAGATTCAGATGACCCACGATTGCTCCTATATTTGGAGGGAGATTTGTGCCTGTGCCCCTATTGTGATGGCCCATGTTAGATGTTTGGTTGGTTATAGGACCACGATTGATATCAGTCAAGATGCATGGATTTCTACTCTTCCTTTATCTAGGTGGCTGACCTTTGTGAGTACGAAGGTCAGTGCCAATCTCCGGGTTAGTGATCTATTGATGGATGATGGGCTTGGAGAGTTCAAAAGATATCCAGACTTTTTGGGAGCTAGTTAGCCTCTCGGATTCTTGCTATGCCGATTCTGATTCACCGAGACCAGGACCAGAGGGTCTGGGGCCCATCTTGCTATCCCAAGGCTCCTTCAAGCATCCTTTATGATTTGTGCAGGGGACATTCTAATACAAGATTTGTGATGGCTTGGATCTGGAGACTTCCCATTCACCCGAGAGTGCATCTCTTCCTTTGGAAGATGGCTTGGGATCGTCTTCTTATAAGGACTCTTCTTAGGCACATAGATACAGAGTTTCGGTGTCTTGCTCGGTGTGTGGTAGTCAGGATGAGTCCACTGAGCTTGCAATCCTGAGCTGCCCTAGAGTGAGGTTGATTTGGAGGCTTGCTGGGAGCTGGTCTTGGAATGTCGATGATGGTTTATGACTATTCTCCTTTCCCAATTTTCTACACCAGAGCTTGGCATAGGAGAGCTGTCTTGCTACTCACATTGCATATCATATTTGGCTATCTAGAAATATGAAGATCTTTGAGACTGAGACCATCTTGACTCATCGGGTTCTTCAGAGAGCCAGGTTCATGGTGATGGAGTATCACTAGTTTAACACTGTCGCCTCCCTTGCAACCCTAGATTCCTGGGACTCCCATGCTATCTTGATAGTGGCCCGGAGGGCTATTTACATTTCCTAGGAGCCCCCTCCTTTGGGGTTTGTTAAGGTGAACTTTGATGGCAGTGTTCGCGATGCTAATGGTGGTGCAGGATATTGCATTCGGGATGATGATGAGAGGCTTCTTGTAGTTGACAGGATCTTTCTTCATGACCCGTCTATCCCAGAAATGGAGCTCAAGCTATGTGGGCTAGTATCATCAAAGCTATTCAGTATCTGCATGCTCACAGGATTATTATTGAGGGTGACTCTTCTATTATTATTACCTAGATTCAGGATAGGTCGAATCACTATTGTTGCCACCCTGATCATCATGGCCTGTAGCTCCGATGCATCGCTGCTGCACCGGGTGCCTCCTCCTCCTGCCGGGAGTGCTCTCCCTCCTCCGAGGGTGTCAGCTCTTTAGCCCACTCAGCCTGTAAAATAGAGAAGACCCGGGCCGGGGATTCTGGTGAGGACACTCCAATGATTAAGTCAGTAGGACGATCGAGGAGAACAGAAAAAACCTCTGAGATGAAGAGCTTGGGGGACTCTCTTGTCTCAGGGGGTGACATGATAAAGATATGCAAATAATATAAAGGACATGATAGCGATGCCTGAATGACAGAAGGAAGGAATGGAGAGTAAGGAGCGGGGAGGTTCTCTGGTCGTTTCCTTGACCGCTGAGCTCTTCGGGGGCTCACTCGCTCACCTCTCCCCCTGCTCCTCCTATGTTTGCCTCTTATCTTTCTTACCTTGTACCCTCCCGATCCCCCTTTCATTGGGGGTGTTGTTTTGCTTATGAGGGGTAGGCGTGGGCTGCTAAGCCCCGTGCCATGGTGAAATCTTTCTATTTTTGGAGGGATCGTCCGGGCATTGCAGGGCCCATGTCTTGGATAGGATTCCCCTTTTAGGGGAACTCTGGGTCTAGCATCATGCGAGCCAGCATCCCCCGACCATACGGGGGTGGATGTGGCAGCGTATGGCTGGTCCCCGGGTTTGACAGGGCTTGTCTTGTTCAGAGCATACGGGTGGCTTGTTGCAGGACTGGCACTGGTGGCAGGGTGTGCACCACTTCTCAAGGACTACAGGTGGATAGGGACCATGGTTTGAATTCTTGCTGATCTTTCCCTCCTTCACTACTAGCGGGAACTCTGGCCTTTGCATGGCCCAAAAGGACCTCGTGAGATGGTCCTGCTTCGATAGCATGAGCTTGACCCTAGCTGGGAGCTGATCTTAGACGGAGGGCTCACCCATGAGCTCGACCCTGGCTAGGAGCTACCTTGAATGGAGGGCTTGCTTTATGAGCTCGACCCTAGTTGGGAGCTGACCTCAAATGGGAGACTCGTTCTTTGAGCTCAACCGCGATTGGGAGCTGACATCGGCAAGGGGGCTGACTTCAGTAGTATGAGCATGATCTTGACTGAGAGTTGACCTCAGACGGGGGGCTCATTCCTTAAGCTCGACCCCGGCTAGGAGCTGACCTCGGCAGGGGGATCACCTCGGCCTTCCACCTAGGGGCCGCATCCAGGTGGCAAGCCCCACCCATGCGGTCGTTGGTTGGTGGCTGTGTAGGCTCCATATAAGTGGATGCTACCATGTCAAACTCCACGTCAGTGGATGTTGCGATATCAGATGCCCCCCACTCCCAAGCCTGGAGAATGAAGCATCGCTCGGGCGATGGGAGTAACGACTGCGTTGACATGGGCAAGCATGCCTTCAGTGCCATCAATGCTTTGACTGGGCATAACCAAAGGATTGTGCCTTTACATTAGTGGGGCACAGTGCTCAGTTTTCCAATGGAAGGATTATTAATGCCTTGAATGGGTCAAGGCGCCTGTTCCATGGACCGAAGCATCGGGAGGTGCCTAGGGCCGACACGTGGTGACTTCCAATTGGCTGCGTGGCCTTTAAAAGGCCTTCAGGTGCAGGGAGCCAGGGTTCCGCAAAGCTTCTTTTCTTCTTCTTGAGCACCCTTCTGGTTCTGGTGTTGGCCTCCATGTTTGCCCTCTTCAATCCCTCTTCTTAAGCTTGCGCTAAGGGAGGGCTCTCGATGGGCTTTAGGATTTCAGTCCGAGGCCTGGAGGGCCAAGTGGGAGCTCTCCAGGAGCGACTGACCGGTGCCAAGGTGAAGGCATCTAGTTCGGAGAAGAAATATGCTGAGCTCGAAACTTTCCCCTTGGATGTGGAGGGGGAGATCTTCCAGTTGCGCTGTTGGGACAGAGAAAGAAGCTGCCTAAAAAATGAGGGGCAGCCGGAGCCACCTCCTGGTTCACGAGACCGGAGATCTTACAAGAGGAGGTGGTGGCCCGGGTCATGGTCACTGTGGAAGGGGCCACAGCCGTTGTGGTGCTAGTAGGACCACCCTCATGTGGAGCTGTTGTAGCTGCCCTTAGAATCATGGGATCTGTGAATTCCAAGGAGTAGAGGCAGAGTCGATGCCAGGCTCTAGAGCTTCGACAGGCTTCTGAGGAAGGGTGCCAGCATGCTCGGGCAGAAGCGGAGATGGGGCCTTGGCCCATCTTCCTTTCATCTTGCATCTTTTAATTTCTGGAGGTCTCTTGGCCTGTCAGGATCCTCCATAAGGTGTAAGAGATTTTTGATCAATGAAAACATCATTTCTTTTATAATTGATGTTCTGTCTTTCTTCTCCCTCCTTTTTTTTGAGCCTGAATCCATTGCTCGGCTTCTCGGACTGCTAGGCCTCTCAACTCGATCTTCCTGGGATGCTAGGAGTCTCTTTTTGAAGTGAGGGATGTTCCGATGAGAGTGGTTTTGTTTTTTCTCCCCTAATCAGAATGCTTCCTGTTCCCTTCGCTTTGCTTGTCATTTTACTTTTCTTCGGCTCAAACTACTTCTTGGGGATGTCCTTAGCTTGTCGAGCCATGAATCAAGCGGTCGATGATGGGACTTCAGGGATTCCTCACCAACATCCTCGGGTCATAAGCAAGGCAATCCATCACAAGGTTTCCGGAGTATCCCGGCTCGGTTCGTCATATTATGAGGCAACGGGCAGATGATGGGACTTTTGGAGTTTCCCGATGGACATCTCTGAACTATGAGTAAGGCAGTGGATGTGGGGCTTCATGAGTTTCTCGGCTTATAAGTACCAAACTGTGAGTTTTGCAGTAGATGGCATGATTCTAGGAATCCCTAATTGCACCTCAAAATTATGAGTGGGGCGACTGAGCGCGAGTATGCTGGAAGAACTTAGCTTGGAAACTGCCCAGCTACAAGCCTCTTGGTAGATGGTGGGTTGCCTTGTTGTCGCCTCGAAGCTGGCTTAACCTGGAAGGGCCAAACCATGAGTTGTATGGTAGGTGGCCAGTCACCCTGTTGCCACCTTTGGGCTGTGGGCTGAACTAGTAAGTGTGGGCTTGATGGGAGGCCTGGCTTGTTTGGGAGTCACCATGCTATGAGTCCTGTGGTAGACAGCACCTTGGTGCCACCTCCGTGCTATGAGCATGGTGGTGGAAGGCGTGGGCCTGATGGAGGGGCCTGCATTATTGATAAGGATGCCAAACTATGAGTCACGCGGTAGATGACAACTTGGTGCCGCCTCCAGGCTGTGAGCTTGGCGGTGGGGAGCACGGGCCTGATGGAGCGAGCCCGGCTCGCTGATGAGGAGTCACCATGCTGTGAGTCTTGTGGTAGACAGCATCTTGGTGTTGCCTTCGGGCTATGAGCACGACCGAGGAAGGCACGAGCTTGATGGAGGGGCCCACATGGTTGATGAGGATGTCGAATTGTGAGTCACATGGTAGATGGCAACTTGGTGCCACCTTCAGGCTGTGACCTTGGCGGTGGGGAGCACGAGCCTGATGGAGCGGGCTTGGCTCGTTGATGAGGAGTCACCATGATGTGAGTCTCATGGTAGATAGCACCTTGGTGCTGCCTCCGGGTTGTGAGCACGGTCGAGGAAGGCACGGGCCTGATGGAGGGGCCCACGTGGTTGATGAGGATGTCGAATTGTGAGTCATGCAGTAGACAGCACTTGGTGGCACCTTCGTGCTATGAGCTCGGCTGTGGAAGGTGCGGGCTTGATGGAGGGGCCCGCGTTGTTGATGAGGAGTCACCATGATATGAGTCTCGTGGTAGATGGCATCTTGGTGCCACCTCTGGGCTTTAAGCATGGCTGAGGAAGGCACGAGCCTGCTGGAGGGGCCCGTGTTGTTGATGAGGGTGCCGAATTGTGAGTTATGTGATAGACAGCAACTTGGTGCCGCCTCCGGGCTGTGAGCTCGGTGGTGGAAGGTGCGGGCTTGATGGAGGGGCATGTATTGTTGATGAGGAGTCGCCACGCTGTGAGTCTCGCGGTAGACAATACCTTGGCACCACCTCCGGGCAATGAGCATGGCTGAGAAAGGCACGAGCCTAGTGAAGGGGCCCGCATTGTTGATGAGGATGCCGAAATGTAAGTCACATGGTAGACGGCAACTTGGTGCAGCCTTCGGGCTGTGAGCTCGGCGATGGAAGGCTCGAGCCTGATGGAGGGACTTACATTGTTTATGAGGATGCTGAACTATGAGTCACGCGGTAGATGGCAACTTGATATCGCCTCCAGGCTATGAGCTCGACTGTGGAAGGTGCGGGCTTGATGGAGGGGCCCGCATTGTTGATGAGGAGTCGTCATGCTATGAGTCTCGAGGTAGACAGTGATGCAGAACAAAGAACAAAGAAGCGTATGCGGAAGTAAATTTAGGATTAATTTTTTTTTTTTTTTTTTTAATATTTCAGAAATTGGCTTTGACTCAAAGTAAAGCTAAACTAAGTTGAAGGAAACTAGGTAAGGATTGAAAGCACAATTTAGAAGAAACTCAATTATCAGAGTAGTTCAGAAGTAGCGGATCGCTGGGGGTTGAGAAACTCCCAGACCTAGGGTTTCGCTCTGAACTTTCAACAGAACAGAAATAGAGAGGAGAGATGGTTTACCAACCAGACAGTGATCTTCTCAGAATTTGGGTGGAAGAACTCTCTCGAGCAGATTGTTAGATCCTCGGATTCGGCTATCTTCGTAATGGATCCTCCAATACTGGTCTTGTGGTTTGGTCGGCTTCTCCTGGACTCAAGATCTAGGAAGAAGAAAAACAAGTGAGGGATTCAGAGACTCAGGGAAGGATTTACCAGTTCGAAGAACTTGAAGGTTGATGTCGCTGAGATCCGGATTCTCTTGAAGGCTGATTCAACTCCCACTGGAAAGAGCTTTGGATCTGAAGTACCCGGACTGTAGCTGGATGCTGGTGGTCGGCCTGGACTTGGGGAGAGAGGCCGTGGGAGGTGGAATATGCTAGGGCTTAGTGGAAAGAGAAGGGTGATGGGCGGCTAGGGTTTGGGAGTGGAGTGGCTAACCTAGGGTTTTGGATTTTGGAGATCTCACACCTCCTCAAGGTTCCTGGGGAACCCAGATTTACTCCCTCACAGAGCTCAACACCTGGATGCAAGTGCGGAAGAGAGAAAACACAAAGTTTGCTCACAAAAAAATTTGGTTTCATTCATCTGATTCCTTTAAACTTACAAGAGGGATTTAATTTATAGGGCTTTGCAAGGGAGTAGGGTTTTACATCTTCCCATGTGGGACTAAAGGAGGGGATCTACAAATCAGGATAATCCATACACATATGGTCGGCCAAGGTACCAAAAAAAATTGATTTGGGTTATAAAAGGCAGGTAGATGGCGCCTCCTTGCTTGGGTCTTCAAGAGAGGATTTCTTTCCTTCCATGGATCAACTCTTTTGGACTCCTCCTTTTCTTCCTCCCTAAGTCAAGGCCCTTCCCATCTTTGTTTTGGATATTTTTGGCAGGTAGTGGGCGCCTCCTTGAAGTTCTCTCCAAGAGAATTTCTTCCCTTTCATAGTTTCATTCTTTTGGGAAAGACTTGGGCCGCCCCCTTGATTTGTGGACTCCTGGTGGATTTCTCCTCAACTGGCGCATGAGAGAAGGAAGCTGCTATCTATGGTGTGGGGACCAAAGGCTGCTGGATGTAGATATGGCACCCCCTGGACTCAGGCGTATGGCTGGGAGTGTAGCTGGGAGTGTGGCGCCCACTTGCTAGGCCTTGGGAGAAAATGTAACACCCCAGGTTGAAGCCCTAGTCCACTACTGAGTCAACATGACTCAACAAAATAAAATGCAGGTAATGTAGACTCAAGCTAAATTGAGTTGATCTAGTCAACTCTTATTACAAACCAAAAACCCTAATTCTTCGGGCAAGGTTAATCAGAGATCCAGATGGAGCTCTGAAGTCTTCTTCTGAGTCTGGTGCCCGCACCAATTCTCCCAGGGTGGGAGGAACTCGACCCTGTCGAGTATGGATCAAGTTGGCTCTGGTATCTCTCCAAGAGGTCTGGGTCCAGCTCTTGTAATTCTTCTCGGGAGATCCAAAAGTCATCAGAATCTGGCCTTCCTAGCCAGCGGACCAGGTATCTTTGGTATCCTCGATTACGAGTAGAGATAACCTGATCATCCAGGATCTTTTCAATCTGCTCTTTCCTCACAGGCCAATTTGTTGGTGGACACACAGGGTCAGGTTCACTCTCAAGAGCAGGATTAGGTTCAAAAGCCTCACTGGGAATCACAGCTGGCTCCCTATACTCTACTAGGTCTGTAATGTTGAAAGTGGAGCTAATGCCTAGTTCTGGAGGTAACTCGAGCACATAGGCATTGGATCCTACTCTCTTTACCACTCTAAATGGTCCAGCTCCCCTAGCATGTAACTTTCTAACGGTTCCAGGAGGAAACCGTTTAGGCCTTAACCTAATCATTACATAGTCTCCTTCGTCAAAAGTTTTAACTCACCTTTGAGAATCAGCCAATTTCTTATAAGTTTCATTACTTAAATTTATTTTGGCTTGAATTTCTTTTTGCAAGTCTTTTATATGCTGTGCAAAAACTTCAGCAGACTCGGAGACCCGTGTGTGGACTGGTAAAGGAGCTAGGTCAAGAGGTTGTGGGGTTTGTAACCATGCACAATTTCAAATGGACTCTTACCCGTAGACCTATTGACCGAGTCATTATATGCAAATTCAGCTCTAGGTAAGTACAAATCCCAGTTCCTAATGTTTTCACCAACAAGACACCTTAGCAGATTGCCTAAACTATGGTTCACTACTTCGGTTTGGCCGTCAGTCTGGGGATGATAGGCAGTTGAAAACTTAAGTTTCGTCCCTAACTTATGTCAAAGGGTTTTCCAGAAATAGCTGGTGAACCGAACATCCCTATCTGAAACAATGGTCTTGGGTAGGCCATGGAGTCGAACTATCTCATTAAAGAACAGGGTGGCTACCTTAGACGCATCAAATGTTTGGGAACAAGGCAAGAAATGGGCCATCTTGGAAAATTGGTCTACTACAACACAGATAGAGTCATGCCTCCTCTGGGTCTTAGGCAAACCTAACACAAAGTCCATGCTCACATCTTGCCAAGGACGATCTGGGACAGGGAGTGGGGTATAGAGGCCGGTGTTCTATTTTCGCTGTTTGGCAACAGCGCAGGTTCGACACCTAGCCACAATGTGTGCTACATCTCTTTTTAAGCTAGGCCAAAAAAATGGTCTTCAATAGCCAGGGTGGTCTTATCTTTTCCGAAATGGCCAGCTAAACCTCCAGCATGAGTTTCCCAAATCAAGAATTCCCTAAGAGAGGTTCTAGGGATGCAAAGCCTATTCTTAAAGAACAGAAAGCCATCTAAAAGGGAATAATCCTTATGTTCACTAGATGATCCTTGAGTTAGATCCTGGTACACAGTCTTAAAATCCGGACATGACTCATATTCTTCTTTGATTTGCTCAAACCCTATGACTTCAGCCCTAACAGAATTCAACAATAAAGATCGACGACTAAGGGCATCAGCTACCTTATTTTCAGACCCAGCCTTATGCTTCAAAACAAAAGTATAGGACTGGATATACTCTACCCACTTAGCATGCCTAGGGTTAAGCTTCTTCTGAGAATTCAAGAATCTAAGAGCCTCATGGTTCGAAAACAGCACAAATTCTTGTGGTAGCAAATAATGTCTCCAGTAACGCAAAGCTTGCACTACCGCGTAAAATTCCTTATCATAGGTAGAATACCTAAGCTTAGCATCATTAAGTTTTTCACTAAAGAATGCTACGGGATGGTTCTCTTGGCTTAGGACTCCACCTATACCTACTCCTGAAGCATCACAGGCAACCTCAACTACCTTTGAAAAGTCCAGTAGTCTCAAACGGGTGCCTGGGTCATCCTATCCTTAAGATCTAGGAAGGCTTTATGGGCTGCTTTGGTCCACTGAAATTCTCCCTTCCTAATGCAGTCTGTGATAGGAGCAACTACGGTACTAAACCCCTTGATGAATCGCCTATAGAAGGTAGCCAAGCCATGGAAACTTCTGACTTCATGCATACTGGTCGGCTCTGGCCATTCTACTATGGACCTAATCTTTTCAGGATCGGCAGCCACGCCGTCAGGGGTTACAACAAATCCAAGGAAGATAATCCTACTGGTCATAAATTCACACTTTTTGAGATTACCGTAGAGACTATCATTCCTCAAAACTTGACAGACTTGTCTAAGGTGGCCTAGGTGATCTGCAGGGGTCTTACTATAGATCAGGATGTCATCAAAATAGACCACTACAAACTTCCCTATGAAAGCTCTAAGTACCTGGGTCATAATCCTCATGAAAGTACTAGGGGCATTGGACAACCCAAAAGGCATAACAACCCATTCGAAGAGACCATCCTTAGTCTTGAAGGCTGTTTTCCACTCATCCCCTGGTCTAATCCTAACCTGATGATAGCCGCTCTTAAGATCAATTTTAGAAAAAACCATGGCACCGGCCATCATATCAAGCATGTCATCTAGTCTAGGGATGGGGAATCTATACTTGATTATGATTTTATTGATGGCACGACTGTCAACACACATTCTCCACGTGCCATCCTTCTTCGGGGTTAGAAGTGCAGGGACTGCACAAGGGCTAAGACTCTCTCTAATGAACCCCTTCCTCAACAATTCGCCAACCTGCTTTTGCAGTTCTTTATGCTCCGATGGATTCATCCTATAATGGGGCAAGTTGGGTAAAGTAGCTCCTGGGACTAAATCTATGGAATGCTGAATATCCCTAAGAGGTGGAAGGTGGTCTGGCAGATCCTCGGGAAAAACATCCTCAAATTCTTCTAATAAAGGCTTAACTTCCTGAGGAGGCTCTGAGGGTGTAGGAGTCCTAAGTTCCTTAGCAGTCAACATCCAAATGGGTGAACCACTATGAATTTCTTGTTCTAGATCCTTGGCACTAATTAGGTTCACTCCAGTCTTCATTTCTTTAACCTTACTAGTTCCTTTAGCTACCTTGTCCTTTGGAGGGACTGAATGGATTGTGATTTTCTTCCCATTGAAACTAAAGACACAGGTGTTGGATTTTTCTAAGAGGGTGGCATCATGATCATACAACCAAGGTCTTCCAAGAATTATACTGCTCACCCCCATGGGCAAGACATCACACCAAATCTTCTCTTGATAGGATTGCATTTGGATTTGGACCTGACATCTAGACTGGATGGGTATAGAGGTAGAGTCTACCCAAGAAACCTTATAAGGGTTGGGGTGGGGGACTGGGGTTAAGCCTAACATTTTGACAGTGCTAGTAGAAATGGCATTTACACAGCTCCCACTATCTATGATGATTTTACAAACCTTATCCCCTAGTTTAAGGAAAGTCTGTAGGATGTTAGTCCTATGCCAGTCTTCCTGAACTTTAGTCTGGGACAGGATGCATCTCACAACCCCTAAGTGGTCAGACTCAGTGGATTCTTCCTCTCCTTCATACTCATCAACCAAATTCATTCCGGCCTCATAAACTTCTTCTTCAAACTCCTCATTAGGCTCGGAATTCTCTTCTCCTCCCTCTTCTATATATAGGGATCTACGAGGGCACTGGCTAGAAACATGACCTACCTTATGACACTTAAAACAAGCTATGGCTGTGCACTGATTGGGGATATGACCGGGCTTCTGGCACTTAAAACAGACGATACTAGGGGTTCTCTGGGTGTCAGGTGCCTTACCTTTGTCCATGGGCCTAGGGGTGGGGATACCCTGATTAGGCTTGCTAGGGGTAACCTGGCTAGGTCCATTTCTTGGGATTGGGGCACTAACCCTAGATGGCATGGGTCCTCTCTGAAACTTCTCAGTGTTCAGTGCAATTTGATAGGCTTGGTCTAGGTCAGTAACCTCTCTCAGAAACAACTCTCTCTTAATATCTTCCCTAAGTCCAGCCCTAAATCTAGACAAAGTGACCTCATGGGCTTCACTCACATCACATCTCATTAGGTATTCATCAAAGGTGGTTATGTAGTCTGAAACAGATCGGTTTCCTTGTTTCAAAGTCTGCCATTGGTCTAACAGATTTTGCTGGTATGAAATGGGTAGGTACTTGTCTCTAAGCTTCTCTTTCATACCCTGCCAAGTGGTTATGGGCTCTACATTTCGTCTTCTAGTGGTCAGCTCAATGTTCCCCCAGTATAACCTAGCTTGACGTATTAATTTCATCTTGGCAAACTTGAATTTCCTCTCCTCAGACATGGCATACCACTCAAAGTACTGGTCCATCTCACCCTCCCAATCAGAATACACCTTAGGATTTAAACTACCATCAAAAGTGGGTGCATCTAACTTGATGTTCTGAATGAACCTATCATCTCTATCCTCAGGTTCTGGGTCAGGCCTCCTATGATTAGGTTCAGGATCTCGATATAAAGGTCTTCTAGGCTCTTGGTGTGGATGAGGTTGAGGCACATTAAAATCTGGGTCAGGAGTCCAATTCCGATGCCTAGGTTCCTCAAGTACTTGGACTCGATCCCTAAGCTGGGCAAAATTCTCATTCATATCCTGACTTAATTTGTTCATACTCTCAGTAAGAGCTCTAACCATGGCCTCTAAATCAGGTTGGGTTTGACCAGGTTGGTAGGGTACTCCATTCCGGGTAGACATGATGCAATCAAGCACATAAAATGAGACTCAACTGAACGACTATGGGTTAACTAGACCTAGAGCCCAAACTAGATGCCCAATCAGAGTGGCAAGCTAGCCTGTAGTAACTCAGGACTCAGCCAGGCAGGTGTAAGGGGAGTGTTAGGTCCCTGAATGCCAATCCTAGACACCAATCAGAGATTGGCCAGGTAGGCGGACCAGCACACAAGCCCTTCGGGATGGAATCCCTGAACCACCGTTCTAGACACTGAGTACAAAGCACACACAGAGTAACCAGACAAACTGACTCAACACTAGCCTTGACCCGACTTGTTGATGTCCCTAGCCCACTAGGGCAAATTAGGTCTAATCAATTTTTAGATTAAAGGCTTAGGTTCGAATGAGTGGGTGGTGGTTTTGGGCTAAGGAGAGGTTATCAACTCCTCCCCTTATCTTAGATGCTCAAATGCCCTTAAGATGAATTAAGAGATGAACACTCAAAAATAATTGGATTGCAGAACACAAAAATAGAGTTACAGTAATTTAATTCTCAGAAATCCCACGGAAACCAATAAATCACAGCAAAATTATGCAAAATAGTTTCAATTATACTGGTTTCAGCAAAATAAAAATCACCGAATTTGGAGTTACCTGTAGTGAGAAATAATTTGTACAACAGGGAAATTACGGGCTGAAAATAGAGCACTTCCCCGTTTACAATTCTTGCTACGAAGTTATAACCCAACAGATCCCCTACACGCCCTAGGAACACCCCGTGGAATGGGAAGAGGAGGTTTGCACCTCGCTTCGTTCCTAGGACCGGACGTCCTGGGGAGTCTACTTCGAGCAGACAAAGTAAAAAGAGAGGGACTCAAACAAGCAATCAAAACAAAAACCCTAGACAGAGCTCTGATACCAAAAATGATGCAGAACAAAGAACAAAGAAGCGTATGCGGAAGTAAATTTAGGATTAATTTCTTTTTTTTTTTTTTTAATATTTCAGAAATTGGCTTTGACTCAAAGTAAAGCTAAACTAAGTTGAAGGAAACTAGGTAAGGATTGAAAGCACAATTTAGAAGAAACTCAATTATCAGAGTAGTTCAGAAGTAACGGATCGCTAGGGGTTGAGAAACTCCCAGACCTAGGGTTTCACTCTGAACTTTCAACAGAACAGAAATAGAGAGGAGAGATGGTTTACCAACCAGACAGTGATCTTCTCAGAATTTGGGTGGAAGAACTCTCTCGAGCAGATTGTTGGATCCTCGGATTCGGCTATCTTCGCAATGGATCCTCCAATACTGGTCTTGTGGTTTGGTCGGCTTCTCCTGGACTCAAGATCTGGGAAGAAGAAAAATAAGTGAGGGATTCAGAGACTCAGGAAAAGATTTACCAGTTCGAAGAACTTGAAGGTTGATGTTGCTGAGATCCGGATTCTCTTGAAGGCTGATTCAACTTCCACTGGAAAGAACTTTGGATCTGAAGTACCCGGACTGTAGCTGGATGCTGGTGGTCGACCTGGACTTGGGGAGAGAGGTCGTGGGAGGTGGAATATGCTAGGGCTTAGTGGAAAGAGAAGGGTGATGGGCGACTAGGGTTTGGGAGTGGAGTGGCTAACCTAGGGTTTTGGGTTTTGGAGATCTCACACCTCCTCAAGGTTCCTAGGGAACCCGGATTTACTCCCTCACAGAGCTCAACACCTGGATGCAAGTGCGGAAGAGAGAAAACACAAAGTTTGCTCACAAAAAAATTTGGTTTCATTCATCTGATTCCTTTAAACTTACAAGAGGGGTTTAATTTATAGGGCTTTACAAGGGAGTAGGGTTTTACATCTTCCCATGTAGGACTAAAGGAGGGGATCTACAAATCAGGATAATCCATACACATATGGTCGGCCAAGGTACCAAAAAAATTTGATTTGGGTTATAAAAGGCAGGTAGATGGCGCCTCCTTGCTTGGGTCTTCAAGAGAGGATTTCTTTCCTTCCATGGATCAACTCTTTTGGACTCCTCCTTTTCTTCCTCCCTAAGTCAAGGCCCTTCCCATCTTTGTTTTGGATATTTTTGGCAGGTAGTGGGCGCCTCCTTGAAGTTCTCTCCAAGAGAATTTCTTTCCTTTCATAGTTTGGTTCTTTTGGGAAAGACTTGGGCCGCCCCCTTGATTTGTGGACTCCTGGTGGATTTCTCCTCAACTGGCGCATGAGAGAAGGAAGCTGCTATCTATGGTGTGGGGACCAAAGGCTGCTGGATGTAGATATGGCACCCCCTGGACTCAGGCGTATGGCTGGGAGTGTGGCGCCCACTTGCTAGGCCTTGGGAGAAAATGTAACACCCCAGGTTGAAGCCCTAGTCCACTACTGAGTCAACATGACTCAACAAAGTAAAATGCAGGTAATGTAGACTCAAGCTAAATTGAGTTGATCTAGTCAACTCTTATTACAAACCAAAAACCCTAATTCTTCGGGCAAGGTTAATCAGAGATCCAGATGGAGCTCTGAAGTCTTCTTCTGAGTCTGGTTCCCGCACCAGACAGCACCTTGGTGCCACCTTCGGGCTATGAGCATGGCGATGGAAGGTGCAGGCCTGATGGAGGGGCTCGCATTGTTGATGAGGAGTCGCCACGTTGTGAGTCTCACGGTAGACAATACCTTGGTGCCACCTCCGGGCTGTGAGCATGGTGGTGGAAGGTGTGATCCTGATGGATGGGCCCGTGTTGTTAATGATGAGTCGTCATGCAGTGAGTCATGGTAGATGGCATCTTGGTGCCACCTTCAGGCTGTGATCACGATTGAGGAAGGCACGAGCCTGATGGAGGGGCCCGCATTATTGATAAGGATGCCGAACTGTGAGTCACGCGAAAGATGGCAACTTGGTGCCATCTCCTAGCTATGAGCTCGACGGTGGAAGGCACGGGCCTGATGGAGGGGCCGCATTGTTGATGAGGATGCTGAACTATGAGTCACGCGGTAGACGAAAACTTGGTGCCACCTCCAGGCTGTGAGCTCGATAGGGGAAGTGTGGGCTTGATGGAGGGGCCCGTATTATTGATGAGTTTCCATGCTGTGAGTCTTGCAGTAGATGGTATCTTGATGCTGCCTCTGGGCTGTGAGCATGGCTAAGGAAGGTGCGGGCCTGGTGGAGGGGCCTGCGTTGTTGATGAGGAGTTGCCATACTGTGAGTCTCACGATAGACAGCACCTTGGTGCCGCCTCCGAGCTGTGAGCATGGCTAAGATAGGCACGGGCCTGGTGGAGGGACCTGCATTGTTGATAAGAGTGCCAAACTATGAGTCATGCAATAGACGGCAACTTGGTGCCACCTCTGGGCAGTGAGCTCTACTATGGAAGGCGTGGGCCTGATGGAGGGGCCCATGTTGTTGATGAGGAGTCGCCATGCTGTGAGTCTTGCGATAAACTGCACCTTGGTGCTACCTCCAGGCTATGAGCATGGTTGAGAAAGGTGCGAGCTTGATGGAGGGTCCCGTGTTGTTGATGAGGAGTCGCCATGCTGTGAGTCTCACGGTAGACGGCATCTTGGTGCCACCTTCAGGCAGTGAGCATGGCTGAGAAAGGCGCGTGCCTGGTGGAGGGGCCCATATTGTTGATGAGGACGTCGAACTATGAGTCACGCGGTAGGTAGCGGGTTGCCCTGCCACCACCTCCGGGCTATGAGCTCGACAGTGGGGAGAACGGGCCTGATGGAGCAGGCCCGGCTTGTTGATGAAGAGTCGCCATGCTGTGAGTCTCACGGTAGGCAGCACCTTGGTGCCGCCTCCGGGCTGTGAGCACGGTGGTGGAAGGTGCAGGCCTGACAGAGGGGCCCGCATGGTGCTCGTTGGACTTTGATTTGGACGGGAATGTCCTTGCACAAGTGAAAGGGATGGTTGCACGAAAAAGGAACTCAGATAATAGGGAGGGAACTTTACATCACCGGTGGTGCCCTCTTGAGTTGCTCGCACTTTTGATTTTCGAGCATCGGGGTCGGTGAGGTAGCAGGCTTCATCTGGTCGTATCTCGGCCACCCTCGCTGGGGTCCTTTATAGGGGTTGCGATAGCACGCCATCTTCCACCGACGGGCTGCCCCTCGAGGTCAGGCCTTGTCTCTTGTTGGTCTATCTGGCTACGGGTCACGCGATGGATGACATCCCCCTGCTATCTCCTAGCTGTGAGCGAGGCCGTGATGCTTGCCTTCGATGGTGATGCCCCTGCAGGACTGTGATACAGTTTTCATATTACATGGGTAGTGGGGAAGAGAGTTACCCATTAGGCTTGCGGGAGATGACGAAAACCCCCACGCGCCGGGGAACACATGGATTTCTCTCTCTTTCTTTGGGCAAGCTCCTAGGAGGGAGCTCTCGTATTCTCCGCCCGCCCCCCGGGGGGGTGGCTTTAGTCACCTCCGACGGTTGGGAAGCTTGGATCCTTAGCTTCAGCTAGGATCCCCATCCTGGCACCAATCTGTGGTTGCTAGGTCTATCGTGCTTTTCCTTACCTGGCATGCCAATCTATGGTCTCCAGGTTCATCATGCTTTTCTCCCTACCTGGTGCACCAATTTGTGGTCACCAGGTCCGTCATGCTTTCTCCCCTTCCTGGCATGCCAATCTATGGTCACCAGGTCTGTCGTGCTTTCCCTACCTGGCATGCCAATTTGTTGCCACCCGGATCGTCATGACTATTGACTCCGTTATTGATTTTGATGATAAATAAAATACTTAAGTATAAGTTGAGTACTAACTATTTTTTTAAAGTGTGTTCTTATAAAAAATATATTCATCAACTCAACAAGATTTGATTGCTTGTCAAAAATGAAGAAGTCCCTTCCATGAATGAAAGATCAGTTTTAAATGGACTTAAGTACTTGAAGATTGCTTGAAAGGACTTAGATAGTCCAGCATAAATTGGTTTTAGTATAAGTTCAATGGTTTTTAAAGAAATCTCAGCAAGTGTTGACTCAAAATGTCGACTCACAACTCAAGTGTCGACTCATGACAGTGGAAGTGTAGACTCAAGCCGATACGCAGAAAGAGTTTCAGATGGCATGGCTGAAGTGTCGACTCATGCCAGTCAAGTGTTGACTCAAGGTGTCTGGTGTGGGCACCAGACCTTTGGTTACGGTTTCAATTTTCGGGTCTTGTAATAAGGCTTCAAGCCTAGCCTCAACCTTGTAATTTTCTTTTGCTTTGAATTAAGTATCATGTCTAGTCTATACTTTGACCAATTGGGTCAAATTGTGTCCTGTACCGAGTCCAGTCTTAAATCGAGTCCAGTCTAAGTCTGTTGGAAGTTTGGGCCCAAGCTAGATTGCTATTGAAACCAAGTCACTTTTGGGCCAAGACATGAAGGATGCTAAATCAACCCTGGGATGCCACATCATCATCCTATGTGGTGCCACTTCACTTGGCCATGTGGGCGACACAAAATCTGAATTTTGGAGGCTTAAAGGAAGACAATATCACTTGACACTAGCCCTCTTTCCCTCCCCCTATCAAGTTCTTTTCCAAGTAAGGGTGGTCGGCCAAAGGGAAGGTCAAAGGGGAGTTGAAGTTGGGAATTCAAATCCCTTGCTTCAAGCCCTCCAATCAAGTCCTCTTCCCAAATTGTTTGAACCTCTTTGGAAAGAAGGGACAAGATCCATGGGCGCCTCCACTTCCCACTCCCCATGTCATGCTTTGTACCAAAAAGGGATGCACAACCAAGGAAGGAAGAAGAACACATGCCTTGCTCCAAGCCTCACTTCATGCTTTCTTCCAAAACAAAGGAGCTACTTTCCAAGTTCAAGGTGCCAAGATCTCTCCTCCAAGCCTTACATCATGCCACGCCCATTCAAGTCCAGCTCTTGGTCGGCCAAGGAGAGAAGAAAGTCAAAAGTTTTGGGCGCCCATTCAAGAAATCTTGTAATTTTTTATTTGAATTTCGAAAGGGTCCTAAGGTGCCTATTTAAAGGACCTAACCTCTCCTTTGTAAGGGTAATCTTTGATGAATGAAAAAAAACTACATTTCTGGAGTTCCAATTTCTCTTTAGTTGCCTTCGTTCACTAGGAACGTCGATCTCTGTGAGGGAGCACCTTTGCCTTCAGGCGTCGAGAGGTGTGAGGCCTCAAGTTACCGTCACTTCCGCAACTCCATCATCCGACTCCGAATCGAGAAGAACTCCGCCTTCACTACAACAACTCTCTTTCCTTCTTCTATTGCTTTCTTTTGATTAAAACCTAACCATTCTTTGAATGTTCGTAGGTCCTCCAGGTGACACGAGTATGGAGACGGTTGCCCTTGCCATCGAGATCTTCGGACAGTCAGCTGGCAGAATTTTTTTTTTTTTTAAATCAAGAATGGATCAAGGACAGATCAAGAACGGATCAGGGACAGATCAAGAACGGATCAGGGACCTGATCAAGAATGGATAAATGCTCTGATACCAAGCTGGTGCAGGGCGGTTGTCAAACGCCTGCAGCGACCAAAACCCCGATTCAGGGAGAACGGTTCTGGGAATTCTTGGATGCTAGGATTGAACAAGATGGGGAAGATCCTTTGAAACCTGCAACAATCAAGCACTGGAGGGGCTGCGTGATTCCTCACGTTGCCAGCCCTCTACCGGATTTCAATCCGGGTCGTCACGAACGGAAGGGACGAACGGTGGGTTTCTCACCGTGAATCCCTGTTTCTTTTCTTCTTTTTTTTTATCAAGAACTTGGAATGGAAGGAAGAGATTCCTCACGGAATCGTCTTCTCCCAATCAGGCTTTCGGCCTGGTGTGCGCAAGGGGGAAAAAGATGTCCGGCGGCCTTCCATGGAAACACCCCAAACACACCTTCCACGGAACCAAAAAAAAAAGGCAACAGCACGTCTCCCAAAAATATTCTCAAAACAAAATGCTGCTTCCTTTCTTTCCTTGGTTCAGGTTTTTTAAAAAAAACAATACAAGGTATTAATGTCCCCCACGTGACTAACAGGGAGGGAGGAAAAAAACAAAACAACTAATGTTCTCCACGTGACTAAAGGGAGGAAAAAAAAAATAACAAATGTAACTCTTGCGTGAAACACTTCAAACGGATTTTTTTTGTTTTTTTTTATAAAAAAAATCAAGAGATCACGCCACTAATAAAATAATAATAATAATAATAAGACTAAAGACTCTGGTGTTTTCCCGGATCCGAAACTCCACGGGCGCTAATAGTGTATTGGGCCTTCGGCCCAATTCCCAATTAATTGTTTTCATCCCAAAAACGGGTCAGATTTGAAATTTGCTTCCCTTGAAGGCGTTTGGACCTGCGCACGTTTCCTGCTGGCGAGGCTGGCGGCCCCAAATCGTCATGGGCCGGATGCTGAACCGAAATGTCTGGGTTGGGCTTCGCCGAACTATCACCGGGCTGTCCTGATATATGAGTCAGTCGATCAGGTTCAAAATTCATCTCGATGTCCGCATCACTCTCTCCTTCCTCTGAAAAGCTTGTCCTCAAGCTTGAATTATCACCTGCATAAGGGGTTAGATGTCGAATATTGAATACATCAGAAATAAGGACATCGTCTGGTAATTCAACTCGGTAGGCATTATCACTAAATTTCTCCAATACCTGACAAGGACCAATTTTCTTTGGCTTGAGTTTGGTGTAGGCCCCCTATGGATATCGTTCCCTTGGCAAGAAGACCCATACCAAATCACTAACCTCAAAAGTCTGCTGTTGACGTGTCTGATCAGCCTTAGCCTTATACTTGGCATAATTTTGCTCTAGATTGGCTTTAACAGTTGCGTGCACCTCACGTAGATCAGCCACTCGATCTTCTATCTTCTTACTTGATTTGTTTGGCACATCAACAGGTAAAATATCAAGTGGTCCTCTTGGCAAAAATCCATACAATACCTGAAAGGGTGCAAAACCAGTAGAACGGTTCACCGAAGAATTGAACTCAAACTCAATCTTTGGTAAACATACATCCCAGTTTTTAAATTCTTGCACATTGGCTCTCAACAAGTTACCAAGACTTCAGTTGACAGTCTCGGTTTGCCCATCGGTCTGAGGATGATAGGGACTACTGAATTTTAATTTTGTACCCAACTTTTTCCACAATTCATGCCATAAATGCCCCATAAACTTGCTATCTCGGTCCGAAACTATTGACGATGGTAACCCATAATGTCGGACAACTGCAAAAAAATAAAGATTAGCTACTTTCGACGCATCAAATATCATTTTGCATGGCAAGAAACAAGCCATCTTGCTGAACCGATCTACGACTACCATAATTGAGTCTAGACCTCTCACTGTCCGTGGTAAACCTACAACAAAATCCATAGATACCTCTCGTCATGGCTCATCTGGAATCGGTAAAGGGGTATATAAACCTTGATTTGTATCTGATCCTTTGGATTCCTGATACAAACGGCATCTCTTCACAAAGGTTTTGACATCTCGGTCAAGCCCAGGCCAATAAAACCGTTGACGAATTAACCATGCAGTTTTGTCTCTTCCAAAATGTCCTTGATTATGCAGCTCCTGAATAATCAATACATGCAGTGAAGTGTTAGGAATACAGAGACAATTACCACAGAACAAATATCCATCATGAAGGATGAAGTCAGATCGACCTCCAGCTTCCAATTCAGTCACAATGCTCTGGAAATGCTCATCTGCACAGATATCATCCTTCATGCTTTCAAACCCAAGGGTATATACTTGCATAGCACCAATCAATAAACTCTGTCTACTTAAAGCATCTGCCACTTTATTCAAAGTGCCTGACTTATGCTTGATGCTGAAAGTATACTCCTGTAGAGTACTTACCCATTTTGCATGTCTGGAGCTCAACTTATGCTGTCCCTGTAGAAATTTTAATGCTTGATGATCTGAGTATAGTACAAATTCTCGCTGGATCAAGTAATGTCGCCAATATTGCAATGACCTCACAATGGCGTATAGCTCCAAATCATAAACCGAATACAACAGTTTGGCACCTCCAAGCTTCTCACTGTAGAAAGCAACGCGTCTCCCATCTTGGCTGAGTACTGCGCCAATCCCAGTCTTCGAAGCATCACAATCCACTTCGAATACCTTGTCAAAATCTGGAAGAACCAACAGTGGTGCTTCGGTCAACTTGACTTTTATCTCATCAAATGCTGCCTGAGTAGAGTCATTCCATCCAAACTTATTTAATTTCAACAAGTCTGTTAAGGGTGCAGCAATCTCACTATACCTCTTCACAAACCTTCTGTAAAAACCCGCAAGACCCAAAAAGGATCTCAATTCAGTCAAAGTAGTAGGTGCTGGCTAGTCCACTATCGCTCGCACCTTACTTTCATCTGGAAGAATTCCATCACCAGTAACAATATATCCCAGAAAAATTAATTTGTCTACCATCCAAATACACTTCTCTAGGTTAGCAAAAAGATGGTTTTCACGTAATACTATTAGAACTTGTGAAACATGCTCAACATGCTCTTGTGCTGTCTTACTGTATATCAATATATCATCAAAGTATGCAATAACAAAAGAACTAAGGAATGGACACAAAATTTGGTTCATTACTCGCATGAATGTACTAGGCGTATTAGATAGCCCGAATGGCATCACCAACCATTCATACAGGCCTTCCTTTGTCTTGAAGGCTATCTTCCATTCATCACCTGGCTTCATTCTGATCTGATGGTACCCACTTTTCAAATCAATCTTAGTAAAGAACATGACACCACTCAACTGATCTAGCATATCATCCAGCCTCGGTATTGGAAATCTATATTTCACAGTAATTCTGTTTATTGCCCGGCTGTCAACACACATACGCCATGAACCATCCTTTTTCGGCACCAAAAGTGCTGGTACCGCGCATGGGCTAATGCTTTCCCGTACAAAGCCTTTGTCTAAAAGATCTTGAACCTGCCTCTTCAGCTCCTCATGCTGCTATGGGGTCATTCGGTAATGAGCCTTATTCGGCAACATAGAACCCGGAATCAGATCAATCTCATGCTGAATATCTCGAAGTGGTGGCAAACCCACAGGAAGCTCACTCCGTACAACATCCCGAAATTCCTCCAAAACTGACACCAACTCCTGAGGAAGATCATTTAGCTCCTGTTCCCCATTCTGGCCAAACTCCTCTGGCTTACTAATCAGGGCAAAACAGAAATCTTCTCCCTCTAAACACGCCTCAAACTCCCTGCTTGGCAAACAAATTATTACCTTCTGTTCAGCCATGTCCTGTAGCGGTTTCAAGATCACTTTTCTCCCATCTGGTCGCAGCATATAAGTATGAGTGTAACCATTATACACTGCTTTATTATCAAACTATCAAGGTCGTCCCAAAATGATGTGTGTCGCATCCATCGGTACAACATCAGCTACTATTGACGTCTCAAGCTGAGGCCCAAAAGACAACTACATCGTCGACTGACTTGAATATCTGCATCCCGATTTACCCAGCCGAGCTTGTATGGTTGAGGATGGGGCTCAGTCATCAACCCCAATTTCTTCACAACTTCCTCAGCAATCACATTCTCCCAACTTCCAGAATCAATAATTACCTTGCAAGTTTTACCAGCTACAGTGCACTTTGTTGAGAAAATATCGTGCCGACACCAATCTCCACCAGCTCTTGGTGCAAGACACATCCTCCTAATAATCAAACTCTCTCCCTGGATGTGGTCTGGGTCAATCACATACATCTCTTCCTCGAACTCCTCATCCTCGGGAAATTCAACTTCCTGCTCCTCCTCCATAAGTAACTGGATACGCGCCTTGGGGCACTCATTGGCATAATGTCCTAGGTCATGACATCGATGGCAGCGAACATTGGCTCGATTACTGCCCACCCTCTGCTGGGGACCTGAAGCCCCACTCGGCACTGTAGGTCTCGGAGGAACTGTCGAAGTTTGTTGCCTCACCACAGGAGGTGCACTCCTACTACCAGAACTCTGCCCCGAAAACTGACCAGATAATTTTTCTCTACTCTGGAACCCTCTATTCCGCATCAGGCTTCACTCCACTGCTTGCGCCCGCATGTGTGCATCACCAACACTGTCAATCCGATGCATAACCAACACATCCTGGATCGGGAATCGCAATCCAAGCAAATACATAGCTACCAACCTCGGTTCTGACTCCATCAATCAGTTTCGAGCCACCAGTCGGTAGAACTCTATAGTATAATCTTCCACGCTTCGATTTTCTTATGTTAAACCATGCAATTTAGAATAAAGGACATGCTCATGGTTCGGAGGAAGGAACTCCCGATTCATCTCCTGCTTCAAGGCTGCCCATGATTCAATTGGTGGCCTCCCATCCATATACCTCCGATAGTGCTGTGCATGCCACCAAGCCGCTGCTCGATCTCAGAATCGGATTGTGATAAGCAGCACTTGCTTGTCCAAAGGCACTTCTTTCAGCCGAAAATATCATCAACCTGCAGGGTCCAATCCACATACTCATCAGGATTCAAATCACCTCTGAACTCCAGTATTTCAATTCGAAACCCGGACTCCCAACAAGTCTGATTGTCATGCATAGGCGGCGGTCCGAAATCCCTGGGAAGCGCTACATCACGCCGCGGTTGCTGCCCTTTTGCAATGGTGGAGGATCTTCAATATTCTGGAAAGGGTCGGCATCACCTTCTCGATGTTCATCAGGTACATTGCAATCTTGATGAGGTATAGCACGATCTTGCGCCTCCAACCGTGCCATCATTGCTTGCAAATCAGCCATCATCTGCTGCTGGGTCTCCACAACGTCACGAAGAGAAGGCTCCTCGTTGTTCCACTCCATGGTTGCTGGCAGAAATTTTTTTTTTTTTTTAAATCAAGAACGGATCAAGGACAGATCAAGAATGGATCAGGGATAGATCAAGAATGGATCAGGGACCTGATCAAGAACGGATCAATGCTCTGATACCAAGCTGGTGCAGGGCGGTTGTCAAACGCCTACAGCGACCAAAACCCCGATTCAGGGAGAACGGGTTCTGGGAATTCTTGGATGCTAGGATTGAACAAGATAGGGAAGATCCTTTGAAACCTGCAACGATTAAGCGCTGGAGGGGCCGCGTGATTCCTCACGTTGCTAGCCCTCTACCTGATTTCAATCCGGGTCTTCACGAATGGAAGGGACGAATGGTGGGTTTCTCATCGTGAATCCCTGTTTCTTTTCTTTTTTTTTTTAATCAAGAACTTGGAACGGAAGGAAGAGATTCCTCACGTAATCGTCTTCTCCCAATCAGGCTTTCAGCCTGGTGTGCGCAAGGGGGAAAAAGGTGGCCGGCGGCCTTCCATGGAAACACCCCAAACACACCTTCCATGAAACCAAAAAAAAAGACAACAACACGTCTCCCAAAAAATTCTCAAAACAAATGCTGTTTCCTTTCTTCCTTTGGTTCGGGTTTTTAAAAAAAACAATACAAGGTATTAATGTCCCCCACGTGACTAATAGGGAGGGAGGAAAAAAACAAAACAACTAATGTTCTCCACGTGACTAAAGGGAGGGAAAAAAAAAAACAAATGTAACTCTTGCGTGAAACACTTCAAATGGATTTTTTTTTTTTTTTTTATAAAAAAAATCAAGAGATCACGCCACTAATAATTATAATAATAATAATAAGACTAAAGACTCCGGTGTTTTCCCGGATCCGAAACTCCATGGGTGCTAATAGTGTATTGGGCCTTCGCCTAATTTTCAATTAATTATTTTCATCCCAAAAATGGGTCAGATTTGAAACTTGCTTCCCTTGAAGGCGTTTGGACCTGCGCACGTTTCCTGCTGGCGAGGCTGGCAGCCCCAAATTGTCATGGGCCGGAAGCTGAACCGAAACGTTTGGGTTGGGCTTCGCCGAACTATCACCGGGCTGTCCTGATATATGAGTCAGTCGATCAGGTTCAATATTCATCTCAATATCCGTATCACTAGGACACCTCAATAGAATAGGGTTGTAGAAAGGAAAAATCATACTTTAGAAAAAATGGCATGCACTATGCTTTATGAAATAATTTGCCAAGATATTTTTGGGCTGAAGTAATTAATGCTGCTTATTATATTTTGAATCATCTTTTAATTCATCCTATTTTAAAGAAAACTCCATATGAGCTTTGAAATAAAGAAAACCACCTTTAAAATATTTTTGTGTTTTTGGTTGTAAGTGTTTATCATGAATAATGCTAAAGATAATTTGAAAAAATTGATGCCAAGTCTGATGAAGGTATCTCTTAGGATACTCTACATCAATCAGGGCATACAGAGTTTTTAACAAGAGAACCTAGTAGTAGAGGAGTCTGTACATGTAGTCTTTGAAGATTCTACTAACAAATCCTTTAGAAAAGAGGATACTGCTGATGCATGTGCATGTTTTGAAAAGTTAAAGAAGCTGACATTGGATGATCAATCTTCTCAATAAAGTGAAGAAGATCAAGATAAAAATGAAAGAGAAGAAGCCATATAATCCACACCAAAGTATCAAGATCTATCCAAGGAGTGGAGGTATGCTCATGGACATCCTAAGGAATTAATCCTAGGTGATCCATCAAAAGCGGTAAGAACAAGTTCCTCAATTAGAAATGAATGTAATTTTATTGCTTTTGTTTCTCAAATTGAACCAAAATTTTTGAAGATGCTGAAAAACCCTAATTGGATTAATACAATGTAAGAAGAATTAAATCAGTTTGAAAGAAACAATGTTTGGACTCTAATAGAAAGACCATCTAATATTTTAATTATTGGCAGAAAATTGGTATTTAGGAATAATTGGATGAAAATGGTATTGTTACTAGGAACAAGGCTAGACTGGTTGCTAAAGGTTATAATCAAGAGGAAGGCATTGATTTTGATGAAATCTTTGTACCTGTTGCTAAACTTGAAGCCATTAGATTACTTTTAGCATTTGCATGTTTTGTGAACTTCAAACTTTTTCAAATGGATGTTAAAAGTACTTTTATAAATGGTCATATAGCAGAAGAAGTATTTATTGAACAACCACCTAGTTTTGAAAATCATGCACATCCTGATTATGTTTTTAAACTACACAAAGCTCTTTATGATTTAAAGCAAGCACCCCGAGCATGGAATGAAAGACTCAACAAGTTTTTGATTGAAAATGATTTCTCTAGAGGCCATGTTGATACAACTTTATTTCTAAAAAGAACAATGATGATTTATTAGTAGTACAAATTTATGTTGATATTATATTCGGTGCTACTAATGAAATCCTTTGTCAAGAGTTTGCCAAGCTTATGTAGGGAGAGTTCGAAATGAGCATGATGGGAGAACTCAATTTTTTTCTCAGACTCCAAATTAAGCAAACGAAGGATGGAATCTTCATCAACCAAGCTAAGTATACAAGAAAAATCTTAAAGAAGTTTGGGATAGAGACTACCAACTCCATAGGTACACCTATGAGCCCCTCTTGTAAACTTGATAAAGATGAACATGGTAAATCTATTGATCAAAAATTATATAGAAGAATAATTGGCTCTTTATTATATCTGAATGCTAGTAGACCAGATATCATGTTTAGTATCTGTATGTGTGCTAGATATCAGTCTGATCCTAAAGAGTCTTATCTGTTGGCTGTTAAGCGTATTTTAAATACTTATCTGGTACAATTGATATTAGTTTGTAGTATTCTAAAGATTCATCTATTGATTTAATTGGATTTTCTGATGCTCATTTTGCTGGGTGTAAACTTGATTGAAAAAGTACTAATGAAACATGCTAATTTCTTGGAGTTAACTTAATCTCCTGGTTTAGCAAGAAATAAATTTCAGTTGCACGATCCACAATTGAGGTTGATATATTGCAGCAGAAAGTTGTGCTCAAATCTTATAGATTAAGCAACAACTTGAAGATTTTGGAATCAAACTAACTAAGACATTCATAAAATGTGATAATACTAGTGTAATAAGCTTAACTAAAAATCCTGTTCACACTTAAGAAGTAAACATATTGAAATTAGGCACCATTTTATTAGAAATCATGTTGAAAACAATGATGTTATGCTTGAATTTGTTAGTACTGAAATGCAATTAGCTGATATATTGACTAAACCTCTCCAAGAAGATTGGTTCAATATGATTACAAGAGAATTAGGGATCATCAACCCTTTTGATTGAAAATTTCTATCTCTTCATATTCTTTGACCCTTGAACGATCAAATTTGCTCTTAGCTATGTTTAATCTATTTAAATTCCTTGAATTTTTGTTCTTCGTGATCAATGATTCATTTCCTATTTTTTCTTGATTTTGAGTCGAAGTGTCGATACTTGACTCTGTGTCGTGAGTCGACACTTGAACGGCGACAGACTGTGCTCAAATAGGAAATCGAAGCATTTTTATTTTATTTCTCTCACTCAAATTCGAGCCGACTCATTCCTTATCCAAGACCCTTCATCTTATTCCCTCGAATCTTGGATTAAACCGCCCGTTTCTTGGATTCAAACATCTCATTTCTGGTTTCTACTTCTCTTCTCTTTTGTTCTTCATTTTTTCACCATAAAAAACCCTAGTTTTTCCCCTTTGTGCCTTTCTACCTTGATTTAGTAGAATGGGGCCTAGACAGTAGGTTGTTTGGCATCCTAGATAGTCAATTTAAGAGGAAGAAAGGAGAACCAAGGCAAGACATGAGGCTAGAGTTGTTGTAGAGCCTGAGATTCCGGTCAGACCTCTCTTTCCTGTAGCGAATCGCATGGAATTGAAGACCATCGTCGGAGGACATCATGTGGACTTCGATTTCATTGATCAGCAGTAGTTTAGAATAGGTCAGTGGCTCAAGGATGCAAGATTGGTGCCATTTTGCTCCTTGATATAGAGATTATACCCGGGTTTGATTTTAAAGTTCTATGGTTCACTCGCCCTAGGTAGTGATGGATGGGTTGCTCAGGTGCGAGGCAAAGATGTCCCGGTGTCAGCAGAGATTCTGAGCAGAGTATGGGAAATACCCATGAGAGGATCAGTTATGGACAGCTTAGTGGACAGAGTTAGTGGTCTCCATTGCATTTTCAAGATAGATGATTTACTTGAGAGAGCGCTGTAGTAGCTTCGAGATTATCTGTTGAGATGAGTTTGCTGCATCATATAGTAGCCCAGATTCTTCTATTGAAGACTGACCATTTCGACTTCATCACAGAGCGGGAGCTGTTAGTGATAGTTTCTCTGGTACAGCACATGCCAGTATGCCTCCCGGTACTTATGGTACATCAACTTATGAGACATCGATCAGCCAGAGATTGTGTCTGCCCTACGGGATGGGGCTGACTCTACTATTTAGAGCTTATGGAGTAGTTATGGATGATGAGCCCTACCGGCTGCTACTGCACACTGATGTCTATGACATCAGATCTCTTCATCGGATGGGGTACTAGCTTGTCAAAGGCCAGTGGAGATGGCGCGTATCTGGATAGGCTACAGACAGAGATGATAAAGCAGTGGAGGAGGAGCGCATCTTTTTGGGTGAGCCAGGGCCCTCAGAGCCACCCACTGATATGCCTAAGGTACATCCCGAGCCTTCAGCACAGCCAAAGCCAGCTCCTCAGCTTGAGCTAGCATAGTCAGATATCCCTAGAGTTTCAGAGAGTCTAGAGGACAGGGTTGCTCGTATTGAGACTGAGATGATGATCATTCGTTAATGAGTCGACAGGATTCAAATGGAGATGAGAGAGAGCCATCGAGGACTGATAGATGGGATCTCTGCCATTTGTCTACCTTGGGTAGACCCTCTTCTGGCAGAGCTCCTGATACTTTTTCTCTAGCTGATTCAGTTCTAACACCACCTGCTCCAAGACCAGATTTGGATAATGATGAGACTGACTCTGATGAGTTTGACATGGCAGATATGATGACAGAGCCAATACCGGAGACTGCAGCTGACCTTCCAAGGAGTTCCATTCTTGATCCATCTAGTTCATCTTTCTAGACTCCTATTCTACCAACTCCTCTCCTAGACCTGCTGATCATACTTCCATTCTTGCACCTACTCCTGTCATACCTTTAGCTTCTGATACACCTATTATTCATTCTCCCCCATTGCATACATCTTCCCTTATCAGAGAACTAGGATTTTATACCCCTGGTTTCCACCGTCTTGATTCAGGACCTATCTTTAATCATATACTGCTTCATACTGATTTTGATACTGCCATTCACAACAGTGCTGTTCCTGCTATTGACATAGCTTCTACCTCTTCTACACCATCTAGAGACAAGACTTATGTTAGACACAAAGAACGAGGCCGTCGTGTTCCATCAAGACTGTCCAGGACCTGTCTTCATGATCTTCGATCTATGTGGCCTCGATCACATGCTTTTACTGATACAAAACCGATCGAGATTGGATCCTCGATGATGAGGACAGTGCTTAGGATAGTCTTTATGTTTAGCTAGCTTATATTCTGTACTACCTGTATGCTTTTATGTTTACTTACTCTTATGTATTAAACTTGTATCAATGTATGAAATATCGTGAATGATTGAAATGTTCTACTTCATACTATGTCTTTGGATGCTATCTCCTCTGAATGAATGAATTGCATTACTTAATTTTAGTGTTTTAATTTCACTATTTTCTCTATTCTTTTTTATGTTGACAAAAGGGGGAGAGGTAAGTATAAAAGATAAAGGGAGAGATAAGTGAAAGATATAAGTGAATGTGAGATAAAAGAGATATATATATATTTGTTTTGCAATGAAGATAAAATAAAAAATCTTTTTATGTTTAAAAAAAATGTTTTGAGCATTGAGTGAGGTGGAGAAATCCCTCCTTTAAATTGCAAAATCTATTTTGCTAAGATTTTCATGCAAAATCCTTAATTTTAGATGTTTAATTTCAGCCTTTTGCCTTTGAAAGATTTTTGAAAATTAATTTTCGAATCACCACTTAAGGGGGAGTATTTATACTCTTTAATCTATTATTCAAAAGTTCTTCTTTGATTACTTTCACCTTATTTCATTGCTGGATTTTTTATTCTTGAGCATGTTCTCTTTAGAATATCATGATACATGAATTTTTTTTAACTTTGATACTCTTAGTTCAAAATCGATTCAAATAAGCTTTTAAACTTCATCTCTTACCTTTCTTTATTTGAATATATATTGCAATAAGCTTTATGTCTATTGAAAATTCTTTTAAAGAGCTTATTATATGATTTATACTTAAAGATTTTATCATCATCAAAAGGAGGAGATTGTTGACTCTGTTATTGATTTTGATAATAAACAAAATACTTAAGTATAAGTTGAGTACGAACTATTTCTTTAAAGTATGATTTTATAGAAAAATGTACTTAGCAACTCAACAAGATTTGATTGCTTGTCAAAAATGAAGATGTCCCTTGCATGAATGAAAGATCAGTTTTAAATAGACTTAAGTACTTGAAGATTGCTTGAAAGGACTTAGATAGTCCAGCACAAACTGGTTTCAGCAGAAGTTCAATGGTTTTTAAAGAATTTCAGCAAGTGTCGACTCAAAGTGTCGACTCATGACTGTGGAAGTGTCGACTCAAGCCAGTACGCAGAAATAGTTTTAGATGGCATGGCTGAAGTATCGATTCATGCCAGTCAAGTATCGACTCAAGGTGTCAACTCAAGGATCGGCTCAAGGTCTAAGAAAGTTTTGATACAGAACTTACTGAAATTAAAGACTTGCCTGAAGTGTCGACTCATAGATGTCAAATGTCGACTCAAGTATCAACTCACTAGAAGAAGTGTCGACTCATTTGAGAATTCCAGAGAGCTTCAATGAAGAAATTTGAACTTGGTGTTGACTCATGGAACTTAAGTGTCGACCCTAAGTGTCGACTCATAGCTTGAAGTGTCGACACTTGGAGTTCTGAAAATAGTAACGGCTAGTTTTTCAAATACAGAACTCGGCCCTCTTGGCTCTTAACGGCTAGTTTTTCATGTCTAATGGTCATAAACTGATTTTAAGGCCTTGGGATGGTATTTAAGTGAATCAAATTGAATTGGAACACAGGAGGATCAATAATAGAAAAAGAAAAGCAAGTACATTCACTCCCATTCATTGAGAGTAACCATCTTCAAGCAAAAAGAAGTCTCAAAGCATTCAAAGCCTTCAAGAGTATTCAAGTCCAACATTCTTGAGCATTGATTGAGGCTTCATCAAGTTGAACACAAGCAATTCCTCAAAGCTTCAAAGATATATCTATTTTTATTAAGAAAGCTTTTCTTGTTGCTTTACTTTAACTCTATTTTTGTTGTAAAGGTTTTTGGTTAGCCTATTGGAAAACCAAGGAGGTTTTTGGTTAGCCTATTGAAAAACCAAGGAGGTTTTTGATAAGCCTAGTTGAAACCAAGAAGGTTTTTGGTAAGCCTAGTTAAAAATCAAGGAGGTTATACGTTAGCCTTTGAAACACAAGAGGTTTCTTTGGTGAGCCTTGTAAAAACCAAAAGGAATTTTGATTATTAGCTTAGAAAACTAATCGGCTATAATCGATGCAGATTATAGTGAATTCCTAAGTGAACCTTGAGGAGTGGATGTAGGTGCATTGCAAAGTACCGAACCACTATACTTGAATTGTGTTTGTGATTGTTTGTCTCTCTCTTGCTCTTACATTTATTGCATTTAAATTTTCACTGCATACTCTTTAAGAGCACATTACTCTTGCATCTCATTGCACTTAAGTTGTTATTGAATTGGTTCACACACTTGCATTTAATTTTTAGAAACCCAATTCACCCCCCCTTTGGGTTGCTTACTGGGCAATAGTGGCCTACAGCCCTGGCGTGTCGCCGCCATGTCAAGTGTCTCCTTCTCCCACCGGGAGCACTCTCCCCCTTCTAGGGGCATCGGCTTTTCGGCCTGCTTGGCCTGCAAAATAGAGAAGACCCGGGTCGGGGATTCTGTCGTGGATACTCCGATAATCAAGTCAGTGGGACGATCGAGGGAAACAGAAAAAACCTCTGAGATAGAGAGCTTGAGGGACTCCCTCACCTCAGGGGATGACATGATAAAGATATACAAATAATATAAAGGATAGGATAGTGATGCCTGAACGGCAGAAAGAAGGAATGGAGAGCGGGGATCGGGGAGGTTCTCCAGTCGACTCCTTGGCTGCTGAGCTCTCGGGGGGCTCACTTGCTCGCCTTCCCCCCTGCTCCTCCTGCTTCTGCCTCTTACCTTCTTACTTTGCACCCTCCCGACCCCCCTTTCGTTGGGGGTGTTGTTTTGCTTATGAGGGGCAGGCACTGGGCCACTGAGCCCCGTGCCATGATGAGATCTTTCCATTTTTGAAGGGACCATCCGGCGTTGCAGGGCCCATGGCTTGGACAGGATTCCTCTTTTGGTGGAACTCTGAGTCTAGAATCGGGCGAGCCAGCATCCCCCAACCGTACGGGGGTGGATGTGGCAGCGTATGGCTGGTCCCCGGGTCTGACAGGGCTCATATTGTTCAGAGCATGTGAGTGACGTATGCAGGACTAGCACTGGTGGCAGGGCATGCACCACTTCTCAAGGACTGCAGGTGGACAGGGATTGTGGTTTGAATTCTCACTGATCTTTTCCTTCTCCACTGCTGGCAGGAACTTTGGCCTTTGCATGGCCTGGAAGGATCTCGTGAGAGGGTCCTGCTTCGGCAGGATGAGCTCGACCCTGGTCGGGAGCTGATCTCAGATGGAGGGCTCACCCGTGAGCTCAACCTCGGCTGAGAGTTGGCCTTGAACGGAGGGCTTACTTTATGAGCTTGACCCCGACTGGGAGCTGACCTCAGATGGGAGACTCGCTCCTTGAGCTCGACCCTAGCTGGGAGCTGACCTCGACAAGGTGGTTGACTTCAGAAGTATAAGTATGATCCTGACCGGGAGTTGACCTCAGACAGGGGTTTACTCTTTGAGCTTGACCCCGGCTGGGAGTTGACCTCGATAGGGGGCTCGCCTCGGCCTTCCACCTGGGGGCCACATCCAGGTATGGGAGTTGACCTCAGACAGGGGTTTACTCTTTGAGCTTGACCCGGCTGGGAGTTGACCTCGATAGGGGGCTCGCCTCGGCCTTCCACCTGGGGGCCACATCCAGGTAGCAGGCCCCACCCATGCAGTCATTGGTTGGCAGTTATGTAGGCTCCATGTAAGTAGATGCTGCCATGTCAAACTCCATGTCAGCGGATGTTGCCACATTGGCTGTGATACACATCATCTCCTTCATGATATTTGGAAATTCCTGCAGCTTTCTATGATAGCTATGGCCCGCCATGTCTATCGAGAGGTAAATTATGCTGCGGACTAGGTTGTCTCCTATATTGCTCAGCATTCTACCAATTGGTCCTGGTTCCAGGACAATGGTGTTCCTCTATCCCTTCAGGGATTTCTTTCTTTTGATCTTTTAAGCTGCCCTCGCACTAGAGCTGTGTGACCGTCCGACTATACCAAAAAAAAGAAGAAAAAATCTCTAAATATAAACTAATAGCCTTTCATTTGGTTCTTTTTCAACTTCTTTGGATTTTCAAGTAGGTGTCATAAACTAAGCAAGTTATCCAGATCTTTGATAATATTAGATTTTAAAAAAAATAGCAAAATAGATCAAGCGACATACCTACTACATCTTCTCCTTTGTTACTATAAATTAGGGAAGTACTTACTAATGGAATATGGACTCTATTGTGCTTTTAAGAGAGGCAAGAATAGCGGAATGGATGCGAAATAAGTCCTAGGATTGAAATATAATATTAATTTGGTTCTTCGTTATTAGAGGGGTAAGATAGAAATTTAAAAAATCATTAAACTTTCAATTCCTTTCTCTCCAAATCTACTCAATTTGAAGGAGAAAAAAATTGTAGGTTTAAAGGGGTTTATATTTCCTTTGTTTTTCTATTTTTCTTTCCTTTTCTTTTGTCAAAAAATTCTTAACTAAGGGAAAGTATTAACTTTCTCTCTTTTTTTTTCCTTCTCTCCCAACCAAGATGTTATGGTTTATTCAACCCACGGTGACCCATTTGGGTTGTAGGGGTTGCAAGGCCTTAATTCATTTTTGTTAAAATATTTACAAAAGAAGGAAAAAAAAGAAATAAAGAGAAAATACTTTATTATTTTTATTTTATTTTTAATCAATATATTTTAGAAGTTATTTATACTAGTGTTTATATTTTATATAAAAAAATAATAACTAATATAGAATCAAGCTAACAAAAAAATAATATAGGATCATGTTAATAAAAAAAATATATTATGATCTATTGTGGGATCCCTAAAATCATGTTATTATCTAAAATTATGTTAACACTCCCTCTCAAACTCAAGGTGGTATTGCAAATGCCAACTTGAGTTTGGAAACTAGATCATAAATGTACTCGAAAGTTGGTATAATAAATGATGTTTTGGTTGTGAAAAGATGTAGAAGGTGGTGGTTGCAGTAAGATAGGTGCTTAAAAAATAGGTAATTGAAGGCCGATGATCCTTGTAGATAAAAATATTATAGTATGAAGATGGTATCTAAAGAGAAGGTAGCTGAAGGTCAATGATGCTCACAGACAAAAATATCATAAAAGAGAAAATCATCACTCAAATATAAGGTAGCAGAAGGCTGATAATCCTCTTAGATAAAAATACCATACAAGAGAAAGTTAGCATTCAAATAGAAAGGCCGATGATGGAGAGAAATTTGTTAAGCGATGATTAGGAGAGACAATCGAATATTTAAAGTTGAGAAGAAAAGTCATGAAGAAAGTTGTGGATTCATAAAAAAAAAAGGAAACTTCAAATATTAATTTATCAAAAAATAGTGAATGTACAGATCCATTGAAAATAAAGATCTATAGGAAAATATAGATTGATAGATTGATCACCGGTTATTTTAACTTGGCTCTAATATTATATTAAAATATTTATAAAAAAAGAAAAAAAGAGAAAGAGAGAGAAAGGACTTTATTATCTCTATTTCAATTTTATTTAATACATCCAAAGGTTATTTAGACTAGTGTACATGCTCCATATAAGAAAATAATAACAACTCATATAGAATCAAACTAATAAAAAAATAATTTGAGATTATATTAACAAAGAAAAATATTATGGATTGTCATGTAATTCCTAAAATCATATGGTCACTTGGAATCATGTGGTTACCTAAAGTCATGCTAACAATTTTAGTAAATTCTATTCAATCATGGAAACCTTCACTTAACTTACTTTAAATGAGTTGATTATTCTTTGATAGAAATTGCTAAAACTACTTTCTAGACCCATTTAAAAAAAGATTGCATTGTTTTCTTTTAAGAAATACTATATGGTCTTTCTTGGTAAATAGAATAATCCTACTTGGAGTCAAACACAAGAGTTGAGACATCTTTAATTACATTACCATCAAATATGAAACTGTTTTCTAATGAGAATCAAATATAAACCTTTTCATAGGAACCTCTAATATATATATTTATCTCTAACCTCACAGTATGGGAACTCCTAATATCCTTAGACTATGTATGAGTGGCATATTTCTTTCCATTATATCCCTAATTAGATATTTCAATTGCCATAACTACCTAATTTGATTTTCCTTTAATGATTTAAATCGTGCTAAATTTATATAAAAAGGGATTCTAATATGGATGGATTCTAAGGAGTCTAATGAGGTGGGATTTTGATAATTGTATGTTTACTAAGTTTGTTGTCCTCCAAAAATCCAAATTTGTCGTGATGAAGTGGAATCTTTTCAAACTTATCAATCTCACAATAGCCCTATTAGGTTTCTCCCTTAGGAGATACAAAATATGCTAAACTTATATAGGAAAGGATCCTAATATCGATGACCTTTGAAGAGTCCAATGAGAGAGCTCTTCTTGAGCTAGGATATTCCAACTTTTCAATTCCCCTTGGTAGAACTGATTAGATATATTTCTTTTATTTGTGGCAAGAATTAGATTTTACCTATAAATCATTTGTCTTTGAAGATTGATCTCATTTCTTTTGGTCACTAAATAATGATCTTATTTGATGGGCTGAAAAGGAACCCAAGGAGAGAGAGCACTTGTGAAATTAAGATTTCCATTTTTATATATTTAGAGGAGTGCCAAATCCTTCAAAATGGTGATCATAGCAAATTAGGAATATAATATAAATAAATCTCATTTAATTATATCTCACTAAATCATTGTCTCTTTCACCATCTTTCATTCTCTACTAGCAAAGTTCTTGTGCAATTAAAAGGAGCTTATGATCTTATGCCTTCTTCCGGATAAAATTATGAATTGCACATGTAGCTATGATAATTTGTAGTTGCATTTTGTAAGGAATATAGATGCATCTCTTTTAAAATAGGAAACTACTTCTTTAACACTCCAAAACTACTTCCTGATGTATGTATATATGCATGTAATCATGCATGATACATGTATGTATATATGTATACATGCATGAATATATGTATGCATATATATATGCATGCATGTATGCAAGCATGCATATATATATATGCATGCGTATGCAAGCATGCATATATGGATGGATGGATGTATGCATGCATGTATGTGCATGCATGATGTATGTATGCATATATTTATGTATGTATGTAGGCATCTATGCATGTATACATGATGTATATATACATGCATATATGTATGCATGTGCTTACTAAAGTTTTGTATTATAATTTTAAAAACAAAAATGCAAATTTTAAGATTCCCACAAAAGTAATTATTTTTGATTTTTTGATTTTTGCTTTTTGCAGTGTTACCAAACATTAATTTTGATTTTTGCTTTCAAAAAATTTAAAGTAAAAAAAGTTTGTTTCAATGACTAACCAAACACATCCTAAATAACTTCATCTCCTAAATGAACTCCGAGAACGTCCATTTATTCCCTCTAGAATCATCACTTAATTGGTCCTTAAAAATGGCAAAATTAAGAAAGGGTTTTTTCTATTACCCCTCCACGTTTCCATCACTTTTGAGTTCCTACAAAATGGAGGACAATCAAAAACCATGCATGTCCATTCCAAATTACAATCCTATCTATAGCATCACTAACTACCAAACCAAAAATCTCCACCTGAACATCAAGATAAACCTATCCATCAAATCTCACATCCAATGGTTAGCCTTTCTCAACTATGTAAATTGGCACACTAGAAACACGAAGGGAAGAAATAAGCCAACACCTTCATAAATTATTTCCAAACAAGGGTTTCCTATAAATTTGTTTGTTGCCAAAGTGAAATATGCCAAACTTTGAAAAAGGATACTAATGTCGATAAACCTTGAGGAGTCCAATGAGAGGACTCTTCTTGAGTTGGGATCTTCAACTTTTCAATTCCCTTAATAGAATTGATTGGATTTATTTTTTTATTTGTGGTAAGAATTAGGTTTATTTCTATAAATCATACTTTTTTGAAATATCAATCTCATTTGTTTAATTAAATAATGAGGTTGATGGACTGAAAAGGAACCGAGGAGAGAGCTCTCATGAAATTATGATTTGCATATTTATATGGATTTTGCTATGCTGCTCCATAAGATACTTTAGTTTTTTTACTACTTATCTATTTCTAAACATTGGATTAAACATTAACTTTTTGGATTTCAACCAATTGAAATGCTAATGTGCAAGGTTGGTACGGTAAATATTCAAAGAACAAGATTTTTTTCAATATTGAAATGGATCCCAAGTTTGTAATTAAATTGAACATTTTTTCAAAAGCCTTATCATGGCACTGAAGGTGGAGTTGTTGAGAGAGAGAGAGAGAGGGGGGGGGGGGGGGGAGCTACAAGCAAGGGTGCCGAGGAGCTCTGATTGGTGGGGAGGGGGAACAAAAATCATATAGGATAGGTACTATAGAATATTATATGGGGTAGGCTTCGTAGCTTGCCATATTTCTCAAAACACTAATCTTAAAAAATAAATCTAAAAGTCAAATACCTTTTCTACTAATGAAGTTATTAGTTCTATAATTATTATATTTTTTTTATTTTTAGCATATATTTTATATTGATATATAAAATATTTAGTAAGCAATCTAGTATGTATTTGTTGATATATACCATATATTGGTATCATATTCTATAAACTTTGTATCGATTTATCTAAATATATGTATTGGAATGTTGGATGAATATTTTGCTAGATGTGTATCAACTGGCTATATACCGTGTACTCATGAATATTATGTTCAAAAAATTATGTATTAATTTATCTATAGATAGTATTGGATCGCTATTGAATATGTATCAAAAAAGCTTGTAGTATGCATCAAGAAGCTATCAAGTATATGTCATTTGATCATGTACTACATATTGATGAGCACCACATTCTAAAAACTGTATATCCACTTACCTAGAGCTATGTATTGGAATATAGAATAAATATTTTTTAAAATATATATCAACTGGCCATATACTTCGTACTATTAAAAACTATGTTCAAGAAATTATATATCAATTTATATATAAATATGTATTAGGTTGTGATGTGGCGGGATCGCTGACGTGGAACACCTGTCAAATGCCATGTCAGAGTACGCCGCCACGATGGATATCTCCTCCCGGGCTCCTTTCCCGGGCTGAGCTTCCTCGTCGGGCTGAGATCCCTAAAATGCCGGGGTCCCCTGTCGAGATCGAGCACCGTCCTCCGCCAGGTCGGCTCCCGCGAGATCGGGACGCCTAGGCCGGAGCCGAGCGACTTCCCCAGATCGAGCCCCTCGAAGCCAAGTTCCACGTTCCGGAATCGAGCTCAGCCCTTCTCCGCCACGTGGAGCCCCTTCGAGGTCGAGCCCTCTGGTCTGGAGTCGCGTGCTGCCCTCCTATGCCAGGTCAAACCCCTCGAGGTCGAGCCCGGCAGAGCCTAGTCCTGCCCTCCAGCTCGGCCACCACCTCGGCCAGGGCGCCAGCCACCAAGGAAGCGGCACCTCCCCTCCAAGGATGTCGACGAGTCACCCAAGGGCTGCGAAGCAGTGCTCGCCATGCCGCAATAACTATCTGCCGTTATCATTTACACCAGAAAGGAAGGAAGCTCCCTGACCAAGGCACCATGCCCTCCACCAACCACCCGTACCACCAGAAGAGGGGAGCTAGCCAGAAGGCACGAATCCCGGGATGGTGGCTCGCCGATCGAGGCCCTGCCAAGTTTCCTGGAATGGGACAACTGGAGGAATGTCAGGCGCATGGAAGCTTCCCCTATCGCATGTCAGGAAAGATATCCCGTCCATGGCATGGTACCTCACTGCACGCGCCTGCCAACACAAGGGAGATTCCAAGGCAGGCCAAAACTAAAAAACCCAGCAAAAGTAAGCCAAAACAATAACGAGACCACTCACGTGGGTAAGAAAAAAGGAGAAAGAGGCCACACAAGAGGACCCTTCCACCTCGGCTATCATCTCTCCAGCTCGTTCTCACTTCTACTCACACCACACTCACTCCTCCTAGCATGGAGTCCATCAAGAGGGGCTTGACCAGGAGGATCTATTCTCCTGGATCATCACTGACTTGATTGTCGGAGTGCCTTCGTCGGAATCCCTGGCCCGGGTCTCTAACATTGTTTTCCTGCAGGTCCTGAAGAACTAAGAGCTCCTGGGAAGATGGTTAGCGGTCCGACGCCCCTAGCAGCTAGGGTCACGGCGATCTTGGTGGCAACAGATTGGCATGCCAGGTAAGGGGACCGAAAGGCTAATTATCAGAAGGACCCTTTTTGCTCTGAAGGGCTGGTCCCTTTGCAAACAGTTCAACGGTAGGATGGTGACGACACATGTGAGAGAGGTTTCCACCAGCTGTGCGGGAGACTCTCCCTCCCGGGGAAACCTGCATGACCCAGAGATGGAACCATCCACTCCAGCTCAACCGCCTCCACCGGAATCTTAGCTAGTTGCACTCACCCAGCAATACAGATCCTCGCCACGGTAGTGCGCCAGCTTCAGCACCAGCACCGGTCCTTGGCTACTACCAACAGCCAGGGACTCCCGCGGCCCATGCCGCAGCTCCCCGCGATAGCCTGCGCTCCTTCCAAGGAAGGCCTTCGCAGCTGCGGGCCATTACTAACAATAGGGGTAGCCACCAAACTCCTACGAAAAGGCAATGAGCCGGGATTGCCGACAGGGAGAGCCGCTCGCCAAACCTTGAGTGAGGGCATCTAAAACCCGCCAAGGTAGAAAGAGCAAGACCCCCCATCACGGACACGATGCACCTATGCCACGTTCTCCGTCTCCTTCAACGGAGGGTCCACTGATGAAGCCGTCAGGTGCATGACAGAGAAGCGCCTGGAGGAGCATGACTATAATCTACCGGGTTCCACTAGCGAGCTAGTGGGCTACGACGCCCATCCCCCATTCTCCCAAGAGATCTAAAGGGAGCCGATCCCACGTCAGTTCCGTATGTCGCAAGTGGATCCTTAGACGGAACCACTGACCCCCTGGACCACCTGGAAAGTTACCGGGCCCTCATGGGGTCCAGGGGGCCACCGATGCCCTCCTCTGCATCACCTTTCCTGCTACTCTCCGAAAGGCAGCCTGGTGTGGGGTCACCCCGCCTAGAGCTAGAGAGCATCAACTCCTTTGCCCAGCTAGGGCAGAGGTTCATGGCCCACTTTGACGCCTGTCGAAAGATGCCACGAGAGGCAGACAGCCTATTTCTCATCAGGCAGCAGGACCGCGAGCCACTGCGAGACTACGTGGCCCGTTTCAAGGTTGCTGCATTGGAGATCTACAATCTTGAGGAGCTGGTTACGATGCTGGCTCTGAAGCGAGGACTCATGATCTCCCACCTTACCTACTCGCTCGATAAGAATCCCCCGAAGATCTACTCCGAGCTCTTCCTCCGAGCTCAGAAGTACATCCGCATCGAGGAGGTGGATCGTACGAGACGGGAGCTCGATGGGAGGCCACTGAAGAGGTCGATCCCCGTCGAAGCATCCGGGATATGGAAGCCAGGATCGCCTGCTCTGAGCTTCCAGAAAGGATCGAGGCCGAGAGGCGCTCCCGTCCCAAAGAGAATTACACCCCCCTCCTCGCCCCGAGGATGAAGATCCTCAAAGAGATTGAAGGCGAGAACTATTTGAGGCGCCCACCTCCGATGAGGCCATCCACTGGCCGTGACAAAACGAAGTACTGCCGCTTCCACATGAACATGGCCACGACACCGAGAAATGCCACAATCTCAAGTGAGAATCGAAGAGCTCATCAAGAGGGGCTACCTCGAAAGACTTATGGGGGAAAGACCTCAAGCAGAGCCCCAGGTGCTCGTCGCTCTCCCACCAGTTCCAGCGGTCGACAAACCGCCCTACCCGAGAAGCCGGTAGGGATGATATGCTGGGAGCTGAGCGCGCACCCAAGAAGGCCCGGGGGCAGGGCATTCTGAAAGTACTCCCCTTTATGAGGGAGGGGGAAGATGGGGAGAAAAATTTAAATAATGATGCCATGGTCATCGAGATGACGATCGCGAAGTATCTTGTAAAACACATCATGGTTGATAGTGGAAGCTTCACAGATTGATTTTCTATGATGCTTTCTCCAGAATGAGCCTTTCTCCGGATCAACTCAGACCCGTGCACACTCCCCTTATCGGTTTCACAGGTGATTCTGTAAGGGTGGAGGGAGAAATTACTCTCGCGTCACTACCGGGACCCACCTCGACAGATCACCGTCATGGTAACTTTCATGATTGTTAGACTTCTTTCGGCCTACACCGTGATCCTGGGCCAACCCGGCTCAACCTGCTCGACGCCGTCGTCTCCACCAAGAGATTGCTTGTATAGTTCCCAACTCTTTATAGCATCGGGGAGATGAGGGAACGCCCCAGCCAGTGCAGCATTATTTCCAAACCCTCCCTAGGGCCGAAGATTTCGAGGGTGACCCCAGGGCGGATGATCTCGATCAAAGGGCTCAAGACCCTAGGGGTGGCTCGGTCGAACACCTTCTATCTTATCCGCTTGGGCCGACTAGACGAAGATAGTGCAAATCGGGGCCTAGCTGCCAAGCGAGGAGAGGGCCCACTTGTTAGAGTTCCACGGGCAAATGCAGATGTGTTTGCCTGGACATGGCAGACATGCCAGGTATCCCCCCTGACATCATCACTCACAAGTTGAGCCTTGATTCAAAGCACCGGCTAGTTCGGCAAAAGAAGAGAAGTTTTGCCTCAGAGAGGCAGGTGGCCATCAATAAGGAGGTAGATAGCTCCTCACCGTCGGTTTCGTTCGTAAGGTGCAATATCAGCTAGCTGGCAATATGGTGATGGTAAAGAAGAGCAACGGCAAGTAGAGGATCTGTGTAGACTACACCAACCTCAACAAGGCATGCCGAAGGACAGCTTCCCCTTGTCGAAGATCGACCAATTAGTGGATGCCACCTCGGGGCACTGCCTGCTTTCATTCATGGATGCGTTCTTTGGGTACAACCAGATATTGATGCACCCGGAGGATGAGGAACACACCGCCTTTGTCACCGACCAAGGGATGTACTGTTACAAAATGATGCCCTTCGGTCTAAAGAATGCTAGGGCCACGTACCAGCATCTGGTCAACAAGGTCTTCAAAGACCAAATTGGCTGAAACATGCAGGTGTACGTGGACGACATGCTGGTCATGAGCAAGCCCAGCTCGAACCACATCATCGACCTCGCCGAAGCTTTCCACAACCTCCGGAAGCACCAGATGAAACTCAACCCAGTGAAATGTGCCTTCGGGGTGGCGGCCGGAATTCCTCGGCTTCATGGTCACCCAGAGAGGCATTGAGATAATCTAGAGAAAGTCCAGGCGATCGTCGACATGGAGCACCCGACATCCAAGAAGCAGGTCCAGTGCCTGACGGGATAGATTACAGTCCTAAGCTGGTTCATCTCGAGGTCGGCTGACCGCTACCTTCCCTTCTTCAAGGCGCTGTACAAGATGCATGACTTCACCTAGATGGAGGAATGCAGACAACCTTTGAAGAACTAAAAGAGTTCATGGCCTCTCCTCCTCTGCTCTCCAGACCGGAAGAAGGAGAGGAACTCCTCTATCTGGGCGGTCACACCTGGAGCCGTCAGCTCAATTTTTGTCCATGCAGACGAGGATGGTCCCAAAGCCGGTGTATTACACCAGCAAATCCTTCGCGACATGGAGATTAGGTATACATCGCTCTGAGAAACTCATTTTTGCACTAATAATGTCTGCTATGCATCTCAGGCCCTACTTCCAAGCACACACCCATCATGTTGTGACTGATTAGCCATTGAGGACCATACTGAGCCACCCTGAAACTTCTGGGAGGCTTGCTAAATGGTCCTTGATGCTGAGCAATTTCGACATCGCATATCGACCAAGGTCGTCGTAGAAGGCCCAAGTCCTAGCAAACTTCGTGGTCGAATGCACAGGACCCGCCGAGGAGCCAAAGCAGATGGCCCCGGAGTGCCAAGCTGAGCCCGGACCATGGGAGGACCCCTGGATCCTCCATGTGGACGGCGCCTCCAACTCCGGTGGGAGCGAAGCGGGCCTCATCCTCACCAACTGTGATGGGTTAGTGACGGAATGGACTCTCCGTTTCAAGTTCACCGCAACAAACAACCAGATGGAGTACGAAGCGCTCTTCGCGAGCCTGAAGGTATCCCACAAGCTGGGCATACAGAGCCTGAAGGTTTTCACCGACTCCCAACTGGTTGCCGAACAAGTCTCCAGAGAATACAAGGCCAGAGATCCCTAGATGGCGAAGTACTTGGAGAAGGTCCGCTCGAGCACAGCAAGCTTCCGTCACTTCCATATTTTCTACATTCCCCATGGGGATAACGCTTGTGCGGATGCACTGTCAAGACTCGCAACCCTGCCGGGCTCGTCACTGGGTGTGCCCACATGAGTACCTCGATAGTCCAAGCTACGAAAGCCCAGAGGAGGTGCAGCAAGTAACCCCCGAGCCAAGTTGGATGGACAGGTACGTCAGGTACATTATGGACGGCACCTTACCAGAGGACCGCAGGGAAGCCGACCTCGTCAAGAAAAAAGGCCTACCATTTTGTTCTAATGGACGGTTAGCTCTACCGCCGATCTCACTCCTACCCACTCCTGAAGTGCCTCAGGCCCGCAGAGGCAGCCTTCATGCTCCCGGAGATACACGAAGGCCTTTGTGGGAATCATGTGGGGGGGAGGACCCTGGCATACAAAGCTCTTCACCAGGGCTACTTCTGGGAGACCATGAGGAAGGACGTGTCCGACTTCATCAAGATGTGTGACAAATGCCAGCACCATTCCCATAAACAGTGCTAGCCGACAACGCCAATCTCCTAACTTTCATCCCCTTGGCCCTTCGCCTAGTGGGGGATGGACATCCTGGGACCATTTCCCACTGCACCGGGGCAACGGAAGTTTTTGCTAGTGGCGATCGACTACTTTACCAAGTGGATCGAAGCGGAGCTGCTAGCTCGAATCACAGAAGCCAATGTTCGCTAATTCTTTTGGAAGTCGGTTATCTGTCGCTTCGAACTCCCCAACTGCATCTCATGGACAACGGGCGGCAATTTAACAACAGGGAGTTCGAAAGGTTCTGCGCTGAGCATGGCATCCAACACAGGTTCACCTCGGTAGCTCATCCCCAAATAAACGGAGAAGCCGAGGTGACTAACCGGACCATCCTTCAAGGACTTCGAACCAGGCTGGACCAAGCCAAGGGCAGATGGGTGGAAGAGCTTCCAAGCATCCTATGGGCCTACCACACAATTCCCAGGATGGCAACGGGCAAAAAAACCTTCAACCTCGTCTTGGTACCGAAGCAGTCATTTCGATCGAGCTCGGCGTGCCCATGCTGCGGGTGCAGCAGTACGACGAGACACAGAACCCTACACACCTCCTGCTCAATTTAGACCTCCTAGAAGAAACGAGGGACAAGGCTCGGCTCCGAATAGTGGCATATCGGCAACGAGTGGCCCGGTATTACAACACGAGGGTGAAGCCGAAGACCTTCCAACTCGGCGACCAGGTGCTGCGCCGAGCTGAAGCATCTCAACCCCGAGATTGTGTAAACTCTCACCGAATTGGGAGGGTCCCTACAGGGTGACTGAGGCCCTCTGCATAGGGCCTACTACCTCGAGGACTTGGATGGTGCCAGATTCCTTGGACATGGAATGCCAGTAATTTGAAGAGATACTATCAATAGTGTAGGTTTTCTTCCATTGATAATAAAGATTTTCCTTTGCGCAAAAGGTTATCTGTCTTGCAGGAAGGTTCCAAAAGTCATCGAGCCCAGCTCCAAGATGCCAACTCGGAGTCCAGCTCTCCGGCAGCAAGTCTTCGAGCCCAGCTCCAAGACACCAACTCCTGAGCCCAGCTCTTAGGCCAACCTGGACTGGGGCCCAGCTCTTCGGCCAGTAAGTCTTCGAGCCCAGCTCCAAGATGCCAACTCTAGAGCCCAGCTCAAAGACACCAACTCCTGAGTCCAGCTCTCGGCCAACCTGGACTGGGGCCCAGCTCTCAGGCTAACCTGGACTGGGGCCCAGCTCTCCGGCCAGCAAGTCTTCGAGCCCAGCTCCAAGACACCAACTCCTGAGCCCAGCTCTCAGGCCAACCTGGACCGGGGCCCCCGCTCTCTGGCCAGCAAGTCTTCGAGCCCAGCTCCAAGACACCAACACCTGAGCCTAGCTCTCAGGCCACCTGGACTGGGGCCCAGCTCTCCGGCAAGCAAGTCTTCAAACCCAGCTCCAAGATGCCAACTCCAGAGCCCAGCTCTCCGGTCAGCAAGTCTTCAAGCCCAGCTCCAAGACACCAACTCCTGAGCCCATCTCTCAGGCCAACCTGGACCGGGGCCCAGCTCTCCGCCAGCAAGTCTTCGAGCCCAGCTCCAAGATGCAACTTCGGAGCCCATCTCTCAGGCCAACCTGGACTGGGGCCCAGCTCTCCGCCAGAAAGTCTTCCAGCCCAGCTCCAAGATGCCAACTCCTGAGCCCAGCTCTCAGGCCAACCTAGACCGGGGCCCAGCTCTCCAGCCTGCAAGTCTCCGAGCCCAACTCTAAGACACCAACTCCGAGGCCCAGCTCTCCGGCCAGTAAGTCTTCGAGCCCAGCTCCAGATGCCAACTCCTGAGCCCAGCTCTGAAGCCAACCTAGACTGGGGCCTAGCTTTCCGGCCAGCAAGTCTTTAAGCCCAGCTCCAAGATGCCAACTCCTGAGCCTAGCTCTCAAGCTAACTTGGACTGGGCCCAACTCTCCGCCAGCAAGTCTTCGAGCCCAGCTCCAAGACACCAACTTCGAAGCCCAGCTCTCAGGTCAGTAAGTCTTCGAGCCTAGCTCCAAGACACCAACTCGGAGCCCAGCTCTCGGCCAGCAAGTCTTCGAGCCCAGCTCCAAGACACCAACTCCTGAGCCCAGCTCTTAGGCCAACCTGGACCGGGGCCCAGCTCTCCGGCCAGCAAGTCTTGAGCCCAGCTCCAAGACATCCAACTCTGGGGCCCAGCTCTCCGACCAGCAAGTCTTCGAGCCAGCTCTCAGGTGACCAAGACGGGGCCCAGCTCTCCGAAAGACAAGTCTTCGAGCCTAGCTCCAAGACACCAACCTGAGCCCAGCTCTCAGGCATTAAAGCTCGGGGCCCAGCTCTCTAGCACCAAAGCCTCGAGCCTAGCTCCAAGGCATCCAAGACCTGAGCCCAGCTCTCAGGCATTCAAGCCCGGGGCCCAGCTCTCTGGCACCAAAGCCTCGAGCCTAGCTCCAAGGCATCCTCAAGACCCCTGAGCCCAACTCTTAATCGTTCAAGGCCCTGCCCAACTCTTTGGCACCAAAGCCTCGAGCCTAGCTCCAAGGCATCCAAGACCTGAGCCCAGCTCTCAGGCATTCAAGCCCGGGGCCCAGCTCTCCTGCACCACAAGCCTCGAGCTAGCTCCAAGTGCATCCAAGCCTGAGCCCAGCCTCTCAGGCATTCAGCCCAGGTCCCATCTCTCTATCCCAAAGCTCGAGCTAGCTCCATGCATCCTAGGCCTGGCCCAGCTCCAGCATTCCAAACCGCCAGGGTCTAGCTCTTAGTCACCAAAGCCTCGAGCCTAGCTCCAAGGCATCCGAGGCCTGAGCCCAGCTCTCAGGCATTCAAGACCCAGGGTCTAGCTCTTCGGAAGACAAGTCTTCGAGCTCAGCCCTCTGGCATCAAAGACCTGAGCCCAAACAAAGTAGAGCCCCCTCTCTAATCTCCCTATACAAAGAAGAGAGAAGGAGAGAAGAAAGGAGGACATTTGCACCACAGAAATAAAAAAAAATGGGGGGGGGAGTTGGAATGATAAAAGCACTCTCCATTACTTCACAAAATGTGTTACACTACTCCCCGGGCCCCGACATGCCAGGCTGCCCAGACCAACAAAAAGGAAAAATTATAAGGGGCCTAAGGGTCCTGCTCTACTAAACCGGTGCCTTCCCCAGACAGCGCACGACCCGGATCTCTCCCTCCTCAGCCTCCGCTACCGGGGCGCATTCTTCAATGACCCTGCTGGAGGAACTTCCTTAGCTGCTGCCACCCTAGGAGCCGGTTCAGCTGCCGTCGCCACTGGAGCTGGTTCGGTTGTTGCCACCTGCGGAGTCGGTTCAACCATCATTATCTACGGGGCCAGTTCAGCACGTGCTGAGTAGTCCAAGCCACCCGCGGAGGAGGCTCGGCTGTAGCAGTGCTTTCCTCCACTGCGACCGATGCCGGGGATGAAATCCTCATGCCCAGGAGTCGGAGCGCGGCCATCCGCTTGTCCGAGATGATGCTGCACAACTGGGACCGGTAGTAAACGAACCCCTCGTAAAAGGAGTCAGTCACTGCTTCCTTGAAGTCTGCCAAGTACTCGGGAAGGCCTTGAAATTGGCCACCACATCGGCGATCTCCTTCCTCACGGCCTCCACCTGGAGGGACACCTCAGACGACTTCTCCTTCACGCGTTCAGCACGGCAGATCACCTCAGCCATCCCTCTCTCTGCTGCCTCGATCAAGCTAGCTACGGCGAAAGCCTTCCCCTCCGCCTCTGTAGCCCTTTGCTCAGCGACCGAAGCCTTCTTCTCAGCAGAGACGGCTCGTTCTCTCGCCGCCTCCGACTTGGCTCGGAGCTCCTTCAACCGAGTCCTCTTCACATTGAGCTCCCCCTTGAGCTCCCTCTTGAGCCGCTTGGCACTGGCAACCTTGCCCGTGATGCTCTTGACCTTCATATTGGCCCCCCAGGCCTCGTCGTTCTTCCACCTCGGGTCCTCATGGACTCGAGCTCCGCCTACTACTCTTTGTCCCTCCTGGCTTAGTTACTACAGAAGTCCCGAATAAGGATAAGCTCCCTACCTTGCTGCATCAGAGAGCGTGTTAGTTGCGACAGTAAGGAATGACAGGAGGAATGAAGCAAGGCGGGAGGAAACTTACGGTGTAGAGGTTGGAGAAGGACGCGCTAATGACATCACTGAGGAGTCTCCCACTCCCTTCCCACCGGTCGCAGGACTGAACGGAGAAGTCCATCATTCACTCAACGAGGTTCGGGTCCTTTATGAGAAAGACATTAGGCCCCAATCTAAAAGGGACCCAATGATAGTCCCTATCTTTCTGGCCCGCCATCGATGCAGACTCCTCCACGATAGGAGAAGCCCTCGGTGCAGGTTGCAAGCTCGGCACTGATTCGGACTGTGTCGTTGACGCCGTCCTCGCACCTTTGGCTCCCGCCCTCCTCGACTTCGACGATCTCCGGAGGAGGGGTTGCCACCGTAGCAGCAGCGACAGCCGATCTGGCTTGGGCCACCACCTCGGACTCAGGTACCAAGGTTAGATCGCACTGCCCCGGAGGCTCCAGGATGGGCTCTACTGCCCTCTTCTACCTCCACTCAAAAATGGGTGCGGCTGGCTCGGTCTGCGCCGGCCTCGCACCGTCATCCGCACGAGCCCTCTTCGAAGCAGGTTCGCCAGCCTCCGCTGCCTGATTTTGCTCCTCTACGAAGGTGAGCAGTTGGTCCATCGAGAACTTCATGCCTACACCAAGGAAGCACAGTCAGCTCCAAGCTCAAAAAAAAAGAGGAAGAAAAGGGTGGTTGAGCAGAACTCACCCGACTCCCGCATCGAGCCGACCTCGGCCTCATGGAGAATCTGCTCCGATAGCAGGACCTCGAGTGAAGGGATCTCAGCAGAGCGAAGCTGCTCGTACAGCTCAAGGTCGGCTGCTTCGACCGAGGAGTTTCAGTTGAGAGACTGATCCGGGTCGCTCCAAGCCCAGTCGACCCCTCGATCGAGAGAAGAAATACCTACTCTTCCATCCCTTGATGAAAGAGGGGAGCGCAAACCTGATGCCCCGGGGATGGGAGGAAAGAGACCACCACCCCTCCTCAGAGGGGTGGCGCTTCAGGGTGAAGAAAGCCCTGAACAGAGAGAAGCAAGCAACTATCCCGTAGAAGTGACACAGAATGATGAAACAAAAGATCGTTCTGATGGTGATCGGGACAAGCTAGGCAAGAACAAGGCGGTAGTGGTCAGGACAGAGAGGAAAAATGGATAGAGAGAGAATTGGAGGCCCCCGATGAAGGTCTCTCATAAAAAGCTATCCGACAAGGGCCACTAGAAGTGACTCGTTCCCCGGGCGAGGGACCGAAAGCCGGATGGACTCCGGGATATCATAATCATCCCAGATGGTCGCGAGCTCCATGGCGGTGATCACCGAAGCAATCCCTCCGAGACCTGTTGATCGAGAGGGTTCGAGGATAGGAGTAGAAGGAAAAGATGGACGAGGTGGAGGAACGGACCTGAGTTCCCTAATAGCTACAGGATCGAGGGGACGCCTTCTGCTAAACTCTTAGCGTGCCACCTCCCTTTCCTCATCAGAAGAAAAAGTTTTCGGCTAGGAAGATCCGGCCTTGGCTTGGCAAGAAGGATGGAAGTTCAGACCGAAACGAGTCATGGTGAGAGAAGGAGAAGGTGAAAGAAGATCTAAGAGGATCCCCAGTCGACAAGCGGGAGAAAGAAGGAGACTAACATGCTAAGAGCTTGGGGAGATAGAAATGGCCGGGAGAGATTTTAGAAGATCCTCTGTACGACTGCGGGAGCGAAATTTGAAAAAAGCTGGGTTTTGGAAAGTTACCTTTCTTTTCGAAGTGATCGGTGCTCGACCATACCGTTACGGCTCCCCCACTGAGGGATGCTTGCCACGTGTCGATTAATCGACGGGGCAGGCACCTTATTCTGACTGCAGCCGCTTTGAATTCCATGCCCGCAAAAACTGCTCCTCGGACGTGGCCACGTGGCGCCATCACACTGGCTCGGGGAACTACCTCACGAAGCACCATTGATCGTAGTCATTATTGCACCAGATCGTCACCTTTCTATGTCAGCACCATAATTACTCCCTTCACCCCGAGCATCATGCACTAACTGGCCTCGGGAGTTGGGGGCAAATGATGTGGCGGGATCGCTGACATGGAACACCTGTCAGATGCCATGTCAAAGTACGTCGCCATGATGGATATCTCCTCCTGGGCTCCTTTCCCGAGCTGAGCTCCCTCATCAGGCTGAGCTCCCTAGAATGTCGGGGACGCCTATCAAGATTGAGCACCGTCCTCCGCCAGGTCGGCTCCCGTGAGATTAGGATGCCTAGGCTGGAGCCGAGCGACATCCCCAGATCGAGCCCCTTGAAGTCGATTTTCGCGGTCCGGAGTCGAGCTCAGCCCTCCTCTGCCACGTGGAGCCCCTTCGAGGTCGAGCCCTCCAATCTGGGGTTGCGTGCCGCCCTTCTCGGCCAGGTCAAACCCCTCGAGGTCGAGCCCGGCGGAGCCTAGTCCTGCCCTCCAGCTCGGCCACCACCTCGGCCAGGGCGCCAACCACCAAGGAAGCAGCACCTCCCCTCCAAAGACACCGGCGAGTCACCCGAGGGCTGCGAAGCAGTGCCCGCCATACTGCAATAACTGTTTGCCGCTACCATTTATACCAGAAAAGAAGGAAGCTCCCTGACCAAGGCACCATGCCCTCCACCAACCACCCATACCACCAGAAGAGGGGAGCCAGCCAGAAGGCATGAATCCCGGGAAAGGCGGTCCGTCGATCGAGGCCCTGCTAAGTTTCCTGGAATGGAACAACCGGAGGGAATGTCAGGGTGCATGGAAGCTTCCCTTATCGCATGTTAGGAAAGACATCCCGTCCACGGCATGGTACCTCACCGCACGCGCCTGCCAATACAAGGGAGATCCCAAAGCAGGCCAAAACCAAAAAACCCAGCAAGAGTAAGCCAAAACAACAACGAGACCACTCACGCGGGTAAGAAAAAAGGAGAGTGAGGCCACATAGGAGGACCCTTCCACCTCGGCTATCATCTCTTCCAGCCTGCTCTCACTTCTACTCACACCACACTCACTCCTCCTAGCATGGAGTCCATCAAGAGGGGCTCAACCAGGAGGATCTGTTTTCCTGGATCGTCACTGACTTAACCATCGGAGCACCCCCGCCAGAATCCCCGACCTGGGTCTCTAACATTGTTTCCCTGCAGGTCCCGAAGAACGAAGAGCTCCTAGGAAGATGGTTGGCGGTCCCACGTCCCCAGTAGCTACAGGCCACGGTGATCTTTGTGGCAACAGGTTGCTGTTGGATGTATATCAAAAAAGCTTATAATATATATTAGTAAGCCATAAAGTATATATTATTTGGTAATGCACATGTATAGTTGAGCCTTATATTTTAGAAACTATGTATTGATTAACCTAGAGGAGGATATTAACTTATTTGATAATTAACTAATTTAGTATATATATCATATGACCATGTAATATGTATCATAAAAAGTAGGTTCAAAAAATGAGAAAAAAATATAATTATAAAATTAATAACTCTATTGATAGAAAATGTGTTCGACTTTTAGGCTTATTCTTTAAGATTGATATTAAAAGACATGTGGCATTATAATTATTGCAGCCTAGATCGCTCCTACTTGCAGCTTCAATGGGACCTGGCACCATGTCAGGTGCCCCAGAGAAGAATGGGTCCTAGCACCATGCTAGGTGCCCTGGAGGAGGTCGGGTCCCTTGCCTTCAAAAAATCTTGGCTTGTCAGATCTGCAAAAATGAAAACCCAGGTCAAGAATTCTGGAAAGGATACTTCGATGCTCAAATTAGTTCAGCGATCGTGGGAAATAGGCCCTCTTTCACAGTAGCCTTGGAGACCTCTACGAAGAAGGGGATGAGAGAAAAAGAGTCCTCTTGAGTTTAGCAAGGGATACTTACCTTTTACTTTGGCCGGAGGTCCCTCTTACCTATATAGAAGTCGACATCGTGAAGCAAGATTTGGAACCGTGGCAAAGCATGCCTTTGCGATGGGTGCAGGTGCGGCGAAGCCCTATGGGGCATGACCTCAAGTCCTGGCAGAGCATGCCTCTGCATGGGATGCATATCCGGTAGAGTGCCACGGGACAAGACTAGGAGTCCTAGCAAGGCATGCCTCTGCAAGGGGCATAGGTTCGACAGAGTACCAAGGAACAAGACCTGAAGCCCTGTCAAGGGGCTCCTCTACAGGGGGCACAAGCCTAGCAGGTACCTCCCCCACAAGGTGTACCTTTCAGAAGGTCATGTTAGGATCGACAGAGATGGTGACATCACGTTCCTAGGTCGCTATCGGTGCTCCCCCTCACGAGGCTGGGAGTAGGCCGGCCATACATGCCCACTGGGGGTTGCCTACAACATTAGTGGGGCCTTCCCGCCTCATCGCCCACCTTGGCCTGTGAGAGGGGTTCCCTCGAATCCATGTCCCAACTTAGCCGGGGGCTCTGCTTGGCCATGGGTTCTACTGGACCAAGAGTTTTACTCGACCAAGAGCTTTACTCGACTAGGAGCTCTACTCGGCCAGGAGCTCTACTCGGCTAGGAGCTCTATCCGACCAAGAACTCTACTCGACCAGGAGCTCTACTCGGCCAGGAGCTCTTCTTGGCCACGAGCTCTACTCAGCCATGAGCTTTACTTAACAGGAGCTCTACTCGTCCAGGAGCTCTTCTTGGCCAGGAGCTCTTCTCGGCCATGAGCTCTACTTGGCAGGAGCTCTACTCGGCTAGGAGCTCAGCTCAGGGTCACCACGTCGATGGCGGCCACATTAGATGCCCCCCACTCCCGAGTTCAAAGCACACTATAATTTCCCGGGCTTTAGGTGGAGGGAGTATTTCGAGGCTACTGACGTGGAGGGCCCTTTGGCTTGTAACTAATTGCCATGACCTATGATGATTCGCATATTGTCCACCCACTAATAGGGAACTACCACATGCACGAGAAGATGGTAGTTTAAAATGACATCCTCATGCCTCCTGGTGTATCAGTTCATGACTCGAGGCATCGCACTCGATAAGCGTTGACATGTGCATCGATCTCATCGATCGATAGGGAGAGGACTGCATCTGACCATTGAGCGAGGCTTCAAAAGAGGTATTTTGCCTTCTCTGGTGATGCGGCAAGCATGAATAATGTTTGAGTATGGTTTGTAGAGCAATGAAACCTAATTACACTAGCATTTTACTCATCATAATAAGACTTAAGGATTATAAGAAATGGAACTTTTACTTGATTAGACACAATCCTAAATTAAGAAGGAAGAAGATCTAGATAATAGGGCTAATGATTGTGGACTTACCGTGATGAGCTTTCCAACCTTCTTTTGATTCATACCTTGAAACTACCAATGCTCAGAACTGAAGAACCTTGGATAACAAAGATCAGAACCCTGGACTTGGGCTTCAGCTTGTTGGTTCCTTGTCAAGGAAGACCCTGCTTGCAACTCGAAAACCTCGAAGGACCCTGCACATAAAGAATAAGAGTTAAGGAAGAAGAAAGGCATGCATATGGAAGGGATGGAAAATTTGTGAGCAAAGAAAGAGATTTGAGATGGCTTGGCCATGAGTAGAGTCCGCTCTCTTTCAAGTTGGGTTGGCTCGAGTGACTTCTTCAAAATTTTACACTTTGAACTCAAGAACACTCTTACCAACTCTCTTCAACATTTAATATAAACCAACTCAAAATAAATTTAATGCACAACACTCATAGAAGTAACCCATTTCTTTATGATTAATCTTAACTTTTTCTTGGGATTCTTCTTTACAAAATGTGATTACAACACAACTCAAAACAAGAAGTATAACCATAGGAGTTGAAGTTTGAACAATAAATTCATCCTACAAAAACTTGTAAACTACTTGAAGAGTTGTTAGTAAAATATGTGCATGCTCCAATGTTTGGTTATCATCAAAATCACTTATGGGGTCGACAATCTCCCCCTTTTGATGATGAGAAAACAATGGGCATGAAAAATTCTTTACATTTACATGTATAAAGGTATTCAAAAGTGAGTATTCACATGTATTGAGAAAATTATATTTGTAAAAAGTATCAAAGCTTTAGTGATGAATTGTATAGTATTGATGTTAGTGCTTTTGTGTATATCAAAGTATTAAACTTTGCATGCTTCATAGTATCAGAATTAGCACAAATATGGAGTATCAGAGTTTAATATTGAAAGAATTAAGACTAATTTTTGAGCAATTAGAGCAAAAGAATCTCCCCCTTTCTCAAGGTTTGAAAGATAATGAAACAGTTAGGTTGATTTAAATGCAATCACTTTTGTGCTCCCCCTTTTTCATTCTTTTCAAGCACTTTAAGAATAATTGGAAGGAAGCTCAGCATAGAATTTCATGACAGTAGTATCATCAATAATGATATTGATACCATTCTCCCCCTTTTTGTCAAACAATCAAAAAGGTATTTTTAATAAAGCTTGGATTTTGAAATATATTGAGAAAGTATTTAATATTTGTTTGAGATAATTTCACTTTCTCAGTTCCATTAGGAAATTCTAATTTAAAATTCATCATAGTTGTATTGAGAACATTGCATAATTAGAAGGACAATTCATGACAATAATAGAAATTATCAAGAGAACTTTCATTTCATTGAGAAATTTTCCATACAAAGTACAAAACATGAAAGAGAATATATTCATTCAGGAATATTTTTTTCTATCAAAAAGTTCCTTAATTGTAAAAGATAAAAGTATGGCATACATATTGTAAAAAGTCAGAAGTACAAAGATGTGATTAATTTAACCAAAAGACTAACTAAATAACCTATTATTCTTCTTCTTCTTCTTTACTAGAAGAAGAGCCAACATCTATAACCTTATCAGAGGTTTTGGTTTTCAGAGGTTTAAACCTTAAATCCCTGAATCTAGTTATAACTGGAGCTATAGATGCCTAAGTTTTCTTGGCCTTTGACTTCTTTTTGGTCACAGCAGGTTCAAATTTGAATAAAGTTGGATCAGATGAAGGAATTTTTGAAGGAGCAGGAGATGGTTGAGTAGAAGTTTCAAGTAGCTTTTTGGATCAGTGAAGGAGTATCCTCAGCAGTAAATGTTTCCTTTTGAGATTGATGTAGGATACCTCAAATTTCTTCTTTAAAATTGCCCATCTCTTTTTCCATCTTTTCCTTGTGAAGCATCTATTCTGATCTCATTTTCTGCAAGCTTTTTAACTGAATTTTGTAAATCCTTAAGTGCAGAATTTATATGGCCTGTTAGTGAATCAGAAATTGTCTCCATCTTCTGAAATATTAACTCCTTAAGTTCAGATGAAGTTATCATTGCACGTTTAGATCTATCTTCATCCTTGTTTCTAGGTTTATCAGCTTTAACACCAGCAAGTTCATCCATGTCATCATCGGAGGAAGTGGCGGCTATTTGACCAGTCATTTTCTTTATCCAAACTCCCTCTTGTAGTTTGTATCTCATTCTTTTAAGTGAGTTGAAGGAATAAGTGTCTGAATGATGTAGAGGGTTGCCTATCTCATTGATTAGGTCAATTCCAGCATCTTCAAATAGTAAGGTGAATACCATACCGTATGGCAAGCATGCTTTGAGTTTTCTTGCTGCCTCTCTCATTTGTATCATCATAATGAAAGGAAAGTTGAGAGGTTCTTCCTCAATCAGATGTCCCATAAAAGTCATTTCCTTTTCACTCACCCAGTTGAAATGACCGGTTCTGGGAAGAAAAATTCTGCTAATCATATTGTGGAGAAGTCACATTTCCTTGGATAGTAAGTTGGCTTGAACATGTGGACGGAGCTTACATCTTCTCTTTCCAAGGTGAGCTTCAGTGTATGTTCTTTGTCATTTAGTGTGAGCTCGGTGGCACCGTCAGTTGGCATTTGAAGCAAGTTGCTCAACTTTTCTTCATCCACAAAGACTTAACTCCCTTAATAGTTGATTCCAAATGGCATTCTTCAAGAACTAAGTTTTCATAGAAAGTTCTTATCAATAGTTGTACTCAACCAGCTTTTCCTGAACTGAACCGAACCTAGCAATCTTCCGGTCAGCCGGCTGACCCACTCCTACTGAGGTTCGGCTGACTCGCTCCACCAAAAGTCCGACCGATCGACCCACTGAAGTAGAGGTCCGAACGATCCACTTCCATCGAGTTCCGACTGGTCTACTCTTCCTGAAGGTCTGATGGACGCTCTCCCTTGGATGACTGACCAACCCACTTCTGTTGGGTATGACCGACTCTCTCTCATCGAAGTCCCACCGACTCACTCTCACTCCAGAAATAACTCAAAGGCTCCAGAAGCCCCTTCCAGCTGGTACCAAAATTCTGTTACAACGGACATCACGACATGGCCACGTCCCGGTGCCACCTGACCACCATCTTGATTCTCCTAGGGGCATATCGGACACTTCCATCCTTTTCCCTAATAGAATTTGGCAATATTCCACACCTATATAAGGTAACAGGGGGGACCTCATTTTGGGAGGTAATAGGGGGGACCTCATTTTGGGGCTAAGTACACTCTCCCTCTTCATATGCTATCTCCATTCAATTTCTCCATTTTGTTGCTCTCAAGCTCCCGCTAACTTAAGCATCGGAGTGTCCCCCGCTGGAATACCACCAGCCCTTGGGGACTTTGTTGCAGGAACCGAGAGAGGAGTGCTCCAGCCCAGAAGTCCGAGCCCGATCCGGGAAAATCTGCAGTAATAGATTGGCGCTAGAAGGAGGGCCTCTATTCTCTAAAAGGAGGAATCCACTTGCTAAGCACTGCAATGGCAAAGGGAAGAGCCCAGAACACCTCCACCAGAAGAGGTTACTCCCTATCCAGGTATGAAGGACCTCTTAGGGAGAATGATGCTGCCACCACCACTGCCGAACCCACTATCATTCTGGGACTACAGTCATTCCAGATGCTCCTGAACTGCATCGACATGCTCACTACTGTGGTTCAGTACCTTTAGGAAGTGGCTAACAACCGATAGCAGCCACCGGCTGCACCTGCACTAACCATCAACCAGTCGCTGAGGGGAGCTGATGACAAGAAGTCCCTCAGCCTCTTTCCCACACTATTCCGGAGCCCTAAAGGTCTTTGGGGGTTCACGCTAACGGGAAGAGGGTGAGGTCAGCCTCGCCCTCCTTCATTGACTTCGTCCCTGATAGTGTTCGGCACCTTGCTGAAGCCCCGAGGGACTATACCAGCAAAATCTTGCGCATGGAGGAGTGCATTGCTGAACTAACCGATCGGCAAAAAGCCGAGGAAGGGCCGGCGTACGACTCTCGCCCACCTTTTTCTACTGAGATCATGGAGGATTCAATCCCTCGTCACTTCAAAATCCCGTAGGTGGACCCCTACGACTGTAGCACTGACCCGCTAGACCATCTAGGCACCTACAAGGCCCACATGATGGTACAGGGCACCTCCGATGCCCTCCATTGCATCGCCTTCCCCGCAACCCTGAAGAAGGCCGCTTGGATGTGGTTCTCAGCCATCTGACCAGGTACAATCCACTCCTTCCCTCAACTTGAAAATCTTTTTCTTTTCCATTTCAGGACCTGTAGTCGAACCTTGAGGAACACCGACTGCCTCTTCTTTGTGCTGCAAAGGGAGGGAGAGACCCTCCGGGATTACATGGCCCGTTTCAACTCAGCGGCCATGGAGATCCCAGATCTAAATGAAGACGTAGCTATGTCGACCTTCAAAAGAGGGCTGCGCTCGTCTAGGCTCACTTCCTCCTGGACAAGAAATTTTTGATAAGTTACTCCGAGTTGCTGGCCCGGGCACAGAAGTATGCCCTGGAAGAAGAGTAAGCAGCAAGCCAGCGCCAGGCTGAAGGGAGGTCGGCCCCCAAGAAGTGGAGTGACAAGGCTCCTGAAGTCTGGCCTCCCAACGATGGCAATCGCTCGATCCAACATCGCAGCCCAAAGCCGAAGGACTTACCAGGAGGTTCGAAACTTATGCACCCCTCTCCCTTCCAAGGGAGAAGATCCTCCTGAAAATTGAGAACGGGACCTTCCTGCAAAGGCCTCATCCGATGAGGAGCCCCTCTGCATCCAGAAATAGAGACAAGTACTGCCGGTTCCATCAGGACCATGGACACAACACTAAAGAGTGCATCCAGCTAAAGGATGCCATTGAAGACCTCATTAGGAGGGGGTACCTGCATAAATACATTCGACCCTACAGGGATCGGGTCAAAGCCTCAACTGCCAAAGACCCCCGGAGGAGGTAGAGCTCCCTAATCAGCATCCGATCGATGGGAATGTTGGCATGCTACATGGTCGGTTTGACTGGAGACCTGATGAAGATCAGGACATTATGAAGAGGTCTAGGGATTCCATTGTAATCAGTTTCTCCGACGAAGACCTCCTAGAACCCCATCTTTCTAGGAATGACCCTGTAGTTGTATCGGCAGTGATTGCCAATTATGATGTAAAGCAAATCCTTATCGATAATGGAAGCTGTATGAAAATCTTGTTGTATGATGCCTTTGTCAGAATGAAACTATCCAGATCAAGGCTGCAAGGATCCCCCATGCCGCTGATAGGCTTCGGGGGAAACTCTGTCAGAGTTGAAGGAGAAATAACTCTGCCCATGACCATCAGGACAGAGCCTTACCAGAAGATTCTTCCCATCAACTTTGTGGTCATACGTACGACCTCGGCTTATAATGCCATCCTAGGCCGACCAGCCCTCACAAGTTTCGTGCCATCGTTTCTACCTACCATCTGCTGGCAAAGTTTCCGACTCATAATGGAGTAGGAGTAATGAGAGGAGACCGAAGGATGGCCAAACAATGCGTGACTATCCATGATAAGCAATCGGAAGGACATTCCACTCTTGAACAACTTGACCCCAGAGTTAAAGTCGATGGCCATGGCCAACCTGTCGAGAAGATTGTGTTTGTTCCCCTTAGGGAGGACGACCCTACTAGGGTTCTCCAAATTGGAAGCACTCTCGGTGAGGAGGTCAAATTGGAGCTGATTGACTTCCTAAGAAGTAATGTTGATGTCTTTGCTTGGTCGGCGTCGGACATGCCAGGCATTTTGTCGGAGATCATCACACACCACTTAAGGTGGATCCGACTTACAGACCTATCCGACAAAAGAAGAGGAGCTTTGTTCTCGAAAGACAAAGGGCTATTGAGGAGGAGGTCAAGAAGCTCTCTGATGTGGGCTTTATCAAAAAGGCCCATTACCCTGACTGGCTAGCAAATGTTGTCATGGTAAAGAAGGTTAATGGGAAGTGGAGAATATGTGTGGACTATACTGACCTCAACAAGGCTTGCCCGAAGGATAGCTTTTCTCTACCAAAGATTGACCAATAGTGGATGCCACGACCGGCCATCAGCTTCTAAGCTTTATGGATGCCTCTCTGGCTACAACTAGATCAGGATGCATCCAGAAGATGAGGAAAAGATGGCCTTCATCACAGACAAGGGGCTGTAACTGCTATAAGAGGATGCCCTTCGACTTGAAGAATGCTGGTACCACTTTTCAAAGGCTAATCAACCGGTTCTTCGAATGACAGCTTAGAAGAAACATGGAGGCGTATGTTGATGATATGATAGTCAAGAGCCTCCACAAGTTATACCATATAAAAGACTTGCAGGAGTCCTTTGATACATTGAGACGTCATCGGATAAAGCTGAATCCTGCCAAGTACACATTTGGGATGACTTCTGGGAAGTTCCTTGGTTTCCTGGTCACACAAAGAGGAATTGAAGTCAACCCTGACAAGATCAAAGCCATTATTGACATGGGACATCCGACCAATAAGAAACAAGTGCAAGAGCTTATAGGCCGTATAGCTTCTCTCAGCTGTTTCATCTCCCGGTCGGCTGAGAAGTCCCTACCATTTTTCAAGACCTTGCACCGGTCGGACCACTTCCACTGGACCGACGAGTGTCGGTTGGCTTTTGAAGCTTTGAAGAATTACCTAAAGAACCCTCGTTGTGGCCAAGCCGGCGGAGGGAAGGCGTTATACCTGTACTTGTCGGCATCGGACGAGGCGGTCAACTTCGTCCTCGTGCATGTGGGAGAAGATGGTCAGTAGAAACCTGTCTCTTACATCAATAAAGTCCTCCATGAAGCCGAAATAAGGTATCCTAAAATGCAGAAAACTTGTCTATTCCTTAGTCATAGCAGCCAAGCGACTCTGACCTTACTTCCAGGCACATCATATCATCGTCTTGTCCGACCAGCCTCTCAAGACGATCCTCAGAAGTCCGGACACATCCGGTCGGCTCGCTAAGGGGCCATCAAATTGGTGAATTAGACATCTCTTTTCAACCTCGGTTGGCTATGAAAGCCCAGGTAATTGCTGACTTCATTGCAGAATGCACCCGAAGAAGTGGAGCCCGCTTGGACCCTTCATGTGGATGGAGTGTCCAACCTTATAGGCTGTGGGGCAGGCTTGATTCTAGTTGATCCCGACGGGCAAAGCCTGGAGTACGCTTTGCATTTTGCATTTCAAGTGTCAAACAATCAAGTTGAGTATGAAGCCCTCCTTGCAGGACTAAGAATAGCCAATGAGTTGGGCATCGACCGAATTAGGGCCTTCTCTGACTCTCAACTGGTGGTTAATCAGGTGAAGGACGAATTCGAGTCGAGAGATCCAACCCTGGCTAAGTATTTAAGCAAGGTACAAAACTTCATATCTCGGCTCAAATTCTTTGAAATTCTCCATATACCTTGATTGCAGAACTCCCGGGCAGATGCTTTGTCACGATTGGCTATGGCCGTCACCAACATCTCCAACCAAACCTTTGTGGAGTATCTGCAGCGCCCAAGCATTACTGAAGAGCCGATGGAAGTCTACCAAGTTGAACAAGAAGCCTCTTGGATGGACCCAATCTTGCCTTCCTTGTTAAAGGGACCCTGCCGGAAAATCCGATCGAAGCCAAGCGTGTACACTGGACAGCTTCGAAGTATGTCATCCTCAACAGGACTCTCTACAAGCGGTCATTCTCACAGCCCTTATTGAAGTAATTGGGGCCGACTGACATAGACTACGCACTCAGAGAAGTGCATGAAGGCATCTGCAGTGACACCTGGGAGGAAGATCCTTGCTTACAAGATTATCCGATAGGGATACTATGGCCTACAATTCAGAAGGACGTGTCGGACTTTGTCAAAAAATGCGACGCGTGCCAAAGATACTCCAACATCCAAATGAGGCTTGCCAGTCAGCTGGTTCCATTCACTACACCTTGGCCATTCGCACGGTGGGGGATGGACATCTTGGGACCATTTCCCCCAACATCCGGCCAACGGAAATTCTTCCTTATGGCGAATGATTACTTCACAAAATGGGTGGAGGCTAAACTATTGGCACAAATAGTAGAGGCCAAGGTGGAGAACTTTGTCCGGAACTGCATCATCTTCCAATTCAGCATTCCATAGACGATCATCACTGACAACGGAAGGCAGTTTGACAACCCTAAGTTTCGGGACTTCTGCCAGCAATATCACATCTCCCATCGACTTACATCGGTCGGCCACCCTCAGTCCAACGGAGAAGCCGAAATCACCAATAGGACAATCCTACATGGACGAAGACCTGACTGAATGATGCCAAAGGACTTTGGACAGAAGAACTTCACTCGATGCTCTGGGCCTATTGAACAACTGCCCGAACGGCTACCGGGGAGACTCCATTCAACCTGACCTACAGAAGTGAAGCAGTCATCCCTGTGGAAGTGTCCTTGCAATCCCTGTAGATTGATCACTACGCCGAACCAACCAACTCGGAGCAAAGAAGGGCTGACCTAGATCTGCTTCGAGAAACCAGGCTCCAGGCAGGTTGAAGATGGCCACTTTTCGTCAGAAGATGGCCAGATACTACAACTCTCGAGTCAAGGCTCGAACTTTCCAGGTCGGAGATCTAGTTTTGCGAAGGATAGAAATATTAAGACCGACCGAGCAATGGAAAACTCTCCCCCAATTGAGAAGGCCTTATCGAGTCATTGAAGTATTTCGAGCCGGAACTTACTGACTCGAGCATTTGGACGGACGGCAAGTGGCGCGTCCATGTAATGTAGACAACCTTCGCAAGTATTATCAATAAAAGCCATAACTTCTTCCAGGAACCGCCTCCGAAAGTCCAGCCCCGGTCGGTAAAGGCTTTTGGGCAGTCCACCTCTGAAAGTCCGATCCCGGTCGGCAAAGGCCCTAAGGTAGCCCACCTTCGAAAGTCTGACCCCGGTTGGCAAAGGCTCTAGGGCAGCCCACCTCCGAAAGTCTGACCCGGTCGGTAAAGGCTCTAGAGCAGCCTACCTCTGAAAGTCCGACCTCGGTCGGCAAAGGCTCTAGGGTAGCCCACCTCTGAAAGTCCGACCCCGATCGACAAAGGCTTTAGGGCAGCCCACCTTCAAAAGTCCGACCCCGATCGGTAAAGGCTCTAGGGCAGCCCACTTCCGAAAGTCTGATCCCGATCGGCAAAGGCTCTAGGGCAGCCTGCATCTAAAAACATGACTCCGGTCAACAATAGCTTCAAAATGATCCACACAGGGATCTGGCCTTGAGTTCAGATGAGCCGATGGATCAACACTTAGAAAAACTTATAAGTGTCTAGGTTCAGACTGAGCTACTGTCCAGCAGTTATTCCAGAGGTCTCGAGTTCGGACGAGCCGACAGACCAACACTTAAAAAGATCTCTAAGTGTCTAGGTTCGGACTGAGCTACTGTCCAGCAGCTACTTCAAAGAGCTTACGATCCTATCAAGCCGACCGTCAACACTTAGAAAATATTTGAAAAGAAAGAGTTCGATCAATACAACCGACCTTGCATACACAAAAACACATACATAAGAGATATGACAAAAAGTTTTGTTGTATTATAAAAGAGTTCTTTACCAAAAAAAGAAGGTCAGATCTTTACAAACAATCTAGATCTGACCCACCGAAGGTACAACGTCGACTTCGGCTTCGGGGCTGCCCGACATAGCTGAAGCTCCTACTGGGACGTCCGCCGTCCTACATCAGCCTCAACTTGGGCATCAGCTCCAACCTCTTCTGCACCGACTTCAGCCTGGGGTTCGTCCCCACCATCGGTTAGGGTGCTCCTCTCCCTCGACGATCGGCTCAGCTGGGCGCCAGACAGGTCAAGTTCTAGGAATAGTCCAGCTATCTTCTTCAAGCAGTCATCGTAGCCTTCGAATAGAACTCCGATGAAATCAAATTCGATCGCATAATATTTAAACTACTTTAAACCCTAAAGAAGAAATGAAAGAGAAATACTAAAAAAATAAAATATTATTATTTAAAAAATAATAAAATATATAAATTATGATAATGTATAATATTTAAATTTTTTTTTATAATAAAATAGTATAAAAGAATACTATAGTAAAACGAGTAAAGAATCCCAGAATCTTTCAAAATATTGATCATAACAAGTTAAAAATATAACATTTTAAATAAATTTTAAATATAGCATTACTAACAATCCCATAGCATTACTAGCTGCCAATCAAGAATCTCCACTTGAACATTAAGATAGATCTATGCATCAAATCTTACATCGGACGGTCAGCCTTCCTCAACTAAAAAGACCACGGCGGCTCATGGGATGGACGAAGAGAGAATTTGGCGAACGTCTTTGTAAATAATTTCCAATCTTTGGCCTTCGTGTAATATTTGTTCGTTTCCAAACTGCCCAACCCGCCACATCCCACCATCGTAGGTCCACGATCTCTGGTTTCTCGGACACTTTGCATCACAACCGACTGGACATTCGACACGTAAGGATTCAGAATTCGTGTTTCACGAAATTACGTCAACCGCTGAAATTACGACTCGGTATCCTCCGTGTATTGGGCCTCTCTTGGATAGGAAGTAATTTTCCTCTTAGAAGCCTACCGAGAGCGTACCGCCATACTCCTCTCCTATAAACCGGCATACCGTGTTCTTGATCATTCTCCCTCTTCTATTGGAACTGGGATATCGGTTATTGAACCGCTACTAAAACGAACCCCTCTCGCCTTCTTTTCCCCTATCTTTCGTGCTCTCTCATGGGTTCGGTTGTGGAGGCAGACGAGGCGGCGGAGAGGTCCCTCGGAACAGCGGGTGTCGCCGGCCGCGGCAGTGGTGATTGATCTCACCATGAGCGACAGTGAGCCCGGAGTCGTCGACGACGGCGATGAGGTCCTGGGGAAGAGGGCTAGGGCTTTCGGGGAGGGAGTTTCGATGAAGAGACCCAAGTTGGAAGCGGAGGGCAGCCCTATGGACGGGCTGCTACTCGGTTTCCTTGACCCACTCACGCCGGAGATCCCGCGTCTCGCGATGCCGAAGCCGGCGCCGATCCCATGCCCATGCCGATGTCTGTTGCATTGCCGGAGGTGGCGGTGGCACGGGTTTGCCGGCAGTTCTGGCAAGCAGGAGAGTACGAGGGGCTGCCGATGGACGACTGGGCTTCCTTTTCTGGTATCTTGATTTCCTTCTCTTAATTTTTCTCCCTCTTTATCGTGCATGAAAATGGTTTCATTAAGGTTTCCCTATCTTTTCATTTTTGTTTTGTATTTTAATGCCGTAATTTCTAGTGAAATTAGATTACTAGTGACTTGCTCTAATGCACAATGTTGGATGCTTATTGGCATATTATTGGAAGCATATAAATAATTATTTTGTGGGTTTGGTGTATTGCCTAACAATCCTAAAGTTTGTGGGTTTGGTGTATTGCCTAACAATCTAAAGTTGTGGGTTGGTGTATTGCCTAACAATCCTAAGAGGTTGCGTTTGGTAGACTCTCTAGATTACGATAATTTTAAACTGGACCCATCAGATAACCTTGTTTTGATATTTTTTTAAATCAGTAATCTATGTAATCTATGTGTAGTAGTAATGTGGATTACCTCTCACATGGCAATCCAGATTATCCGACGGAGAGGTGGCTATCCAGATTACCGGGTAATTTGATATTTTTTATTTTTACAAAATTATTCCGTTCTTTCGCTTCGTGAGAACGAAACATTTTCCTTCTCCCTCTCCAACATTAAAAGATATTTTTTTATAGTTTAGCTATTTAGCAAAATATATAATTTTTAAATATTTTATATTATTAAATATAAAAATTTTAAATTTTATATTAAAATTGAAAAATTAAAAATATTTTTTATACTAAATAAATGTAAAAAAATTATATATAATCTTTTAAATATACTAAGTAATATATTAAATATATATATATTATATTATTAAATTTAAAATAATATTATATTATGTTACTAATTTTAATATAATATATTTATATTATATACAAATATATAATGTAAAAACATATTATATTAAATATAATTTAATATAATATATTTATATTATAAAATATAAAACAAAATGTAATACAATATTATAGTATATATAATGATATTATTCTAAATTACATTATATATTTTATTTCATTTTTATTTGTAATATTAGAAAATATAATATTTTAAAATATATGTTATATAATAATAGAGTGTAATAATATAATTTAAATTATATATTACATTTTATAACATAACATTATTATATTATATTAAATATAGTATAATATATTAATATAATATAATATATAATAATATTATATAATACATTATTAACTATATAATTTTATAAATAGTTACATTATAAAATATCAAATAATATAATACTATATTACATTACAAAATATCAAATAATATATTATATTAATGTAATATTATATACATTACTAGATTATATTATAATATATTTTTCATAAATTTTACTTAGAAATATTTGGAAATTTGAGCTTAGATTAATGGTAATCTATTTATCATACCAAACACGGTAATCAATCTTACTGATAGATTTTCTGTACCAAACACAGTAATCAGTATTACTGGCAATCTATCCAATGATAATCTATCTTGTAGGTAATCTAGATATCATTCAGGATTTCTTGGCGATCCACCAAACACAACTTAAAAGATAATGTAGTTTACTAGTAATGTGAATTGTGAATTGTGAATTGCTAGCAATATAGATTACAAGTAACGTGGATTATTATGTTGGTACATGTAGGCAATAATGTATAATATAAAATCAAGTTTTTAAAATATCCCTAAATTAAATCTATATTTTATTTATAAAAATATATTTTTTATATTTTGTATTATAAAATATATTAAATATAAAATATTTTAAATTTTTATATTAAAATTTAAAAATTATTTTTATACCAAATAAATTTAATATAAAAAATATATATTAAATAGATAATATATTAAATATATTATTTAAATATATTAAATAATATATTAAATTTATATATTATATTATTAAATTAATATAATTTATTATATTATATATAAATATATAATATATAGTATGTTATATTATATTAATATTATAATATTATTGTTGGGATATCCCGGTTCAGCTACAAATCGAACACTGGTTCGGCTGGCTGAGGTCCTTTTTTCTGGACCACGGAAAGGTCAGGACAACTGCAGGCGATCCAAGGCTTCTCACCGATCCACAACATCCGAAGGTTAGAGCTTCGGATGATGTCTTCGGTCCTAACCGAAGACCAGGCTACTCATCAACTTCCGAAGACACTTTTCTGCTTCTGCCAGAGACATGATCTCTCGGCCCTGGATAGACTCCAAGTCTCCGGCCCACGAGAGGACTAAGTCTCCGACTGAGAATCTTCCTAAACAGGGTCAATCCGAAGATGGGACCATAATCTGGCTTAGATAGGCAACTGTAACCAACGGTTACAATCGACAATCTCCATGCCACGATCATTGTGCGCAACTCAAGCTGCCACGCCTCCGGACTGGCCGGAACCGCTCAATGACAACCCACGATCGCCAATCATGGGGAGAAATTGACTCCCATGATCACCGGAAAAAGGGGGGCCGCAGGCCGGAGGCCTCCTCTTAAATAGTGGTAAGAAGAATGGCTCGAGAGAGGTACGCGCAGACACACATATTCATACACTCATACATACTCTAAGAGCTTTTCCCTATACTCTCGACGCTCTTCCCCATTCTGTGGCTGGGATCCATCACTGACTTGGGCATCGGAGTGTCCCCTACTGGAACAACTCCGGCAAGGGACCTGTTTTGCATGTGAACCAGGGAGCGGTCCTGTGGTGCAGCAGCTCCGACCGGCCGATACAGGGACTCACGCCAACAGATTGACGCGCCAAGTAGGGGAGCAACACAGCACTCTTTAGGCTCCCTCCTAGACAAGGAAAAATGACGAGAGGAAAGACTCAGATAGCTTCTACAAGTCGAAGTCGTGCTCTATCCCAAGTGGGCGCTCCCCGGGGGCGAACGACGTCCCTCCCACAGTTGTTGTGGGACTACAGCAGTTTGAAGCCCTTGTGAACCAGGTCACCAACCTCACGGCCATGGTTCAGGACTTCCATAACAGAGCTTTTCCGGTGGAAACCCATCGGCCATCTCCAGACATAGCTCTCGGTCCCGAAGGAAGAGAGCTCCATGGGAGGATCCCACACATCTCTCCCCCCGTTCTCGGCCCTCTCCTGAAGGCCGAACTTCAAGATTGCGTAGGTCCACCGATTCTCTGCAGAAAGGGAAAAGGTCTAGGCAAACTCCCTCACCCTCCTCCGAAGACTCCACTTCCGTGGAGAGGGCGCCGAAGCAGACTCCCGATTACGACAGGAGATTCAGAGCTATCAAATCGGAGATGGCGAAGGCGCGGGAACAGAGAATGCGGGATGATCCCCACGATTTGATTGTGGGTGATCTACGCCCACCCTACATTGACCGTATCATGGCCGAAGTTATTCCTCGGCACTTCAGGGTTTTCAGATGGAATCCTACGATGGCACCTCCGATCCCTTCGACCACTTGGGCAGTTTCAAGGCCCATATGATGATCCAAGAAATTCGGACGTGATGTACTGCCTCGCGTTCCCAGCCACCTTGAAGAAAGCCGCTCGGATGTGGTACTCGAGTCTGCGCCTAGGTACCATTGACTCTTTTTCCGAGTTAGAAAAACTGTTTGTTTGTATTTCAGGACCTGCCGTGAGACTCCCCGGAATACGGACACACTGTTCCTCCATCAGAATGAAGGAGAAAGCCTGCGAGACTACATCTCCAGGTTTAATGCGGCCACGCTTGAGATCCCCGACCTTAACGAGCATGTGGCCATGTCTGCATTGAAGAAGGGATTTCGTACGTCCAGGCTTACCTTTTTCCTGGATAAGAAGTTCCCCAAAAGCTACGCTGAGCTCTTGTCAAGGGCTCAGAAATATGCCGATGCTGAAGAGCAGGCGGCTAACCGACGACTGATTGAAGGGAAGCCCCCTTCAAAAAAGAAGAACAACAGGGGACAAGGTCCCCTAATTTCCAATAACAATGGTGGCAAATATACCGACCACCGAAGAAGTCCTCCCAGGCCTAGAGCATCGGGAGGAAGATTCGACTCCTACACCCCCCTCAACTCCCTCGAGAGAAGATCCTCATGGAGATAGAGAAAGAAAATTATCTCCAACGGCCCCGTCCCATGAAGGCCTCATCTTCCGTATGGAATAGGAACAAATATTGCCGATTCTATCGGGATCATGGCCACAACACTGAAGAGTGCATCCAGCTGAAGGATGCGATTGAGGATCTTATCAAGAGAGGATATTTGGGACGGTACATTGGTCGCCAAGGACCTCGGTCGGAAGCAACTGTTCCCCAACCACCTCCCGAAGAGGCTGAACTGCCAAATCAAAGGCCCACCAACGGAGGTGTAGGGATGATACACTGACCCACCAACTGGAGAAGGGATGAGGACGATGTCCTAAAGCGACTCAAGGACAACAACGCTATCCTCTTCTCCGACGACGATCTTGTGGGAGTTCAGCTCCCACATGATGATCCTCTTGTAATCTCGGCCGTAATGGCCAATTATGATGTACAGCGAATCCTTGTTGATAATGGAAATTCGACTGATGTCTTGATTTACGATGCATTCTCTAAAATGTGTTTGCCTAGACATCAACTACGAAGATCCCCATACCGCTCACCGGTTTTGGGGGCAATCAAGTTCATGCGAGGGAGAGATAGTGTTGCCTGTAATCCTTGGCACTGAACCTTGACAAAAGACACTGCCGATCAACTTCACGGTGGTCCGGATCCCCTCAGCATACAACATCATTCCGGGGCGGCCTGCCTTGAACAGGTTCCAAACCGTGATCTCCTCTCACTACCTCTTGGTGTGCTTTCCCACCAGGAATGGTGTCGGAGAAGTTAGAGGAGACCAGAGGACAGCGCGGCAGTGCTTGATGATCCAAGACAGGCATTTCAACGATTCAGCAACTCCGGATCAGCTGGATCCAAGGGATACAACCACAAGCCTTGGTGAACCCATGGAGAGGACTGTCCCGGTATCTTTGACAAAGGAAGACCCATCCAGAGTTGTGCAGATCGGGAGTGCACTCGATGAGGAAACCAGAACGGAGTTGATCCGTTTCCTCAGAGACAACGCCGACGTCTTCGCCTGGTCAGCTTCGGATATGCCGGGGATTCCTGCCGAAGTAATCACTTATCGGCTGGAAGTTATCCCTGGGTACAAGCCAGTGCGGCAGAAGAAAAGGAGCTTCGCTCCTGAAAGACAGCAAGCCGTGGACAAAAAAGTCGGCAAGCTCCTTAAAGCAGGGTTCATCCGAGAGGCCCACTACCCCGAGTGGTTGGCCAATATGGTAATGGTGAAGAAAGCCAGTGGCAAGTGGAGGATCTGCATCGATTATACAGACCTCAACAAGGCTTGCCTAAAAGATAGTTTCCCTCTCCCGAAGATTGATCAGCTGGTCGACGCTACTGTCGGCCACCAGTTGCTGAGTTCATGGATGCTTTTTCCGGCTATAACCAAATTAGAATGGATCCACGGGACGAGGAGAAGACGGCTTTCATCACTGATAAAGGTCTCTACTGCTACAAGATGATGCCGTTCGGTCTCAAGAACGCCGGAGCAACATTTCAAAGATGATCAATAAGATATTCGAAAAACAACTGGGGAGAAACATGGAGGCCTCGTTGACGACATGATCGTCAAAAGCCTCCTCCGGAAAGATCACATCCATGACTTAGAAGAGTCATTCAGTGCTCTACGGTGCTACCGCATGAAGCTAAACCCGGCAAAGTGCGCCATTGGGGTCACTTCGGATAAGTTCCTAGGCTTTCTTGTCACCAAACGAGGGATTGAGGCAAACCCTGAGAAGATCCAAGCTTTAAAAGATATGAAACATCCCTCCTGCAAAAAGGAAGTCCAGCAGTTAACAGGGAGAATTGCCTCCCTAAGCAGATTCATTTCTCGGTCCGCCGAGAAATGCCTCCCATTCTTCAAGGTACTCCGGCAGTCAAAGAGCTTCGAATGGTCCGAAGATTGTCGTACTGCCTTTGAGGAGTTGAAGAAGTATCTGAAAACCCCGCCACTACTCTCTAAACCACAAGAAGGCGAGGTTCTCTACCTATACCTCTCTGCTTCAGATGAAGCCATTAGTTCGGTCCTTGTCCGGAGAGATGAAGACGGATCCCACAAGTCAATCTACTATATCAGCAAGGTCTTGCATGATGCCGAAACGCGATATGCGAGGATGCAGAAGCTGATCTACTCTCTGGTGATTGCGGCGAAGCGACTGCGGCTGTACTTCCATGCCCACGCCATTGTGGTGCCGACCGATCAGCCCCTCAAGGTCGTTCTCCGATCTCCGGACATCTCTGGAAGGATAGCCAAGTGAGCTGTGAAGTAAGTGAATTTGACATCAGTTTCCAGCCCCAAGCAGTTATGAAGGCCCAGGTGCTTTCCGATTTCTTGGCTGAATGCACTGGAAGTCCGAAGACGAAGCATATTCAGTAGAAGACGAAGTCCCGAAGGAGACGAAGTTCATCTGGGTGCTTCATGTGGACGGAACTTCCAATGCTACTAGATGCGGAGCTGGACTTATGCTGGCCGAACATGACGGTCACACCATAGAGTATGCACTTTGGTTCTCCTTCCATGCTTCTAACAACCAGGCCGAATACGAAGCCTTGCTTGCCGGACTTCGGATTGCCAAGAATTTGGGAGTTCAGCAACTCCGAACCTTCTCAGACTCCCAGCTGGTTGTAAATCAAGTTAACGGAGAATATGCAGCCAAGGATCCAACCATGGTGCAGTACCTAGAGAAGGTACGGGCCTTATCCTCTCAACTGGAGCATTTTGAGATCATCAATATCCCACGATTAGAGAATTCCCGGGCGGATGCATTGTCTCGACTGGCAACTACAGCGCCGGAATCTCTCGGGCGCACCTTTTTTGAACATCTGGAAACTCCAAGCATAGTCGAAGAGGCTGTGGAGGTGCGCCAGATCGACACCGAGCCAAGCTGGATGGATCCTATCATCAAATTTCTAAATGAAGGTGTACTATCACAGGACAAGGCAGAGGCCAAGAAGATCCACTGGATGACGTCTCAGTATGTTATCTTAGACGGGATCCTCTATAAGAGATTGTTCTCTCAGCCATTGCTAAAATGCTTGGGACCGATAGATACGGATCATGCCCTGAGAGAGGTCCACGAGGGCATATGCGGTGATCACTTAGGAGGTAGATCACTGGCATACAAGATCATTCGACAAGGGTATTACTGGCCTCCATCCAGAAGGATTCGGCTGATTTCGTGCGAAAGTGCGACCAGTGTCAGCGGTACGCCAATGTCCAGAGATAGCCTGCGAGTCACCTGACCCAACTGGCAGCCCCATGGCCTTTTGCCCAGTGGGGAATGGACATTCTCGGCCCATTCCCGCCAGCATCAAGGCAAAGGAAGTTCCTTCTTGTAGTCATCGACTACTTTACAAAGTGGGTAGAAGTCGAACCATTGGCCCAAATCATAGAAGGCAAGGTGGAGAATTTTGTAAAAAAATCCATCATATTTCGGTTCAGCATCCCACATGTCATAATCACGGACAACGAGAGACAGACAGTTCAACAATCCGAGGTTCAGAGACTTCTGTGCTCAGTATCATGTTCAACATCGGCTGACTTCCATTGCTCATCCACAGTCCAACAGAGAAGCCGAAGTCACTAATCGGACCATCCTCCATGATCTGAAGACGAGGTTGAACGCCGCCAAGGGGCTTTAGGCTGAAGAACTGACCTCCGTTCTCTGGGCATACTGAACTATCCCGAGAACGGCCACCGGTGAGTATCCGTTCAACCTGGCATACGGTACCGAAGCTGTACTACCTATTGAAGTCTCCTGCAGTCCCTGAGAATTGACAACTATGAAGAGCCTGGGAACTCCGATCGTAGAAGGATCGACCTGGATCTGCTGCCAAGCGCCAGACTTCAGGCCTAGATAAGAATGGCGGCGTACCAACAAAAGGTCGCCAAATACTACAACTCAAGGGTGAGAGAGTAGATTTTCCGTACAGGGGATATGGTATTGTGAAGGGCAGAAGTATTCAGGCCAACGAAACAGGGTAAACTCTCTCCCAACTGGGAAGGTCCATATCAAGTCGAAGAAGTCATTCGACGGGAGCATATCGACTTAAGACCCTAGATGGGAAGATTCTGTCCGGCCATGGAATGTACAAAACCTTCGCAAATATTATCAATAAACGAGTTCCTAAATTTTCTATACAAGATTGCTCAACCCTACTCAACTCGGAACGGCTAGTTGCATCGAACGAACGACAACAGCCTAAGTGACCTGATCTGAAAAATCGGTCGACTGCGCAAAGGAGAGTCTGATCCACTCACCTTATCGATATGCCCGACGAGCGCAATGGATGGCTCAACCAGGCCACCAAGAAGATCAAAGGTGCAGGGATGGTTTTCGTAACCTATCCTACGGTAAACCCGAAGACGCGCCGGGCGGGCCTGAACAGCCTACTTTGATCACGACAGAAGTGCACAGGGACGGTGTAAGCACCCTACTCTACGGTAAATCCGAAAACGTGCCTAAAAGGACCACTGTCGTCTTTTCTGTCGACAACAGATATTCCGAGAACGGTCCAATTGACCTCACTTCTTCCTTAAAGATCGAAAATAGTCTGAGGAATTTACATTCTAGACAAAATATGATACATCATATCGCAGAAAGTACAAGGAAAGAGGTAAGAAAAAGATATTTCATTTCTTTTTCGATTTTTACAAAAAAAAAAGAGAGAAAAAGAAACTCTCATAAAGAGAGAACAAAAAAAAAAAGAGACTTTCAAAAAAGAGACCAAAAAAAAAAAAGAAAAAGGAATAACATTGGAAAGACGTGGGAAATTTTTAATAACCTCTCGTCGGATTTTTCCGTACTGGTGGGGGGAGCTCAGAAGAGACAACGAGGGAGCCCCGGGGTTCCCATCCGAGCCTAAATCCGACCCCTCATTGGAGTCGGAATCAAATCATGCCCGGGAAAGGGAACGGAGGGCTTGATATTGTCTAGGCCCTTCAAGTCGTAAAACTTGAAGGCCTTTCCTCTACATTCCCGGAACCCCTGATGGTAGGAGTCCAGAGCCACCTCGGCGACCTCCTCCTAAAGGTAGCGGATGCCTTCGCCGCCTCCTTCTTGTCCTCCTCTACCTCCGCAGTTGCCGCCGTGACTTGGGCCCTGGCCTCCCTCAGTTGGGCCTCCAACAGGCGGACCTCTTCTCCAGACGGTCCATGAGAGGCTCCTCGTCATTCCCCGGCTCGAAGAACTTCGGACTCCTCTTCCTCTTTTGGGTCGACAGCCCTTCTCTTCGCGGCCCGACGAAGCTCGGAAGTGCTGAACCTCATTTTTAATTGGAAGGAGTCTACGAGAATAATGGCCCTTGACGGCAGAAGGCAAGGTCCTATTCATAGAGACCCTGCACCCACGACCGACTGCAAGGAGGCGTGCTCCACGTCTTTTCCCAGCCGCATCAAGAGAGCGCCACGTGTTCGAGCGATGCTTCGAGAACCAGAAGGCCGCTCGGGGGTCATTCCAGGACAACTGCCGGCACTTCGAATCCGGAGAAATCCCCATCGTGCGACGACAATATTAATGGCTCCTTTTTGAAAGGAGACCTGGCGGCACACAAGGCGCAAGAAATCACGACTGTACGAGTATCGATATGCCGCGTGGACAACGAGAAATGCGATCAAACTTCCCTAATCAACGCATGATGGGAAGTTGACGCTTGTCTACCCCAACGGATAGATTTAGTATCCAAAGGAGGGTGACACCGGCTAATTTATTGTAGACGGTCTTCGGCAACGGAGTTCATCTTCGTCAACTACCAATTAAATGGCCTTCGGCCATGGCCATTCGACCAAGCAGAAAAAAAGAACAGTAAAACTAGTTCAAGCTACATACGAAATGCAACATTGCATATGCAGGGAAAAAAAGATCATTTCAAGATCTGAAAGAGTTGTCATACAAAATCCATCGACAATACAAAGGGAAAAAGAAGAAAATACATCCAAAGCAACTCGAATCACTCAATATCAACAGGAGGAGAACCTTCGGCTTGGACTCCCCCAGCCTGAACCTCTTCCTGAACCGGAATCGGAGTTGGGGTCACCCCAGATTTTCGATGAGGCAGAGGCCTCCCCACCCGGGCATGGCGCCTCTTCGGCCTCTGCTGCGGCTTCGGCCTCCTCTATCTTCTCCTCTTCTTCTTCGGCTATGTTGAAGGGAGGGATGCCGGAAAGATCAAGGTGAGGAAAGGCTCCTTTACCTTAGAAAGTCCGTCGTTAAAGCCATGCTGGTAGCCGTACAAAGATGCTTTATTCATTTCCTCTTGGAATTGTGAAGACATTTTGAAGTCTGCCACAGCATCATCTACCGCTTCCTCAGGGACACGGACTTCCTCTTGGCCACTTCGGACTCCAGAATCGCCTCTTCGGCCCTCCTGGAAGCCTCCTCCGCTGTCTTGGTCAAGCTTTCTATCTTCTCCTGATTCTCCCTGGTAGCTTGCTCCAAGAAGTCAATCTGTTTCCTACTTTTCCTCCACCCTGCCCCTTTCCACCATTGTCAGATGAGCACTCTTTAGTTCGCCCTTCAGTTCGTGAACTTCATCGTTCACCGGACAAAGCAGTCCTCCATAGACTGCCTCAACTCTTCGGCTACTTCCTTTGCGGCCCTGGTAGTATGGAGCTCCTCCTTGAGGCCATGGATGAGGCTGTCAACATTCCCCAGGCCTTCCTCCATAAAAGTAAGGTCGTAGACCAACTGCATCAAGGATGTGGAGTTATGGATCGAACAGTTCTCAAAACAAAGGAGATGGCAAGGATCATACCTGTTGCAGGGCAGAAAAGGCAGAATCGGACACCCTGGGAAGGTTCCGATTCCGAAGAACTGCCAGTCATGAGGCAGCAGCGTACCCTTCAATGCCTGCCTGGCTACGGCAGGGACCAGCAGTCCCCCGTAGGTGAAAGCTCCAAAGAGTTCGCCGAACGGCTTCCAGCTGGGGAGGCCCGCGAGTGAACTCTCCCTCGACTTGCCGCGCTTTGCCTCTGTCAACCGTAGGAGGGCAAAATGGCGGCACATCCACCGCCTGAGACGGACTCCCCGCTGTGCAAATCGGGGAAGTAGCCACCAGTGGAGTTTCGACTGGACAAGATCTCGACGGGGCCCCTTCTGCGGGTGCCACATCTTCCCTGGGGTTCCCGGGAAGATGAGGTGCTCGGTCCCCCTCAGGACCGTCCCTTCGAGCCTTCTTCTGAACCGCCGACCTTGTGAGAGGGGCTTGTGCTACCCTCTTCTCAGAGGTCTGACGGAGCCAGCTCACATCGGGCTTCAATCCGCCACCTACAAGCAAAAGAGTTTATTTTAATCGACTGAGCTGCATCAAAACCAGGGGAAGGGGAGCAGAAATTTCCGTCACTATACCTAATGTGGGGAATTTGCTAATTCCCGCGAGATAGAGATTTCTCTTCAACAACTCCGGATAGGGAAACTTCCGAATCGACCAAGAGTTCGTAATCCGACTGATCAGCGCCAAGACTTTCTTCCCATCATTGGCGGTTAAACGAGGCTTCTTCCAAATAGTGTTGAAGCCCCATGGATCAAAAGACAATACAAACACACAAAACAGGTTTTCACCCGTGGATGGTGCTGGGCATGTCCTTGATAACCTTGCGGCCTGATCGAGGGCTAATCACCCAACATCCATTACTGTGGAAATCCCTCCTGAGTACGAAGAGGGCTGTGAATAAATTGGTCCTAGGTTCTATGTTTGCAATGCTACACAAGACCAGGAACCCGCAGATGTTCCGGATGCTGTTCGGGGTCAACTGTGCCGACACCACGTAGTACAGGCGGAAGATCTTGACGAAGAAGGGGTGCAGGAAAAATCGAAGACCAGCTTTCAGATGATCTTCATACACAGCTAGACACCCGGGGGAGGTTTGTTCACCCGTTCCTCGAGTATGGGGAGAACGAAAGGAAACTCCTCGGCAATGCGATAGCGTTCCCAAAGAAGGGCTGCCTTTCCCTGAGAAACTGAACTGGAGATCGACTTCGGACCTACTACATCGCCGGCCCCCAAGTGCCCAACTTTTCCCCCTGACTTTCTACGTTTTCTTTCATGATAAAAGAATGAGGCAAGGGGGCAGAAGGAAGATTCTACCTGCGGAATAGACTGGTAGTCCAGAACAAGGAAATCTGGACGAAGGATGAGACGAGGTTGAAGAAGCTTCCTTAGCCGGACCTTCTCCCTTCCCAAGAGGAAAAATGGGTCTCTGAAGCCCTACCAGGTTGATTTGATCCAAGGTTACCCAGGAAGGTAACCCGCCTTCAACTAACCTCCAGGATGAGGCGCATCCATCATCCTAACGGACGGAGGAAAGCCACCACAATCATCCAAATCTCAACCAAAAGATTGGCTGAACCATCGTGCAACAAGAAAAAGAGAGACGGTTCCAGGGTCGCCCACTTTTTCCTTCTCCCCCAACCTAGGAGTGATAGCTATTCCACCTGATTCCCAGATCAACCAACAGTCATGATGGATAGTCCAATCAGAGATCCCATAATCATCCACTACATTATCTCCTGGGAGGAAACGACAAAGCATTAGTACTCTTACTTCTTGAGGCAAACCTCTGCTTCGAAAACTGAGAGTAGGGGGGCAACTATTGGGATATCCCGGTTCAGCTACGAACCGAACACTGGTTCGGCTGGCTGAGGCCCTTTTCTCCGGACTACGGACTTCGGACCAAGGAAAGGTCAGGCCAACTGCAGGCAATCCAAGGCTTCTCACCGATCCACAACATTCGAAGGTCAGAGCTTCGGATGACGTCTTCAGTCATAACCGAAGACCAGGCTCCTCATCAACTTCCGAAGACACACTTTTCGACTTCTGCCAGAGACATGATCTCCGACCCTGGATAAAGTCCAAGTCTCCAGCCCATGCAGAGGACTAAGTCTTCGACCGAGAATCTTCCAAAACAGGGAAAATTCGAAGATGGGACCATAATCTGGCCCAGATAGGCAACTGTAACCAACGGTTACAATCGACAATCTCCATGCCACGATCATGGCGCGCAACTCTAGCTGCCATGCCTCCGGACTGGTTGGAACCGTTCAATGACAACCCACGATCGTCAATCATGGGGAGAAATTGATTCCCCATGATCACCGGAAAAAGGACGGGCCGCAGGCTGGAGGCCTCCTCTTAAATAGTGATAAGAAGAATGGCTCGAGAGAGGTATGCGCAGATACACATATCATACACTCACACATACTCTAAGAGCCTTTCCTTATACTCTCGATGCCAGGGATCGCGCGGTACCGTCCCGTACCGTACCGGCAGCTAGCCGGTACGGTTCAGTCCATTTAAACGGTTCGATATTCGGACGGTAAAAAAAAAAAAATGATTTCCGTACCGATACGGTACGGTACCGTACCGGTACGAACCGGTCGGTTCAGCCCGGTACGGGCTCGGTTCAGCCGGTTTAGGTCTTTTTTGTTTTAAATGTATTTTTGGGAGGGGGAGAATGTTTTTAATATTAAAAAAATGGATCGGTACACCCGCTGGTACGACACCCGGTACGGTACGGTACCGGGAACCTTGCTCGATGCTCTTCCCATTTGTGGCTGGGGTCCGCCACTGACTTAGGCATCGGAGTGTCCCCCGCCGGAACAACTTCGGCAAGGGACCTGTTTTGCAGGTGAACCAGAAACGGTCCTGTGGTGCAGTAGCTCCGATCGGTCGATACAGGGACTCCAAGCCAACAATTATAATATTACATAATGTATTTATAATATTATATCTTATAATATTACAAAAAATAAAAAAATATATAATATAATATAGTATAATATTATATTATATACTATAATATTATTATATTATATTATAGTATATACTATAATAATATATATTTTATAATAATATATATTTATAATATATATTACATAATATATGTATAATAATTATAATATATTATAATATAATTATAATATTATAAATATTATATTATTATAATGTTATATTATATTTTATATTGTATTATAATATAAGAAGGGAGAAGAGGGTAATATTGTCTGAAATATTATCTGGGAGGTGGTAATCTAGATGACCATCCCTCTCAGAGATAATCCAGATTGCCTCTTGAGAGACAATTCAAATTACTAGACAGGATAGATTGCCATACAGAAAATATTCCAAACATAGTAATTTAGTGGGACCCTATTAAATTACTAGCAATCTGGATGGATTGCTTGCAACCAAATACAACCTTAGCAACATAGATTCTTTTCGGATAGAAAAGTAGGGAGTGTTATGATCTTGACCCAGAATTATTTTATAATAATAACTTACAATTTACAACTTTGGTAAGTATTATAGGTGATTGTAATATTTAATATCTTTCAATACAAATCATTAGCTTTTTCATTGTCATGTTTTTTGAGTGTTACGGCCAAACATTAGTTCTGATGGTACCACCCTTGCAAGGGCAGAGGTACAATGTTGAAGAATGTCAACCATCCTTTCGAGCCCCTATTCTCTAGCAAGCATCAAGCTTGGTTAACCCGGCACCTCAGTTTGTCCAGGAGGAGGGCTGGTGCATGGTATAGGGCAGGGTGTTGGGTTAGAACTTAGAACCACTCACCATTCTTTTTTTTTAAAAAAAGAAAGTGTATTGATTCAGTTTTGTTTGTGATAAGCATCGGGTGATTCTAATAAGGATGGAAGGTGATTGTAGAGTGAAAAAATGTGGCTTTTATATGTTATTCTATTGCCATGCATAAGTGACTTCTTAATATTGTAACCATGACTATGACCTTAAACATCAAGCCTTGAACCAACTATATTGAGTTGATTTTATGGATCCTCATTCACCAAACAATCCTATTCAAGGTTGTATCAGGTGTTACTTATGCTTAAGTGGGTTGCTTGATAATGTATGATTGATAGTATTCGGATATCTTTGAACTGAATATGTAGTGAGACAGTTTTGGTAGTCATGTTTATCTTTTTATGCATATATTAACTGGTCAGTCAGCTTAAAGTAAATGACTCATTTTGGCAGCGGTGTCACTCATGTGAGGGTTCACCCCAAGTTTCTACACTCAAATGCTACAAGTCACAAATGGGCCCTTGGAGGTAATACTTAACTAGGATAGCCTATCTTTAATTTGTTTTGCTATATTGATATGCTTTTGGTATTTATAGCTATAGCTTATATCTATTGCATATATATTTCTTAATGCTTTCTACACTCAAATGCTACAAGTCACAAATGGGCCCTTGGAGGTAATACTTAACTAGGATAGCCTATCTTTAATTTGTTTTGCTCTATATTGATATGCCTTTTGGTATTTATAGCTATAGCTTATATCTGTTGCATATATATTCTTAATGCTATATGCACACTATTCTATATCGAAGACTTGTTTGGCTTTTAGCTAGCATGTATATTTACTTTTTATAGCTATATGTAGCATACCCATTAGGACTTTTTTACTCTATATTGATATATTGCATTTACTCTTTCAAGGGTAGCTATGTAGTATACATATCAGATTTTTTTTTAAAAATATATCTATATATAGCCTATTAGGAAATTTTTTACTCTTTTAAGGGTGGTGCTTTTAGACAAACCTCCTAGCTATTTCTATACCTCTACCTCCCTTATCGCAGTCATTTAGGGGGTTTATTTGGTGATACAGGCTGTCTCCCTCTCGATAATGAAGCTTCTCCCCCATCATTTCACTAACCAACCTTGAACCTCTAATTATGGGGTCATTTCTTGTATTTAGAGTTCACATTGATTTGGTACTGCTCTCGTGGCCCACACCAAAATAGTTTCTTTACCATTAGATGTCCAATCAACTTCTGCACCTCAAAACATTTTGGGGGAGAACCACTTAGCTATGGGTTCTAATAGCATTTCACTCCTAACCACAATCATCCACCAATTCTTTTATATCAGTAGGTTTGGACCTCCGATTAGTTTTACTCAAGCTTCATCCTGGTCATGGTAAGATCACCTAGGTTTAGGTCCATAACTGGTGATAATTGCCCTTTGAAGACTAGGTTTCATTGTGGCTTTAGTCGTTCCCTTAACCAAGCCACTACTTATGAGTCATTGGCTCATTCTTCTATAGGCATGTGGGCAGAGATAACATTCTCCTCCTACTCTTTGGGAGCTCATGGATTCATGTTTTATTTTACTCCTTGGTGAAGGTTCTTTTTTCCTTTCTTTCACTGTACTACTTTGCTATCATCACCTAGGAGTATTTAGCCTTGGAGGTGGTCCATGCTCATTCACATGAGATTCCATGTGCCTATGCTACTTAGGTCAAAATTGTTGGTTCATTCTTCAATAGGCATGTGAGTGGAGATAAAATTCTCCTCCCACTCTTTGGGAGCTTATAGTCATGTTTTATTCACTCCTTGATGGAGATTCTTTTTCCTTTCCTTCACCATACTACTTTGCTATATCATCTAGGAGTATTTAGCATTGGAGGGTGGTCCATGCTCATTCACATGAGATTCCACGTGCCCTATGCTGCTCGTGTTAGAGTGTAAGTTAATGATGCTTTCGGCTACTGGACTTTCTCATTGAGGGTGCAACATTTCACCGCCTTGTCTAGTAACATGACACTTTATTTCTCTCCCACAAACTTGTTTTATAGTTTAGCTACTCCTATTTTGCTCACCGAATATATTACACATGCATACATATACATAAATACACATATATATGTATGTATGTTATATATGTATGTATACATGTATGTATATATGATATTATGTATATATAGTATACATATACATACATATATGCATATATACATACATGTACATACATACATTATACATACATACATCATATTCATATATATATATATAACACACACACAGATATATAGCAAGGTATTCCTAAAGATTCGATCATCTTGATCGTTAGGTCATGATGGTGATGTCTATCCAAGAGGGTTCTATATCAAGTTCATGATGTTGGGCTTTAGGTTTCATGTGAGGTTGAGGTGAATCCAAGTTACCATGTTGGAATTCTTCGATGGCAGTGACTCTATCGGCCAAAGTTCTATGGTCAATATCATGTTTAAAGGCCATAGCTTTTAATTTTGCCATGATGTCATTCAGGATGAGTTTTTTGATCGGGTTGACGAGTTCCATGGGATCAATAGGTTGAGCTTGGGATAGTTGGTTCCTAGCCTAGTGGGCATGCAAACAAGATGATTAAATAATTAAATCTAAATGACTAAGGATAACTTAGACCTAGTAGTTCAGGCACTACGAATTGATCCAAGCATAAAATAAATCTAGACCAACTCCTTCAACTGGCAAGTAAGTGGGGGGTCATGGAAGACTCTCCTTGCTTTTGCAATGTCCTAATTAAGTAACCACATTCCTGCTTAAGGCATTTGCCATTTGACCACTAGCTTAGATACAGTCTACAGGGCTGATGCAGATCTAATCGTACCTAATCTCAATGTACCACTGAACTTTGTCTTGTTGACCTTAGTTGATGGCTACTTGATTTTCAGTTAGGCTTAGGTCAATGCAAGATGTTGGTGGTCATTTTGGGCCAAGGAAGAGTGATGAAATCTCTCCCTTATCTGGTTTAAAGGGGATTGCCCTTAAGTGTATTATGTAATGAATGCAATCAAGTTAAACAAGGAAATAATGCAAGACTATCTTAACCTAACTTTGCTTGATACCAAAACTGATGCGGAACGTGATGCATGAATGATTTGATATCAGTAATTAATTAACCTAATTCATAAAGCAATAACCAAATGATCATAATTTTAAGTTTAAGATATGTTGCTTAAAAGAAAAATAATTAGATTAAAATAGACCATAAATTGTTGTGTCCTAAGAACAAGTAATTTAAAACTATATGAAACTCAGATCGATGGTGTTTAGGAAATATCCAGATTAAGATAGTCCTCTAAAATATATGAGATTTATACAATAAAAGATAATAGGATATCTCACAAAATTACCCAAACAACGAACTCAATTTATTTGTAGAAGATACTTATGAAATAAGCCAAACAGAATCTTGGAAAGATGTTTAGACCACTAGGGGGAGCTGACTTCATGGTTTGGATGAATGATGATTCACATTTTTTTGTTTGTTGAAATCTAGATCTCAACTTCTTGATTTATCAGCTCCTTCATGGAAGGCTCTTGAAGATGGGAACTAGGTATCGAAGAATTTAGAATTCACTTGGAGACAAGATGCTTGGATTGGGAGAATCAAGGGCTGATCCATGATCCAAAACTCCTTGACAAATTTTAGAAAAATTGTGTAGGTGCAGGAGATTGTAGGGAGCAGGATTAGGTAATTGATGGTGGGTTTGGGCATGATGTGGATGGATAGAGAAGCTGGTAAATGTGGCACTCAGGAAAAAAATTATATATAGGATTTTCTGCGATGACTGATTCAACAAGACTTGAAAATTCTAGAAAAATGATTTCAAAGATATGTAGGTTGGAGAAGTTCTTGGAGATTAGGCTTCCAAAAAAAAGGGAAGCGATTTGGATGTGGGGTTAGGGATTTGTAGAGGAGGTTGGAAGGTTGCTAGCATAGAATCTAGGAATAGGACGTGAAGAAGAATGAAGAGCAAAGATGGGCCTCTCACCCTCCCTTATGGGTGCCATGGATCTCTCACCCTCTCCCTCTCAGAGCAATCACACCATACGTGGTGAAAAAAAAATAGATCAACAATTTCTCTGAGGATCCCATAGAAAATATAGAAGAAGTCTATGCAGCTGATCCTGATATGGTAGATGAGTCCATAGAACTTGATAAGGATCTTAGGATGGGAGTTGTCAGGTGCATCCTTACCTAGGCCCAAGAACGAGAGGACTGGTGATGGATCACCATCTTTCATACCTTTGTCAAGATTGGCGAGAGGTATGTAAATTGATTGTGGATGGTGGAAGCTGCATTAATTCTATTTCCACTGATGCTGTGAAATACTTGGGGTTATGACGCGGGATAGTCCCGATCAATATTTATTCAGGGATCGGATCGTTGGTCGTTAAGAGAAACAACCCTAGGCTAGGTTAACCAAAACCCAATTATTTTTCTCCATTTTTTATTCAAATGAAACCTTTTTTTTTTTTTTTTTTTCCATTTCACTTTTTTTCTCAGTCTTTTTTCTTTGATTTTTTTAAAAACTTCCGCCTTATTTTTTTTATTTCCTATGCTTTTTTTTTATTTCCAACCTGTGCCTAAAGTCGGCATTAGGAAACCGACTCTGCCTTCATGATTGTGTTGGCCCCTTGTGCCTTCACGATCGTGCTGAATAGGGAGGGGGGCTTTCGGATGGAAGACTGGCGGGCTCTCACCGGCAATGGCACTTGCATGACGGTAGCCGCTCAGGAAGATGGCGTCGAGGGCTCTCCGGCGATCATCGGGCATCACGGGCGTGGGCTAGGAGCGGAGGAGATGGACGACCGGCTGGGAGCGGAGGAGTCGGACGGTCGGCTGGAGACTTCCGGTCGGCGGGGTGGTTTGCTCGATCTTTCGGACGGGAAGATCGGGCAGTCGTGCTTCTTCTCCACGGATCAACACCAAAAAACCAGAGGGCTTGCGGATGGCTTGCACGGACGGAGACGACGATCGCGTTGGATGGAGGGGAGGTGGAGGTCGGTGTTTTGGTTTGGTCGACGGTTGGTGGTGGGGCGTGGATCGGCTGTCGAGTTGAAACAGGAGAGGCTGTTGACGGGTTTTGGATGCCTGTCGTTTGTTTGATAACGGGCTCGGGGAGTTGATTTCTCACGGGAGGAAGTAGTAACAGGGAAGAGAAAGAAGAGACAGGGAAAAAAAGAATAGAAGAAAGAGAGTGCACGGAGAAGAATCCAGAGAGAGGAATAAAGAAAGAGAATAAGAGGGAGAAAAGTAGTAGGAGGAAGAAACCGGAAGGAGAGCACGGAGGGAAGAACAAGAAGAGAGAAGAGTAGGGAAAAAGGAGAGGGGGGAGCAGTTGGGACATATCCAAGCACTTTTCTTAAATATTTTCTTCGCTTCCTTTTATTTTGCATAACCAAACATTAAATAGACTAATCTAAGATACCGATATCCTGATCAGATATCCCTAACAAATTCAAACTAATTTTTTTAAAAAATAAACTAATCCAACTAGGGATAAAATAAATCCTAAAAACAAACTAAGCAATCGTAACATAAAAAATGAATTTCGAAAAATAACTTAGATATGCTCTGGGATCTGTGCTGCTCCGAGATTTGTGCTGCATCGATTTCAGGATCTGAGGCTTCAGGGTTTGGGCTGGGCTGGCTTCAGGTTCTTGGCTGGCATCAGGTTCTCGGCTGGGCTGGGCTTCAGGTTCTCTGCTGGGCTTCAGGTTTGATCTGGGTTGCTTTAGATTCTGGGCTAGTCGATGTCCCTATCATTTTCCTGAGGTGGGGAGAACTCGACTCCGTCGAGTCAGGCTTCAGAAAATTGGCTCCTCGATGCATCATCTATAGACTGAATTTTTTTAATATAAATAATGTAATTAAAAATGACTAACCTAACCTAACCTAAACTTTCTCTGATACCAAATGGTGCGGAACGCGCCAGCTCTGATACCAAGTTGACGCGGGATAGCCCCGATCAATATTTATTTCAGGGATTGGATCGTTGGTCGTTAAGAAATGACCCTAGGCTAGGTTAACCAAAACCCAAATTTTTTCTCCAATTTTTTATTCAAATGAAACCTTTTTTTCATATTTTTTTTTCATTTCACTTTTTTTTCTCACGGTCTTCTTTTTCTCTGATTTTTTTTAATTTCTTGCCTCACTTTTTTATTTCCTATGCTTCTTTTTTTTATTTCCAACCTGTGCCTAAAGTCGGCATTGGGAAACCGACTCTGCCTTCACGATCGTGTTGGCCCCCTGTGCCTTCACGATCGTGCCGAATAGGGAGGGGGGCTTTCGGATGGAAGACCGGCGGGCTCTCACCAGCGATGGCACTTGCATGACGGTAGCCGCTCGGGAAAATGGCGTCGAGGGCTCTCCAACGATCATCGGGCATCATGGGCATGGGCTGGGAGCGGAGGAGTCGGCCAGCCGGCTGGAGACTTCGGTCGATGGGGGGTGTGGTTTGCTCGGTCTGTCGGACGGGAAGATCGGGCGGTCGTGCTTCTCCACGGATCAACACCAAAAAATTATAGGGCTTGCGGACAGCTTGCACGGGCGGAGACGACGATCACGTTGGACGGAGGGGAGGTGGAGGCCAGTGTTTGGTTTGGTCGACGGTTGGTGGTGGGGCATGGGATCGGCTGTCGAGTTGAAATAGGGGAGGCTGTTGACGGGTTTTGGATGCCTGTCGTTTGTTTGATAACGGGCTCGGGGAGTTGATTTCTCACGGGAGGAAGTAGTAGGGAAGAAGAAGAGAAAGAAGAGACAGGGAAAAGAAGAATTGAAGGAAGAGAGTCCACAGAGAAGAATCCAGAGAGAGGAATAAAGAAAGAGAATAAGAGGGAGAGAAGTAGCAGGAAGAAACCGGAAAGAAGGAGAGCATGGAGGGAAGATCTAGAAGAGAGAAGAGCAGGGGGAAGAGCAGGAAGAAAGAAGAGGAGGGGGGGGAGCAGTCGGGACACACCCAAGCACTTTTCTCAAAATTTTCTTCGCTTTCTTTTATTTTGAATAACCAAACATCTTAAATCAGATACCTTTAACAAATTCAAACTACTTATTTTAAAAAAAACAAACTAATCCAACTAGGGATAAAATAAATCCTAAAAACAAACTAAGCAACCGTAACATAAAATATGAATTCCTAAAAAAACTTAGATATGCTCTGGGATCTGTGCTGCTCTGGGATTTGTGCTGCATCAGGATTTGTGCTGCATCAGGATTTGTGCTGCATCGACTTCAAGATTTGATGCTTCAGGATATGGGCTGGGCTGGCTTCAGGTTCTCGGCTGGGTTGGGCTGGGCTTCAGGTTTGATCTGGGCTGCTTCAGATTCTGGACTAGTCGATGTCCCCATCAGGTTAAACTGGTCAACCATCCAAAACCTTATAAAGTGTCCTGGATAGATGCCTCTTCAATCCCCATAAAGTATAGATGCCACATGCCTATCCGATTTAATGTGTATGAGGATCAAGTCTAGTGTGATGTCCTATCTATGGAGGTTAGTAGCATATCCTAGATAGACCATGGTTTTCGATAACAATGTCACCTTATATAGCCGCTCAAATTCTTGCTGTTTATCCATGAGGCAAGAAGATTACCATAAATCCTACACAACCTAAAAAAAAGGAGACTAAGAAACCTAGTGGATCGAAGGATAAGAAAAGCTTTCATTTGATTAGTGCTAAGGAGTTGAGAAAAGAGTTGGTTGAAGGAATTTCTAAGCCAACAAGGAATCCCAATCGAGTATCCCTTAAAGTAGTAGCCTTCCTTAGCAAATTTAGGATATTTTTTTTGAGGATCCCTCGACCACCACTACACCCATGAGTGACATCCAGCATGCAATAAATCTAGTTCCAGGATCACCCTACCCAACATACCCCATTATAGGCTAAATCCTATTGAAACATGCCAAGTTATAGAGACAAGTTGGAGAACTTTTAAGGAAAGGGTTTATTAGGGAAAGCTTTAGCCCTTACATGGTACTTGCACGGTTAACTCCAAAGAAATATGGAACTTGGAGGATGTGTGTGGATAGCCATGCAATAACAAAATTATCATCAAATACCAATTCTCCTTGCCCAGACTAATTGGTGCGGATATTAGAGCAACTAGAAGGAAATCATAAAATTTACAACCTATCTAGATTGAAGAAGAGCATACCGGAGTCCAGAGGCAACCAATTGAAGCCCTTCAATTTAATTTAGTCAAGTCAAAGTCAATTTTTCTTTTTTAGTCAATTGAGTTTGTATTTTGAGTTAAATCAAGTCTAATCACTTAATTGGTGTAATTTAATTAAGTTATTTTGATTAAAGCCAAAGTGTGAATGTGATTTATGGAAGAAACCAGTGTGAACATAGCTTTGGTTGGTGCCTTATTCTTGCGGTCCCATATTTATGTTGCCCCTTTTTTTATGCCATGGAAAATAATGTGGCACCTCCCTACGTATCCTTCCATACTTAAGACTCCTCATAAGTCTGGTCTTTAGTCATTATAGATTGTATTAGGTTTGGGACTTATATTTCTACTTGGACTAGGATTTTTTCATGGATCTATAAAAAGAGATGTACTCAAGCTATTAAATCAATGAAAATTGGCGATCTATTTTTTTCTTCACCATGTATGGTGTGTTTGCTCCAAGAGGGAGAGGGTGAGAGATCCATAATGCCTGCAAGGGAGGGGAGAGGCCCATCTTTGCTCTTCGTTCTTCTTCATATCCTGTTCCCTGATTTCTGTCCCAGCAACCTTCTAACCTGCTGCACAAATCCCAAACCCTATGTCCAAATTTTTTTTTTTTGGAAGCCCAATGTCCAGGAGCTTCTTCTCTAACTTATGGATCTTGGAAATCATTTTTATGAAATTTTCCACGTCCCATTGAATCAGCCCCTGCATGCAAAAAATCTTGTACCCAGATTTTTCCTAAGTGCCAGCTCTACCAAGCTTCACCCATTTACATCATGCCAAACCCATCATTAATTACCTAACCCTGTTCCCTATAATCTCGTGCACCTACACAACTTTTTCTGAAATTTTTCAAGGAGTTTTGGAGCTCAGATCAGCCCTTGGATTCTTCCAATCTAAGCATCTTGTGAGTTCTAGGTTCTTTAACACCTAGTTCCCATCTTCAAGAGCCTTCTGTGAAGAAGTTGATCAATCGAGGAGTCAAGATCCAGATTCCAATGATCGAAATCCGAATCATCATGAATCCAAATCGTTGAAGTTGGCTCCATAAGTGGTCTAACTCTTCCAAGGTTCTGATTTGGCTTGTTTCATAAGTATCTTTCATAAATAAATTATGTTTTTGTTTGGTAATCTTGTAAGATGTCTCATTATCTTTATTGCATATAGATCTCATATATTTTAGGAGGACTATCTGGATGTTTTCCTACACACCATCGATTTGAGTTTCATATAGTTTAAATTGCTTGTTCTTAGGGTCTAGTTTAATTTGATTATTCTTCTTTTAGCAACATATCTAAACTTGCTTAGAATTATCATCATTTGATTAATACTTTATGAATTATGTTAATCAATTACTAATCAAATCATTCATACATCATATTCCACATCAGTTTTGGTATCAGAGCAAGGTTAGTTAAGATAGTCTTGCATTAGTTTCTTGTTTAACTTGATTGCATTGATTACATAAGACACTTAAGGGCAATCCCCTTTAACTCTGGACAAGGGAGAGATTCATACCATTCCTTAGCCTAAAAACAACTACCAATGTATGGTATGATATACATATATACACATGCATATATATAACTGGATAAGGGAGAGATTCATACCATTACTTAGCCTAAAACAACTACCAATGTATGGTATGATATACATATATACACATATGCATATATATATATATATATATATATATATATATATGTATATATGATGTATGTATGTATATATGATGTATGTAGTATATGCATATATGTATATATATATGTATGTATGTATGTATATATATATATATATACGTGTATATATACATATATGTATATATATGTGTATCTGTATGTATATATATGTATATGTATGTATATATATAGCGGTGGACTTGGTTCCTTTTGAATGGATGGAGCCAAATCTGGTCATGTCAAAACTCAATAATGGAGGTCCTACATCGATAATCCAAGCTGTTAAATATGACGCACTACATCAAAACTATTTATAGATAAAAAATCATATGATTTGGAAATCCTAGTCTATGCATCAAATAATTAAAAATTGGATAGCCAAAATAGAATTAATTAGATGTATTTTTTGATCACATCCATTAGATCATTAAGGTGTTTCTATTTTAGACGGTTTCTCTGCTTAGAGATGATAAGGTCGAAGGTAGATCAGTTGTGCTCACATCCGTTAGATGACGCCATCTGGGAGAGGATCTTAATAGCAAGAATTTTTAAATAATTTGTTGATCTACCAAAATGCACCCACCATCAGCTGTAAAAGATATTAAATTATTTAGAATTTTAGATTCAGCAAAATTCAAAAATCAATTGAATCTAATATTGAACTTAGTAGTACCTACCAGGATTTATCTTTGATTTACTTTTGATGGTTATATTGGATCCAAAAGAATCTGTGCCCTTTCTTAAAAATTATCTGAAAAAAATTGTTATATTATATGCTATTTATTGAAATTAGTGCCGATAAAATCACTCAACAATTTTAACTTAAATTATTCAAGGCACATAGTTGCGACATCTGGATTGGGCTCCATCTTATATATAACATTGTATAGGGCAGACATAAGCTGTTCATCCATGATAATGTTCGGTATGGAGTATTGGAATCTCGGATTCAGATAGCAAGCCATACATTTTTAAGAATTAGTAAGTGTACTTGTACAAATATAATTTAATTTAAAATTTTAGAGAGTTCATGATTTACTGCATACTTAGATCTAAATCCGAACTCATTTGATAACTCCACCATCCATCAATGATCTGGATATACTCATTAGCATGTGTTTAATCTGCCTTTTGGATCTTTTCCTTTGTCTTTTGCATCATGTAATACAGGAAGCCCATCTGAGCATATCTCTCAGAGTCCACGGTCCGAAGTACCTCATATAGAAGCTTGATAGCCTTCATTATCCTTTCGATCTGCTACTAGAATATCTATATTGTTACTAAATTTTTCACAGTGCTTCCCTCAGTATTTGTCCTGGTATATCTACTTCGCTGCCACTCTTGATTGACAAACATCTGACGTAACTCTACTTTCTTGCTAAGAAGACTATCAAGTACTATATAATTTGTAACAAATCGTGTGATCCTGATCTCAATATTTCTTCTCCAATAAAGCCTTATCAATGATAAGACCCATATATGGTTATAGATGAATATAGTAATAGTCTTGTGCTAATTCAACTATCTTCTGCACGCTACAAATTTTTTCAATATCCATCAATATGAGGCAATACAATGTGTAGCACAAGGGATCTAGAACATATGCGATCGCCGTTACATCAAGAGCTACCCTGCGGCCTTATATTGTGGTCCATTATCTGTGATGACCTGCATAACATTTTACTCTCCCACCTGATCAATCACCTTTTCCATAATTTAAGGATATAATTGCTACTGTGCACCCGATCTGAAGCATCAATAGATTTATGAAAAAAATTTTCCATCATAATAAGCCAAGAAGTTGATGATGCTCCATCTAGTAGGACCAGTCCAACATCATACATTACTGTCAATTGATACATGGGCTACTTACTCTGATAGGAGGTAATACAATTTTCTAGCTTTTCATTGCTGTCCAGAAGCTGATCATAAATATTCCTCGATCCTAGAGGATCTATATTTGCACCAAACAGCTTGTATAGATACAATAGTATAACGATAATATGGGTTGTATGCTGCGTGCATTGGGATATGACTGAAATGAAACTAGGATCTGATGGCCCACCACATATCTTCTTCTTATCCTTTTTCAGCATGCTATCAATTTTCTATTGCTTGAAATCTTTGCTAGAAAAGGAATGTGGATTGATATCATGGATAATGGCTCCTGGTAGAATGTTCTGGAAGACTTCTTTTCAAAGATTCAGATCTCGGTGGGACGTCCCGTGGGATACCGGGATGGGATACCATCTCATGTGTTAGGACGGGATGTTCATTATTTTCCCAGCATCCTAATCGGGACACCTTGGGACATTTCCTGTTCCGAGTGTCGAAACGGGATGGGATGCTAATGCATCCCATTCCATGAAAAACCGGGACAACTCCATCCCACGGGATTTAAAACCTTGCTTCTTTCTACTGCCAAATGCTCATAACATGGATGCAATATGGTTGGTGTCTTTCCTGACGGGATCTCTGACTGAGAAAGTTCTCTAAATTGTATCTCAGACTCTCCTGCAACACTTTTAGAACCCGATCCCGATTCCGACTCAAAAGCTAATGGTCCAAATCGCTTTTTACCTGGTCATCTCCTCTAGCTATCTGCTCATACAAGCTCGTCGAATGGCAGCCTCCATCTGTGGTTTCTAATTGGAAGGAATAGATGCTCCCTCTGATTTCCTGGAGTAATAAGAAGGTGATTTTGCGGCTCTGTGGTCCACCTATGTCTTTTTCTTTGATATTTTTTTTTGCTTTGAAATCAGTAAAATACTTTTTAATTAACTGATGGACTTCTTATGAACATGTCGATATGTAGATACATCAGAATAGCTACCATTCAAGTACTGCTTCAACCTCGTTACCCCATCTTTGAATTCTATATTACACCTTTTGCACTTCCAATGATGCTGACCCGAGAGCATTTCTTCATGCAACCAATTAATGTCATCCTTCGGATCCTTCTTCCTTCTCGATGGATCCATTCCTGAATATTTAAAAAGTACATAAGCTTAATAATTACATATATTAATTAGTATTTTGTTAACCTTATTTTTTATTTTTTTAATTATATATTTTTTATTTTTTAGATTTAAAAAATATGAAAAATTATAATATTATAAAAAAATAATTTAATTTTAGATTCATGTAGGATCCTATCATAGATGTTACATATATTTTTTAAGATAGTGGACATTTATGAAAGACCACTTTTCTTCAATATTAAACCAAGAGCATTATTCATAAAACACATCAAAATGTGGATAAATCGATACGAAGTTTATAGTAAAATTAGCTACGAGCCCTATAATAATAATTCAAAAATATTTTTTAATATTAAAAATTAACAAAAAATTATGATCTTAGTATCAGTGTAGATCTTTCATAGATCCACAACATAGTCTAAAATCATCCAAAAAAAAATTTTGATAGCATTTTTCCTTATTTTTTCATTTTCCATGAATTTAAAACAAAGAGAGGAGAGAGGGAGAAAGAGAGAAGTGAAGCACATGTGTACCTGAATCCACCTTCTTTCTTGCTATTTTGGTATTTGATTGGCTTCAAATTCGAAAAAAATGGATTTGGCAGCCTTCAAAGTTTTTACTCAAAATTGAGAGCTCTCGGGCTCTCAGTTCACTCTTATCAACCCTCCCAAACAAAACAGTAATAGCCAAAAAAAATATTGAAAACCAGTTCGAACTGGATTGAAGCAGTTCCGAAACAGCCGAACCTACCGGTTTGTTGTGGTTTGGGCCGGTTCGGACGATTCCTAATTTTTATATATATTATAAAGAGAACCAATTTTTATAGCCGAACTGTGCCGATTTGGCATCGGTCTGGTTCGGTACGGGCCGAACCAGCCGATTCGGCACGGTTTGGCGAATCGTGATTATATACATATATGTATGTATATGAATTAAAGAGAGAGGGATGGACTTGGCTACACTCGGGTTTGGCCACCTCTCCGATCATCCAATCAGTGCACATCTTTAAGCCACCAAACTATTGTTAACATGTTTGATGCATTAGGAAAGAAAGAGAAGTATTAATTCATGGGATGGGATGCGCCACCCACCCTTGCATTCATCCCTTAGGATGCACCTTGCCCATGCCTCTTCTCTCTCCCCTTCTCTCTCTTCTATCCTGTAAAAATAAACACTGTGCTGAAGATAAACACTAACCCCAAAATGATAAACACCTAGTCTATGACAATAAATACAAGCATCATAAAAATAAATAAAAAAGATCCAGCCACTGGTCAAATAAATAGAAAAAGATCTAGTCACTAGTCATGTGAGTTACGGGGAGTAAAATACAAATACGCTGATTCTAGACTTGGTTACTATATGTAATGATCGAATAATTCATGATTAATAAAAGAAAAAAACGGCCGTTCCATTTTGATAAAAGACCATATCCAAGTTCAATAGCTTTATGTCCACTATCCCAATCATGATTTTCTTACTCCAAGGTAAAGGAAAAGCCCTTCCCTTTTTGGAAGGTTGTGGGCGAGCAGGGATTCGAACCCTCGGCATCGTGGTTCATAGCCATATGCTCTAATCCTCTGAGCACAGGCCCTATCCCATCCCACTGGATCTATTTTCAGGACTGGAGTACTCTCAAAATGGAACAGAGGATAAACAAAAAGTTCAGAGAAAGTGGACACTAAGTGCTTGAAAATAAACACTGACCGCTAGAAGTAAACACTAACTTTATAAAAATAAACATTAAGGTGTCCACGATAAACACAAACCACGGATGGTAAATAGTCTGTAGAAATATACCAATGTGAACAAATAAAAAGAAAAAGATTGACCTAGGGAGGGGTAGGAGAGAGGACCACAACGTGTAGCTGAGGCATGTCCTGAGGGATGGGCACTGGCATGGGAGGCACATTATGTTCCCAGCCCATTAAAGCATGAGTGTTGTATTGAGATAGGAGGAAAAAGGGATGAGTGCTGTCCCATCCCACCAATGCTGTTTTTTTTAAAATTTTTTTAAAGATGTTATGGTGGGGGCTGCAGTTAATTGCTGGTTTATACTGTTCAAGATGCATGCCGATGTAATGGCAAGAGTGGCTACACTCGAGAGTAGCCAAGTTTATATCTGTCTCTTTCTATACATACATACATATATGTAGAGCAACTCTCTATATGTATCTTAATGGTATATGCAGAGCTGTTCTATATGAATACTTGTTTGGCTTTAGATGTTGGAATGTATCTTTACTTTTCATATCTGCGTACTATATTTTTTTGTTGAAAATTATGCACAGAAGTCATGGAGTGCGAATAGTTAGATTATCATACTCATTATCTTTCTGAATTTTCTTCTGTTTTACCCCAACAGCATTGGCTGAGCTTTTGGACAATTCTTTGGATGAGGTACATTGATTTAGTCAACTTCTTGAACCATACAATGCTGTAACTTTTTCACTTGCCTTCTGAATTATTTGTTTTTACTTTCAGGTTTGTAATGGAGCTACATTCGTGAATGTGGATATGTTGGAGAATAGAAAAGTTGGAACTAAAATGTTGCTAGTTGAAGGTATTATGAAGCTTTCCCCTTTACCGTTTAAGATTAAATTTGGTAACTATCTAAAATTGCTCTATTGTCTGGTCATGCAATCTTCATTAAATTACTTCATATTTGGGGTGATAGAATATTTCATTTCATTTTGTTGTGCTGTGTATTGTTGTCACCATGTTGTTAGCTTATCAAGCCATCATGTTCTATCATTATTTTAGCATCATGTTATGGGAAAGTTCATGTGCCATTACAAGGAGAGTATGTTGTTTAAATCTTGATTTGTGTATAAATTCATTATTATGAACAAAAGATGGGTGTAGTATGGATGAGAGTGCTAGATGTGGAACTAGTATGGTAGAGGAAAGTTTTGAGTAGAAACTATAGAGGATATATGCTTCAAACATAATCTTAAGCTTCTGTTTGATGAGGGTGCTGAATGTTTGGTTAAGAGAAGTTTTAAGAGAAAAATCATGTATGTGCAGAAAAATGATTTTGCAAATTTTTTATGCCATGTTTTCATGTAGTCTTTTATATTTATACAGATGATGGAGGTGGAATGGATCCAGATGGAATGCGGCAGTGCATGTCTTTGGGCTATTCATTGAAAAGCAAATCAGCAAATACTATTGGACAATGTTGGTCTTATTTCTAGCACAAAAAAGTGTATTCATTTGTTTTATTAGAAGATTTGTTGCTAAATTATTGTTCCTTTTATTTTTTTTGTGTTATGATTTTTTAGATGGAAATGGCTTTAAGACAAGTACAATGAGGCTAGGCGCTGATGTCATTGTCTTCTCTCGTAGTCATGGAAAAGATGGGCGAAGGTTGCTTTCTTACTCATGTTATTTATCATGCAGTGTCTAACTATTTTGCCACTTACCAAATAATCTGTTTTACCTTGTACAAAAGCCTATACCGCATGGATTTGGATACAGGTGTATGTGTGCAAGTTTCATACCCTTCTATATTCTAAGAATTTCTTATTGCACATTTGCACCCAAATCTCAAACACCTACCCATCTCTATGTGGTGGGTTTTGTACTTTGAAGTAAATCAAGGAGTTTCGGTACCATAAACAAAAGTACTTGTTATTGTTGTGTTAAATTAAGTTGAATTGAAATCAAATCAGCATTAAGTAATGTGAGGCTGTTACTTTGCTTCTACAAATGGTAAATTAAGACCATTCTAGGATTTGAGGCCTAGTGGCTATGGATAAATGAAGGTTATGCTCACCTACCCTAATGTGATGCCCACTTTGAGGGTCAGCTTAAGTTCAAACCCAAGTCCAAGTTTTAGCTTAGGCTTGCAAATTCCATAATTTAGTCTCATGTTTATGTCTCGTGAAATCTATGCAAACTTTTACTTAAGCTATCAAAGAGTTTCGAGATACCAATCTCTTCAAAGATTTCTCTCAAACTGCTGTAAAGGGTGTCAAGTGTCCCCAAACATGTATCAAGTTGGTGTCTAAGGCTGCTCATGTGTGTCAGCATCAGCATAAAGTAGTTAGGGGCTGTGACACTAGGGTGCATGATCGTTCAATTCTGCATGTGCAGCGATCTTACAAGTGCTTGTTTGCTTATATGTGCTGTGCAGTGTTTGCCCACGTGTACATGTGTACATCCATGTGCAAGATTCACTTTCAGTGAAGCATCTGAGCATATGCCCCTCAAGCTTGAGCTCCTAGTTTTCACAAATGACAATCATGACTGCTTGATTTATTCCTATCCAAGTATTGAGCTGATGTTAGACCAAGACACACAAGCCACCAAGGCCTCTTCTTGGATAGCCAAGGAGGTATGGGCCAAATCATGCCATTCTGGGTTGCAGAGAGGGAAAAACTTGGGTGTGCTTGGTGCAACTCAAGTAGGCATCTTAGTCCCTTGTGGATTGCATGGTGTACCATAAAACCACTCATTGTGTCCTTGCCCCTTGGTTTACCAGTGTGCATGCCATGTTGATTAACAAGTTGAAGGCTATATTGATTAAGTGGAAACACCAATAAAAGCCATTTTTTGTCATAAGGTTTTGACTGAAATTGTCCTATGTTGTTCGAGTAACTCATGCTTCTCCTCTCATGTGCTTTTGAGTTGCTGTTAACCTTTGCTCTTCCTAATTTCATTGACCACTGTCCAATAAAAGCCATTTTTTGTAATAAGGTTTATAGACTTAGATGCAATTGTCCGATCTTGTTCTATGAGTACTCACACTAGTCCTTTCACATGCTTTGAGTTGTGGTTAACTTTTGCTCTTCCTATTTTCATTGAGCACTGTAGTGTGTTTTGTGATAAATATAAGAGATGATCCATTATCAAACAGGTGAATTCATAAAGGATACAAGTACAACCATTGTGTTACATATGATTGATTATTTAAAATCATTAGAAACTTTAGTCATTTCTATTTTTATGATCTCCTAAAGACCGGATCTGTTGTGCTACAAAGGAAATTCTCCTGTTCATAAGTAAATGTAGATGCATTAAGACATCAGGCTAAAGTATTTACCACTGTTTGGTATATCATTGTTATTAATATATATAAACAAGTGTAACAGGTGTTTAATTGGTTGGTTATTCTATCTTGTTGTTTGAAACCTTATCTTTGAATTATGTCAATGGGTTGCATATTTGCTTCTAATACGATCAATTTTTTTTTTTATCTGGATGTCTTCCATCCTCAAATGGCCTTGTGTCTAGTGGTGGGATGATGCCTCTTCTTGAGCTCCCTGATTGGGTTTTGTTTTAGTCTAATGTATCTCACAGTTCTATTAAAAAACTTACAAGGCATCATCATGTTGGACAGTATCTTCCAGTATTGTGCATACCATATCAAATTGGTAGCAAATAACAGTTGGTACAATAGGTGTACCAAGTACGGAGTGTTGGTGTGCTAGAAGTCAACCTTACCGATGTTGTACCAGCACGGTACTAGTACAAGTATGGACTGGAATTGTGAATGATGCAATCAAGCTGTAAAATATGTCTTGTGAACATTGCTATTGAGATTTGAGACTTTACTAAAAATACAATCCTCAACCATTTCACCTCTATAACAATACCACTAGAGCCATAAACAAACAATTTTGTTGTTGATTTAGTAAAGTAGGTTTACTTTTTCTATTTCAAGAAGATCATGCATCCTCGGGGGCGGGGGGGGGTGGCGTGCACATTCATTGTTTATATTAGCATAATTAAAACCACCAAGTGCAAGTTGGTAATGCCCTTCATATTCCTTGTTGATCCTCTATTGTCCTCCTCGTGAACATGCTTTATATTGTTTGGATGTAGGCTCAATATTTTTTCTACATTCACTATATCTGGACTTGCAATGTTGTTGCTTACATCAGGCTTTGAATAAACTTGCAGCACTCAATTGATTTTCATGGTCCATCGTTGTTCTTAATTATCTTTAAAGTAAAATGGATTGCTTAATGTGTCATGGTCTATAGTCTACCCTAAGCCCAAATATCCATGCAATTTGGGGTTGCTAAGACATAACTACTACAGGGTTGGAATTGGAAATGACAAAAATTTGCAATTTCATATTGGGCATATTGTGTACTGTATACTATTGAACCGATGCTCAATATAGGAGGGTTCAGTACCAACATTGCAAACTTGGTTGCATGTCTATTTTAGTCTATGGGATAAATAACCCAGATGTCTATACTTCATCAAGATTTTCACATTTTATAGTTGTATTATAGATATATAGTAAATAGTTTTGATGAGTTTTAATTGGTAATACATGGACAAGGTGGGACAGAGGAGCATGCATGAAGGGTTCTTTGACAATTAATTATTCTTTAAGAAACATTTAATTTAGTAAATCCTTATCATTCTATGGTTTTGTTGGTGTAATTTTGGGGGTTTCCTAATAAATCTAAAAGTTGTAGTTTATGAGCTTCTCTTTGCTTTGAAATAAATTAACTCATAGTGCTTGCCATGTGTGCAATTAGAGCAGCACTAAGCAGGCTACACCAGGGGAGTTAGGGCTCATTTGTAGATCTCCTACTTCCCTAGGCAAGAGAGAGTTAGTTGTATGGAAAGAATTAAGGTGAAAACCTAGTATGGTTTGGATATGCAAAGTGTAACTAAATTGGGAGTTTGATCTGTAAGTATCTTGAATATACTGAAATATCTTTGTTGCTGAATCTAAAATGTCTTGTTGCATGACTTGATCATGATCAGACTTTGCTATGTATGTTCATTTGATGCAAGGTTTTCAATCTCGATAATTATACCCCATATCTAATGTCTTTACACCAGTGTTGGTATGGTACATAGTACATACATTGATACCAACACTCAATTCAGGGACATACAAAGTCTCGGTACCCTACCAGTAAGCTATGGTACATTCAAGATTGCAAGTCTTGGTTTGATGTGATGAAGGGTTACATGATTGAACTAATCCAAATAATCTGCTGCATTTGGTTGATAAATACCAGTTATCATGAACTGCATGCTTAGGCCTCAAAAAATTCACAGTGAGCATCATTGCTTCTCATGGACGATTTCTTCTCATTCTTCTATTTGAATTTTGGCTTATTCACTGATGAATTTTGAGGATTCTCGTCAGTTATAGCACCTTAGAATTCAAAATCATTCTATTACTGATTATTCTGTTCCTTTTTTTTTTGGGGGGGGGGGGGCGGAGGGCTGGGTGTGCGGGGTGCGGTGTTTCCTTTACTAATTTTTCTCTTCTTCTCTTGACTAAGTGCTCATATTATCTGAGAGACTTGACTTTATCTCTTACCAGATTGACTGATGTTTCCTCTTTTTTGTTATTTAAAATCTTAAACTGATGTTGATCTACTTTGTTTTAGTGATTTTAAATCATTGGTATTTGGCCCTTGATTCTCTTTATCTTTAAAATAAGAATTAACTAACATGTTTCAGTTTTTGTTCCCTAGGCCTACACAGAGCATTGGAATGTTGTCCTACACATTTTTGAGGACCACAGGGAAAGAAGATATCATAGTTCCTATTGTAAGCATATTGGAAGATCCTTAAATTGTTATCAATTGTTTTGAAATTACTGATAGAATAAATTATGTAAGATTCTCATTCTGCAAATATCTAAGATGCATATTTGCAGTAGATACCCACTCATTAATGTTTCATATGAAATTTGTTCATATACAGTCTCTCAAGTGTAACATGGGTTGCAGTTGATTTGCAGCACGTACATTCACTGTGGAATCTTTTTGGGAAACTAACTTCATTCATTTTTTCCAAGATTTGGAATTACTTGAAATGTTCAGAAAATTGCTGTAAAATATATGCATGCAAGTGCATATGCATGCATATTGTATATGAGTACATTTATGTGATAAGTCCTGGAAACCAATTTAAATCATTTTCCCTTGTTCTTTTCAGTTTGGCAAGTAAAGTGTGAGCACTGATTTGCTCAGTGTGAAGCAGAGAGAGGCTGTTAGTTGAGCTTTACTCTGGACCAAGGATCGCTGAACTGGTACTGGGACCTGTACCGGTCAGCTGCCGGTACGGTATAGTCCGTACCTTACCGTATCGGTATGTGTACCGAGTTTTAAAAATGAGAAAAATTCTCTTCCTCTCTCTCAAATAAGGATTGTTGAGCCAGACCCAAACCGAGCCAAACTGGGCCGAATCGAGTGGTATGGTAGGTACGCTACAGTACCATACCGTATCGTACGGAATTTAATTTTTTAAACAGTTGAGTGCCGGACCGTTTTATATATATGAACGTACCTGCTCTTGGCCGATATGGTATGGTACACCCATACTGGGCGGTACGGGATGGTACCGCAAACCCTGCTCTGGACAATCTACTGAGTGATGTATAATATGATTGCTTAATTGTATAATTTGAGCTGGTATTAATTATGCAATTGTGATGTCAAAACAACCATAATAAGCATTTTGTTCTAAACTTTTACCAACATGAGGTAATATAGCTTCATTTTAGAAATCAGGACTTTTATTCTCTTGTGAATATTTGTGTCTGGATAATCACATATCAAACTCATTTATATGACGTAGCTCCATTAAAGCTAAATATTGTATTTTATGCTTGGTGCCTATTGCATATTCCATGAAGTGTCCTTGTTATGTAGGTCATATTGAATCGAAATATATATTCTGCAAGTTTTTTACCTGGTTAGGAGTTGCGTCCTTGAGGGCTAAGCTCATTGTATTTTGGGTTTGTAATCATGATACACTTTTGTCAGGCCTTGGGATGGGAATGGATCAGACTAGATTGGAATAGCAGCCCCTATTTCAAGCCTCCTTAGTTTGGTCTGGTCCATTTTAATGGGATCCAAATTTGTCAGACTTTTACATAAACTAGCCTATTAAATTGACTGGCATTAGACTAGGATATAGAACCTGGGTAAGGTATGTAGGTGTTATAGTTGTTGGTTTCCTTTTGCACCCTTTATATATGAAATCAATGTCTAGATTCATGGTTTAAGTTTACAGTTGATAAATTTGTTGTCCATGTTGTTGTCAATTTTTTAAGAGGCTTAATTACCATGCATTTTGTTTCTTGCAGAGATTGATTATGAGAAAAAAAGGGGAAACTTGGAGTAGGATGACATGGTGTTCTTCGTTTGGAATAATAATTTAGAAACTATTATGCAGTGGTCTCCATATTTCAATGAAGTTGATCTTCTTCAAATGGTGAATCTCTCTTTCACAATTGATGATTATAGATGAGGGCTGGGCTACAACAACATCTTTAACACTCTTTACCAATATCTTAAAGCCTGTTGGATAAGGCTATCCTAGTTTTCCCATAGAATGGGATGCCCTGCTATCCTGCCTTCCCAATACTTGGGATGGAGGATGTCCCAAGATGTCCTAATCGACATGCTAGGATGATGATTGGAAGGTCCTATCCCCACACATAGGATAATACCCTATTTTGGTGTCCCATGGAATGTCCTACTGGGACTTAAATCTTTACTCTTCACTATCACATGCTCATCTAAATGCTTGAGGCTTTGTAATCATTCAGTTAGCTATATTCTTGGGAAGGATGGAGAATAAGCAATTGTAGTTCCTTTACTTTCCCTCAAAATAAAAGTTTACAGATAATGAGCTTATGTTAATGTTTCACCTTTTGTAGTAAAAAATCTAATAACCCTTCCAACCAGTGCCAAAAGAAAGAGGTGTGTGAAGTGAACCATGATGCATTGTGGTTCAGATTATTAATCAACAATAAATGGATGAAAAGAGGGGAAAAAAAGAAGTCAATGGAGAATGGACAATAATGATTGACGTACCTCCACTTGAGCATACTGCTGGATCTATGGGTTCATGAGGTGTTGCACCCAATCTGTTTTTCGTTTTAATATTTACTGGTTAGGACTGAAATATGACAAACATTAGATATATGCTTCCATTTTGGATGAGATTTCAGTTCCCACTAGAACAAATGGATGTTAATTCATATCTTGTGATGATTATTATACACAGGTGTATTCAAGTTGGGCGGTGTAGTTTCTGTGTATTTCTTGTAGGGTAATTCAGATACTAGCAACTAATATACTTATCTTGAAGCTCAATCCTTTTTGTGTTTCTCTTTTGCATCTTTTTAGTATTAGCATGAAACTGAAATGTGACAAATTTACTATTACTGATTAACTATTTTCCATTATTATTAATGCCACTCGTGCAGTTTAGTTCAATGTCTGATCAGGGAACACGAATAGTTATATACAATTTATGGGAGGATGACCAAGGAGAGCTGGAACTCGATTTTGGTGCTGACATTCACGTGAGTCTTACCTTGTTGCTGCACTTGTTATGATGAATCTTCATCTCTTCTCATTGGACTTTGAAATGAATAGTAGCTGACTAGCTGTTGTTATATGCTAAAGTTTTATCAAGTTTTTTGATCGGATGTCTGCTTCAAGAGCTGGATAACTTCATTTGTTGCATGTATCATCAGTTAGTTTGCTATCTTCTGTTTTTTTCACTCTAATTAGTAACTACTAACTAGTGTTCATGCTTATTCTGTTTTTCAATGATGTCAGGACATCCAGATTAGAGGTGTTAACAGGGATGAGAAAAAGATAGAAATGTCCAAGCAGTTCCCTAATTCCAGACATTTCCTAACATATCGGCATTCTCTAAGGGTATTCTGTACTTTTGTTTTTCAACCATCTTAATACAAATGCCATCAATTAAAAGATTTTTATAAAATCATGTATCTGTCTTCATACATGTACCATCAATTTTAAAGATTTTAATTATTACTGCTACTTCCCTTCCTATATAGCATTTACCCTAAGCCTTTGTTTTAGATCTTTGCTTCTCTTTGGTCATGTTAAGGGAAGACCTCTGTTTAAACATTTTTTCCTTCCTCATCAGTCATTGAGCCAAAGGCTAGAATGGTCATATTCACCTACTAAATGTCTTCTCAATGATGGGCTGAACTTTATCTGTTTGTGTTGCCTTGTTTGACGTTGTCTTAATTTCTGTTAAATGAATCTCACTCACAGTCATCACATGCATCTGGGATGCAAATTATGGACAATTATTTGTTGCAATTCCCTACTGCAGTCAGGATTCTGAAGTGCCATAGCAGTGTACTGTGTGTGTATGTATGTATGTCTTCCATGTATCTGCATATTTGATGTAGTGCTTACCTAGATTGTCTTTTCTCTATCTAAGAACAGAAAAAAGTTTGCTCATGTATTTTCTTCTTTTATCATAAAATATTTATTTGCATAAAAATGACCTATATCTCAGCACTGTTGTTGAAATTTATTGGTACGTTATGGATGCCACTGGCTTAAAGTAGCACTTTCTGTGCATCATTTTTAGTGCATCTAACATTTCCGACATGTTTGTACACCAAAATAAAACTAAAAGCAAGACCAGAAATAATACTGGAAGAAAAATAGCTCCAAACAAATAATCAGATGTGCCTAAACCTCATAATGTCACTACGTATACTGATATGCTTAATCATGAAGATAAGTTTCTGGATCTAAAATTCCTAAATAGGCTGAAATATCTTATGCAAAACAAAGAAAAATAAGGGGGAAATGGCTTTCTTTAATCTGATTATGGTTTGACTTGGCATGTATTGCCCTAGCTTTCCCCTTATGACAACCTGTTCAATCCTCTTTTTGTAGCATATTGAGCTTGGTTGAACCCTCCTCTTTGATAATTGGAGAAAATATTAAATAAGTAAGAAAAGTAATCCAGGTTCTGCACATTAGGTGAAAGGTCAGTGAGGGTCTAAATTTTAACTTACAGGCACAATAAAGTGATAATAATGCACTTGTATGAGCCAGAGAGGGAAGACTGGTTTGTTATTTCGCACTTTGGGGTTCCATAGTTTATTCATTCCTAGAACGAGATTGCATCCTATAACAACCTTATCACGAATTTACCTGTTCATCCTTCTGATGTGAATGGGCACTGTCATCTAATTCAATGTTTCACCACCATTTGCAGAGTTATGCATCAATTCTTTATCTCAGAATTCCACCTAGTTTCAGAATGATCCTACGTGGTAAAGAAATTGAACATCACAATCTCATGGATGATATGATGCTAAAGCATGAAGTCATCTACAAGCCCCAACCAGGTGCTGATGGACTTCTGAAGGATTCAAATGTAATCCATCTTTGACTTTGTGCCCTTCATCTACTTGAAATGCTTTGGTAATAGCTAATGGTTGTCAATTTGACTGGTTATCCTATGTCAATTAGATGGTTGCTGTTGTGACGGTTGGTTTTGTGAAGGATGCAAAAGATCATATTGATGTTCAAGGATTTAATGTCTATCACAAGAATAGGCTGATAAAGGTTGTGTCATTATTCTTCTTTTGCTGATATAGAGATTGTCAAGGTATTTCTTTTCTTGGTTTGAAACTCTTTAAATTTTTTTTAGAGGTTCATTGAATTTAGAAGAAAAAATAGATGTCAAAACTGCAAAGTGGAGGCATCATGTCTTCAGGATCAGTTTTGGTAAACCAAGACAGAGTGAAACTAGTTTTTGGGGGGTTATTTTCAGTGTTTTGGCTGAAACACTGAACTTGGTTTAATTAGCTAGCTCTTGCTGTTTCGTAACCTTGAGGGTATTAAGTGGTTACATCTCAGCATGAAAGAAAATAGTGATTGTCTTTGCAATACAGAATTTGATGTCATCAAGAATTTTCCCTTGTCAACCATCATTTTCTTTTGCACTAACTTTTGCTTCTGACATGTCTTATGATGCGCCTCTTCTGTTCTCTTATCAGCCTTTTTGGAGGGTCTGGAATGCTGCAGGAAGTGATGGACGTGGAGTAATAGGTACTTCATTTTCAACTATCTATTTTGCCAAAACATTGGTATATGAAATTTTTTAAAATTCATTGCAGGTGTCTTGGAGGCAAATTTTGTTGAACCAGCTCATGACAAACAAGATTTTGAGCGCACAATTGTTCTATCAAGGCTTGAAGCACGATTGGCTAAGTTTCAGAAAGAATACTGGTTTGTGCTTACATTTGCCACTATTTTTTCTTGAGGATATTTTTCATTGTGGCAGTATTTCATAATAATAAATGCTATCTAAAGTTTTAAACTGCCTTCAGGTCAAAAAACTGCCATCATATTGGCTATGCTCCAAAGTGTAAAAAGAAACTTGTAAATGATGCAGATGATACAGGTACTAAAGCATTGCATATACATTATTGATATTAATCCACAGTTTATTTGGTGAATCTTTGACAATTTTCAATTTAGTTATGGGGAAGATTCCAGTTGCACATCAAATACTTTCATATTTTTGGCAACTATGATGTGTTGTATCTTTTCGACAGGGAGTTCTCTTGAAGCTCCTTACCAGCCATCATCTATGCATTCTAGAAATGAAACTTCTCCAAGCAATGTGACTCCTGATGCCAGCAAATCAAAAGATTTTAGGCATCAAAATACCGAGAAATGTTCTTTACCCTCAAACCACAATATGGGAAAAGCTGACACTCCACCTGTTGGATCAGCAAAAATGGGACATTTAAGAAATGTGAGCAGAAATGATTCTTTTGTGAAAGAAAACAGAGTACATCATGCTGAGGGGCTTGAAAATATGTCCCATTCTCCACAATCAAATTTTCATGGAATACCACATGCTTTAGCTGGTCTGAGTGAATCTGAGGCTGAAAAACTATCTGGTAGGAGATCTGAACATGAATTGGGTGGTTCTAAGGCATTTCCTCAGAAATCCTTCCAAAAATATACAAAGGTGATACATATGGCCTTAATCAAAATTGTGATTCTTCCCAACTATTTATTCATGTGCATTTTGAGGAAATAAAACTTTACTGTATGCTTCATAAGAAATTGTGTCAGATTGTAAATCCGATGAAAGACTGACCGTAATTTCTAATTTTTGAATGTTTATTCTCTGTCAATTGAAGGATATGTTTTTCTTCCTGACCTTATCTTGATTCTACTACTCAGTATCATATTCAATCTTATATTTTCTTCATTATTGGATTTGATGTTATCATTGGTATGAGCTTTGAACAAATTAATTCAAACCTTTATATGGCTTGATTTATATTCCTGATAATGGATGTAGGATCCCAACCTGGGCATAACCAATAATAATGGTTCTGTATGAGCTCATTCTTGTAAATTGATTTATTGATTTACTGATATTTTTCAATAGCATAATTGTAAAAGTTGCAATGTAACATCATTTGGGGAAATTTAACAATGGCATGCGATCGTGTATGCATTGAACTCAATTGCCAATCTACGTCCTTTCACTAATTCCATGTATATCAAAACTTTTTTGCTTCAGAAAAGCAGCCAAGAACATGAGAATATCATTATTTTAGGCTGTGTTTGGATTGCTATTGGTAATAGAGCTTTTAACAAAAAAATTATTTGTCGTGTGGTAACTTCATGTCTAAAGTATTGTGGAACATTTCTAAAGTGTTGGTAACCAAACTAAGAAAGTGCTTTTTGTATGAGAAAATGACAATTAATGATATTGCATAGTATTGTAAGCCATGGTATGATATAATGCGATATTACATATTATTATGTATTAAAATACTATTACATGTTATAATATTATTATAATGTAATACAATGCAATATAATATTGTAATACAATGTATCATAATATGTATAATATAATACAATATAATATAATTATAAGATAATATAATATAATATTATGTAGTATAGTATAATAATATAATATGATATGATATGATAAAATATAATATCGTAATTCATTATTACATTTTAAATATTGTTACATAGTATAATATTATTATAGTATAATATAATATTCTAATAAAATGTAATATAATATAATGCAATACAATCTGGTGTTATAATATAATAAGAAATGATGTTATACGAAAATAATATAGCAATGCATTGTTATATTATTATAATAATATAGTGTAATATGATAATGTGATAATACAATACAATTCAATATTCTAGTATCTGTATGTTGGTCACTATGATAATTTTATAAAACGGAACACAACTTCCTAACATCAACCAAGTAAAGCTTTTGCAGAGGAGCTCCAAACACCACCAAATGGATCAAAAGTGCTTTTGGAGGGCCAAAAACCACTTTTTATCGCTCCAAAAAAATTCCCAATGGGGCCTTAGTTGTTGTTTTATACTTATATTCTATAATATGTTAACAATTATGGGTATAATTGGGTTTCTTATTGGTTTATTGGGTTTATTACATTTGGTAAGACAAGATCTGAATTTTTCTAATATTTGTTGCTTTACCTGTTTATTTGGAATTATTGTGGATGCTGGTTAGGTCAGTATGAGCAATGTTGTTTGGATCTTGGTGAAGAGAATTTTCATTCAAATCTAGCCTTGTTATGAAAATATTGGATATAAGACGCTGACCTAACTAAATATGTACAATATATGGGTACATGTTGTGATAGAGTTTTTGATCTGGCCTGTGGCTGTGAAAATTGTCTGTGATGATTATATAATGTGCAAGAATTGCACTTTAAAAAGTTTAATTGCATTCTTATCCAATCAAGGAGATTCATCTCATAATACTATATAATGGCAGGCAACTGATAAAACATGCAATGGACATGGGATTGGCTTCAAGGACACTAATCTTAGAATTGAGAAACTAACTAGTGAGAACGAGGCATTGAAGAAAAGGTGTCTTATTTTCCATATTATATAATAAATTTGCTTGTCTTTTAGGGACATGTTATTACTAATTGGTCTTATTCTCAAATATTATAGAATCAACGAGATGGAGGACTTGTCAGATGAATTGCAATATGAGAGGGACAAAAGTAAATCACTGACCAAGCAAGTAAGTGTCGTGCTATTCTATCACTTAGTGTTTTTTTTTTTTTTGGTTTAATTTTGCTTCTTGTGATTAAAATATGGAATCAGTAAAAGATTGATTCATTGTAAGTAGCTTTGCATTTAATCTTTCTGATGCAAATTTGATCTTGTATGATGTGACTGGATATGCTATTCAACATAGCTGCAGTAATCTTTTTTGGATGTATTTTGCATTTGCTTGAGTTTTTATGAGTTGGCTATACTAGATTTTTTTAATAATTTTCTTTTCATCATATGTGTGACTGCACCTGCCTAGATGCCTGGATAGTGGAGCAATTTGGTCACGATCTCCTAGCCCACTTAGAAATTAGATTGCTTTTCATAATGTGTAGTTTTACATTTTTAATGATAATTGTATAGTAGTCTGTGCTGGCAACCACTGATGTAGAACTTTTTAAGATTGCTATAGATAGAAGGTAATCTATGAAGTAAAAGATGAATTATTTATGCATTGCCTAAATAATAGATAGATGATAGAAGATGATCAATTACTTCCACTCTCCTCTATTTTTGTCTTGAGATAAGGATATTTGTTGGTAAAAGTGGGAAGGGATGAGTGATGCAGAACAAATAAAGGGATGCGATGCGGAAGTAAATTAAGATTAACTAATTTTTTTGTTGTTTTATAGGTTTGTAGAAGTTGGCTTCAAATCAAAGAAAAGTTAACCTAACATTGAAAGATACTAATATGATAATTGAAAGCACAATTTTAAGGAAACTAAATTATCAGAGTAGTTTAGAAGCAACGGATCGCTGGGGGTTGAGAAACTCCCAGACCTAGGGTTTCACTCCGAGCTTTCAATAAAATAGAAATAAAGAGAAGGGAAGGTTTATCTAACCAGACAATGATCTTCACAGATTTTGGTGGAAGAACTCTCCCGAGCAGATTGTTGGATCCTCGGAGTCGGATATCTTCGTAATGGATCCTCCAATACTGGTCCTTTGGCGGGTTGGCTTCTCCTGAACTCAAGATCTGGAAGAGAAGAAAAACAATTGATGGAATCAGAGAGTCAAGGAAAAGATTTACCAGGTTGATGAACTTGAAGATCGAAATTGCTGAAAACTGGATTCTCCTGGATGCTGATGTGATTTTCCTTGGAACTTGCTCTGGATCTGAAGTAGCCGGACTGGATCTGGATGAAGGTGGACGGCCTGGACTTGTAGAGAGAGAGAGGCCGTGGGAGATGGATGGATCTAGGGTTTGGTGGATGGAAAATAATGAAAGGTGGCTAGGGTTTTGGAATTTCAAGTGGCTAACCTAGGGTTTTGGATAAAGATGGAGATCTCTCACCTCCTCAAGGCTCCAATGGAACCCGGATTACCCCCTCACGGAGCTCAACACTTAGAATAGTGCGGAAGAAGAGAACCTAGGTTGCTCAACACAAGAGAATAGCAAAAATAATTTTTTCTTCATTTATTTTCTAAAGTTACAAAGAGAGGTCTATTATATAGACCTAAAATTTTCTCCTAGCTTGTACAAATTCCCATGTGGGACTAAACTCTTCCAACCCCTAGATTAGGTAGAAAATCCTCTCCCTTGGCCGACCAAGAGTCCAAAAAAAATTGGGACGGCCATAAAGGAATTGTTTTGGAACTTTTATGGCACCTCCTTTGGAGTTGGATTTGGATTTGGAGTCCTCTTCTTCTTATGGTATTTCTTCTTTTCTTCCACTCCAAGTTAAGCTCTTTGATTTTGATTTGAACTTCAATTAGGAGTATGTGGATGTCCTTCTTTGATTTCTTCTCCAAGAGAATTTTCTTCCTTCTTTGCTTAGGTAAATTAGGCAGGTGTGGGCGCCTCCTTTATTTAGCCTCCAATTTGATTTTTTCTTCTTTGGATGTGGGGACCATGACACTGGGATGCCTCTATGGCGCTCCTAGACTCTGGCGTGTGCTCGGAGTGTGGCTGGGCGTGTGGCTTGGAGTGTGGCCTCCACTTGCTTGAACCTTGAGTTGATTGGAAGAGAAATGTGGCACCATTTTGGACCAAATTGAAACCACATTGGGACTTGCACCGAGTCAACATGACTCAACAAAATTTAAATGGTGACTCAAGAAATAAATAAAATAAATAAACTGGTTGACCAGGTCAACCTTTATTACAAACCCTAATTTCTCGGGCAATGTCAATCAGAGATCCAAATGGAGCTCTGAAGTCTTCTTCTGAGTCTGGTGCCCGCACCAATTCTCCCAGGGTGGGAGGAACTCGACCCTGTCGAGTAAGGCTCAAGTTGGCTCTGGTATCTCTCCAAGAGGTCTGGGTCCAATTCTTGTAATTCTTCTCGGGAGATCCAAGAGTCATCAGAATCTGGCCTTCCTTGCCAGCGGACCAGGTACCTTTGGTATCCTCGATTACGAGTAGAGATAACCTGATCATCCAGGATCTTTTCAATCTACTCTTTCCTCACAGGCCAGTTTGTTGGTGGACACACAGGGTCGGGATCACTCTCAATGATAGGGTTAGGCTCAAAAGGCTCACTAGGAATCACAGCTGGCTCCCTGTACTCTACTAAGTCTGTAATATTGAAAGTAGAGCTAATGCCTAGTTCTGGAGGCAACTCGAGCACATAGGCATTGGATCCTACTCTCTTTACCACTCTAAATGGTCCAGCTCCCCTAGCATGTAACTTTCTAACGGTTCCAGGAGGAAACCGTTCAGGCCTTAACCTAATCATCACATAGTCTCCCTCAACAAAAGATTTGACTCGCCTTTGAGTATCAGCCAACTTCTTATAAGTTTCATTACTTAAATTATTTTGGCATGAATTTCTTTATGCAAGTCTTTTATATGCTGTGCAAAATTCTCAGCAGATTCGGAGACTCGAGTGTGGACAGGTAAAGGGACTAGGTCAAGAGGTGTGTGAGGTTTGTACCCATGTACAATTTCAAATGGACTCTTACCCGTAGACCTATTGACCGAGTCGTTGTACGCAAATTCTGCCCTTGGTAGGTATAAATCCCAATTTCTGGTATTTTCACCAACAAGACATCTCAGCAGATTTCCTAGGCTACGGTTCACTACTTCAGTTTGGCCATCAGTTTGGGGATGATAGGCAGTTGAAAACTTAAGTTTTGTCCCTAACTTATGCCAAAGGGTCTTCCAAAAGTAACTGGTGAACCGGACATCCCTATCTGAAACGATGTCTTAGGTAGGCCATGGAGTCTAACTATCTCATTGAAGAAAAGTGTGGCTACCTTAGACGCATCAAAAGTTTGGGAACAAGGCAAGAAGTGGGCCATTTTAGAGAATCGGTCGACTACGACACAGATAGAATCATGTCTCCTCTGGGTCTTAGGTAAACCTAACACAAAATCCATACTCACATCTTGCCAAGGACGATCTGGGACAGGGAGTGGGGTATAAAGGCCAGTGTTTTGTTTTCGCTGTTTGGCAACAGCGCAGGTTCGACATCTAGCTACAATATTAGCTACATCCCTTTTTAAGCTAGGCCAGAAAAAGTGGTCTTCAATAGCTAGAATGGTCTTGTCTTTTCCAAAATGGCCAGCTAAACCTCCAGCATGGATTTCCCAAATCAAAAATTCCCTAAGAGAAGTTCTAGGGATGCAAAGCCTATTTTTGAAGAACAAAAAACCATCTACAAGGGTATAATCCTGGTGATTACTAGATGGTCCTTGAACTAGATCCTGATACACAGTTGTGAAATCCGGACAAGACTCATATTCCTCTTTGATTTGCTCAAACCCTATGACCTCAGTTCTAACAGAAGTTAATAACAGAGATCGGCGACTAAGGGCATCAGCTACCTTATTCTCAACTCCAGCCTTATGTTTCAGGACAAAAGTATAGGACTGGATATATTCTACCCACTTAGCATGCCTAGGGTTAAGCTTCTTTTGGGAGTTCAGAAATCTAAGAGCCTCATGGTCCGAAAATAGTACAAATTCCTGCGGTAGCAAATAATGTCTCCAGTAACGCAAAGCTTGCACCACCGCATAAAATTCCTTATCATAGGTAGAATACCTAAGCTTAGCATCATTAAGTTTTTCACTAAAGAATGCTATGGGATGATTCTCTTGGCTTAGGACTCCACCTATTCCTACACCTGAAGCATCACAGGCAACCTCAAATACTTTAGAAAAATCGGGTAATCTCAGAATGGGTGCCTGGGTCATTTTATCCTTAAGATCTAGGCTTTATGGGCTGACTTAGTCCAATGAATTCTCCCTTCCTAATACAATCAGTGATAGGAGCAGCTAAAGTACTAAACCCCTTGATGAATCGCCTATAGAAGGTAGCCAAGCCATGGAAACTTCTAACTTCATGCACATTGGTTGGCTCTGGCCAGTCTACTATGGACTTAATCTTCTCAGGATCGGCCGCCACGCCGTCAGGGGTTACTACAAAACCAAGAAAGATAACTCTACTAGTCATGAATTCACACTTCTTAAGATTACCGTAGAGTCTCTCATTCCTCAAAACTTGGCAGACTGCTCTAAGGTGGTCTAGGTGATCTGTTGGGGTCTTACTATAGATCAGGATGTCATCAAAATAGACCACCACAAATTTCCTATGAAAGCTCTAAGTACCTGGGTCATAATTCTCATAAAAGTACTAGGGGCATTGGACAACCCAAAGGCATAACAACCCATTCATAAAGACCATCCTTAGTTTTGAAAGCAGTTTTCCATTCATCCCCAGGTCTAATCCTAACCTGATGATAGCCGCTTTTGAGATCAATCTTAGAAAAAACCATTGCACCAGCCATCATATCAAGCATGTCATCTAGTCTAGGGATGGGAAACCTATACTTGATTGTAATTTTATTGATGGCACGACTGTCAACACACATCCTCCACGTGCCATCTTTCTTTGGGGTCAGTAAGGCTGGGACTGCACAAGGGCTAAGACTTTCTCTAATAAACCCCTTCCTCAATAATTCTCCAACCTGCTTTTGCAGTTCTTCATGCTCAGATGGATTCATCCTGTAATGGGGCAAGTTGGGCAAAGTTGCTCTGGGATTAGATCTATGGCATGCTGGATATCCCTAAGAGGTGGAAGGTGGTCTGGCAAATCCTCGGGAAAGACATCCTCAAATTCTTTAACACAGGTTTAACTTCTTGAGGAGGCTCTGAGGGTTCCGAAGTTCTAAGCTCCTTAGCAGTCAACATCCAGATGGGTGAACCACTATGAATTTCTTGTTCTAGATCCTTAGCACTGATTATGTTCACTCCAGTTTTCATCTCCTTAACCTTACCAGCTCCTTTAGTTACCTTGTCCTTAGGGGGAACGGAATGGATCGTAATATTCTTCCCATTGAAACTAAAGACACAGGTATTGGATTTTCTAAGAGGGTGGCATCATGATCATACAACCAAGGTCTTCCGAGAATTATACTGCTCACCCCCATGGGTAGACATCGCACCAAATCTTTTCGTGATAAGATTGCATTTGGATTTGGACTTGACATCTAGACTGGATGGGTATGGAGGTAGAATCTACCCAAGAAACCTTATAGGGGTTGGGATGGGGAACTGGGATTAAGCCTAACATCTTGACAGTGCTAGTAGAGATGGCATTTACACAGCTCCACTATCTATGATGATCTTACATACCTTATCCCCTAATTAAGAAAAGTCTGTAGGATGTTAGTCCTACGCCAATCCTCTTGAACTAGATTCTGGGATAGGATGCATCTTACAACTCCTAATTGGTCAGATTCATTGGGTTCCTCCTCTCCTTCATACTCCTCAACCAAATTCATTCCGCCTCATAAACTTCTTCTTCAAATTCCTCACTGGGCTCGGAATTATCATTCTCTCCCTCTTCTATGTAAAGGGATCTCCGTGGGCACTGGCTAGCAACATGACCTACCTTATGACACTTGAAACAGGCTATGGCAGTACACTGACTAGAAATATGACCTGGTTTCTGACACTTAAAACAGGTGATATTTGAACTAGGGGTTCTCTGGGTGTCAGGTGCCTTACCTTTGTCCATGGGCCTAGGGGTAGAAGTACCCTGAAAAGGTTTACTAGGGATAACTTGACTAGGTCCATTCCTTGGGATTGGGGCACTAACCCTAGAAGGTATAGGTCCTCTCTGAAATTTCTCAGTGTTCAGTGCAATCTGGTAGGCTTGGTCTAGATCAGTAACCTCTCTCAGAAATAGTTCTCTCTTGATATCTCCCTCAGTCCAGTCCTAAATCTAGACAAAGTGACTTCGTGGGCTTCACTCACATCACATCTCATTAGGTATTCATCAAAAGTAGTTATGTAGTCTGAGACAGATCGGTTTCCTTGTTTCAGGTTTTGCCATTGGTCTAACAGGTTTTGCTGGTATGAAATGGGTAGGTATTTATCTCTCAGTTTTTCTTTCATACCCTGCCAAGTGGTTATGGCTCAACATTCCGTCTCCTAGTGGTTAGCTCAATGTTCCCCCAGTATAACCTAGCTTGACGCACTAATTTCATCTTGGCAAACTTGTATTTCCTCTCCTCAGACATAGCATACCACTCAAAGTATTGATCCATCTCACCCTCCCAATCAGAATACACCTTAGGGTTCAGACTACCATCAAAAGTGGGTGCATCTAATTTGATGTTCCTAATGAACCTATCATCTCTATCTTCAGGCTCTGGGTCAGGCCTCCTATGATTAGGTTCAGGATCTCTATATAAAGGCCTTCTAGGCTCCTGATGTGGGTGAGGCTGAGGCACATTAAAATCGGGGTCAGGAGTCCAATTCCGATGTCTAGGTTCTTCAAGTACTTGGACTCGGTCCCTAAGTTGGGTAAGATCCTCATGAATTTGTGCGCTAAACTGGGCCACAGTGTTTGTCATATCCTGATTCATTTTAGCCATACTTTCAGTAAGAGTTCTGATCATGGCCTCTAAATCAGGTTGGGTTTGACCAAGTTGATATGGCACTCCGTTTCTGGTAGACATGATGATTCAAGCAAGCACACAAAATGAGACTAGACTAAATCGACTACTGGATCACTAGACCTAGAGTCCAAACTAGATGCCCATCAGAGTGGCAAGCTAGCCTGTAGTAACTCAGGACTCAGCCAGGCAGGTGTAAGGGGAGTGTTAGGTCCCTGATCGCCAATCCTAGACCCAATCAGTGATTGGCCAGGTAGGCGGACCAGCACACAAGCCCTTCGGGACGTAGTCCCTGAACCACCGTTCTAGACACTGAGTGCTAAGCACACACAGAATAACTCAGCAAACTGACTCAACACTAGCCTAGACCCGACCAATTGGGTCCCTAGCCCACTAGGGCAAATTAGGTCTAACTGATTTTAAATTAGGTCTAGCTTCGAATGATTGGATGGTGGTTTGGGCTAAGGAGAGGTAATCAACTCCTCCCCTTATCTTAGATGCTCAATTGCCCTAAGTAAATTATGAGATGATCACTCCAAAAAGAATTGAATTGCAGAATACAAAAAACAGAGTTGCTGTATTTTAATTCTCAGAATTTTTACCGAAACCAATAAATCGCAGAAAAATTATGGAAAATAGGTTCAATTATACTGGTTTCAACAAAGTAAAAATCATGCAATTCGGAGTTTTATGCAGGGAGAAATAATTCATACAACAGGGCAATTACGGGCTGCAACTAGATTGTCTTCCCCGTTTATAATCCCTGCTACGAAGTTATAACCCAATGGATCCCCTACACGCCCTAGGAACACCCCGTGGAATGGGAGGAGGAGGCTTGCGCCTCGCTTAGTTCCTAGGACCGGACGTCCTGGGGAGTCTACTTCGAGCAGACAAAATAAAAAGAGATCAATCAAAGCAAGCAAGCAAATCAGAAATCCCTAGACTGGGCTCTGATACCAAAAATGATGCAGAACAAATAAAGGGATGCGATGCGGAAGTAAATTAAGATTAACTAATTTTTTTGTTGTTTTTTATAGGTTTGTAGAAGTTGGCTTCAAATCAAAGAAAAGTTAACCTAACATTGAAAGATACTAATATGATAATTGAAAGCACAATTTTAAGGAAACTAAATTATCAGAGTAGTTTAGAAGCAACGGATCGCTGGGGGTTGAGAAACTCCCAGACCTAGGGTTTCACTCCGAGCTTTCAACAAAACAGAAATAAAGAGAAGGGAAGGTTTATCTAACCAGACAATGATCTTCACAGATTTTGTGGAAGAACTCTCCCGAGCAGATTGTTGGATCCTCGGAGTCGGATATCTTCGTAATGGATCCTCCAATACTGGTCCTTTGGCGGGTTGGCTTCTCCTGAACTCAAGATCTGGAAGAGAAGAAAAACAATTGATGGAATCAGAGAGTCAAGGAAAAGATTTACCAGGTTGATGAACTTGAAGATCGAAATTGCTGAAAACTGGATTCTCCTGGATGCTGATGTGATTTTCCTTGGAACTTGCTCTGGATCTGAAGTAGCCGGACTGGATCTGGATGAAGGTGGACGGCCTGGACTTGTAGAGAGAGAGAGGCCGTGGGAGATGGATGGATCTAGGGTTTGGTGGATGGAAAATAATGAAAGGTGGCTAGGGTTTTGGAATTTCAAGTGGCTAACCTAGGGTTTTGGATAAAGATGGAGATCTCTCACCTCCTCAAGGCTCCAATGGAACCCGGATTACCCCCTCACGGAGCTCAACACTTAGAATAGTGCGGAAGAAGAAAACCTAGGTTGCTCAACACAAGAGAATAGCAAAAATATTTTTCTTCATTGATTTCTAAAGTTACAAAGAGAGGTCTATTATATAGACCTAAAATTTTCTCCTAGCTTGTACAAATTCCCATGTGGGACTAAACTCTTCCAACCCCTAGATTAGGTAGAAAATCCTCTCCCTTGGCCGACCAAGAGTCCAAAAAAATTGGGACGGCCATAAAGGAATTGTTTTGGAACTTTTATGGCACCTCCTTTGGAGTTGGATTTGGATTTGGAGTCCTCTTCTTCTTATGGTATTTCTTCTTTTCTTCCACTCCAAGTTAAGCTCTTTGATTTTGATTTGAACTTCAATTAGGAGTATGTTGGATGTCCTTCTTGATTTCTTCTCCAAGAGAAGTTTTCTTCCTTCTTTGCTTAGGTAAATTAGGCAGGTGTGGGCGCCTCCTTTAATTTAGCCTCCATTTGATTTTTTCTTCTTTGGATGTGGGGACCATGACACTGGGATGCCTCTATGGCGCCTCCTAGACTCTGGCGTGTGCTCGGAGTGTGGCTGGGCGTGTGGCTTGGAGTGTGGCCTCCACTTGCTTGAACCTTGAGTTGATTGGAAGAGAAATGTGGCACCATTTTGGACCAAATTGAAACCACATTGGGACTTGCACCGAGTCAACATGACTCAACAAATTTAAATGGTGACTCAAGAAATAAATAAAATAAATAAACTGGTTGACCAGGTCAACCTTTATTACAAACCCTAATTTCTCGGGCAATGTCAATCAGAGATCCAAATGGAGCTCTGAAGTCTTCTTCTGAGTCTGGTGCCCGCACCATGAGGATTCGTTGGTAAATACGGGGATGGTGTAGGGTTATGATAAGTGCTTGGGGGATAACAACACCTATCACCCATTGAGGCAATATAACTAAAAGGTCAAGAGAAGACCTGTACTTTCTGAAAGCCCAGTTGAAGATTTACTGGATGGCTAACCTTTCAACCAGTCCAATTCAGTGGTTCAAAAGTGGATCTAAAGAAGGGGTTTTCTCAATGCACAACTTGATTTGTGTGTGGGTGTACTGACTACTTTGCAGACTTGGTTAAATTAGTCATCCTATTATGTTGGTTTGAACTGAGGGTTGGTCCTGAGCTTGCTATCCCTTCCAATTGGTCATGGATGCTTTAACAAGAAATTATCTAAAAGGATATGTAGTGTTAATTGATCAAAGCAAGAATTAATGTTGAAGTGGTGTTGGGAAACTTCAGAACATAATGGACTAGTAAACATACAACTAACTTGAATAGGTATTATAAAACCCTAGAGAGATGATATAGGAGAGAATGCGATAGATGAAGATGTTCACACCATTATTAGAGTTGAAGTTAAAGGCACAATCAGAGAGAGGATGGTAAACCATAGATTCACACCTCATAGGCATGATATATGGTGTATAGCATGGGTAGCATTTGTTGGAATGGATGCATGTACAAGGAATGGATCTATCATAGATGTGAAGTCGAATGCTTTGGTAAAAATGAGGACTAGCAATTAGAATGAGGAAATAAAGGAAGTCTAAAAGTTTCATGACATTGGTGATAGAGATGGTTGGTCTACAATGAAAGATTTGATTGGCCACTACAAGGTGCATGCATCGGCATTAGGGCAAGAGAACAACAGAGTAGCCTAGTGGAGACTTAGTTTGAGGTGGTGATGGAAGATTGTTGAAGCTTGTAGTTTATATTATCTTTTTCTTCTTTTTTCCTTTTTAGAATATATTAGACCGAGCCTATTCACCTTCATTAAAATAATGGAATAAAGGATATAGGCTAAAGAAGCAAACTCTAGAAAAAAGGAAAAGAGGAAGAAACAGAAATAATCTCTAAGGGAAGGGAAATCAAGATCAACAACCAAAACCTTCCTCGAGAAGATCCTTAAACCCGTACAAGTAAATGGATGAAGCTTAAGAGTAACTTTTACTATCACATACTGATTTTGAAATCAGGATACAAGTGGCTTGTTCTTTGCATATGTTATATAGTCAACGCAAGAGATAAAGAAATAAGGTAGTATTTCTAGCAACTATATTAGTAGGTGTTAAATAAAAATTTTACCATAGCAACCTCCTATTTTCCTTTAATATTTTTTTAGTGCTTTTGACTACATTTATGGTTAGAGTTTCTTATCGATAAATTAGTTTTACTTGTATCACACTATAAGTTAGGAGTTTCAATGTTGCAGGTTTTTCTTATAGTAGCTAGTTGCCAATGAAAAAAATATTATAAATCAAGATTTTCTAAACTGGTACCGGGGCTCATACTAGTAGTGACTAGTTTGTTATATTTCTTGTATATACCATGTTGAGCCGAGATGTGTTGGAGATGAAAGATAAAGAGAAGAGGAGGAGAGTAACCTTAACCTTAGGAAGAACCAGGGGGAAAGAGAGAAGACAAAGGGGAGAGAGGGAGGAGAGGAAGGGGGAGAGATGTATTTAGGGATCGGCATAGGTGTTGATTGAGGTCCCAAGAATAAAGGGAGAGGGTGTCCGGGTCGATTGAGAGAGAGACTATCCAAAACTGTCGATGTAGGGCAAGGGCATGGTGTCAATATTGATTGACATAGATTGCCGAGAGGAAGAGATTGCGAGGGGGGAGAGAGGAGAGAGATTGTTAGGAGCGAGAGATCATGGAGAGAAGAATTGAGAGGGAGATCTAGAGAGATTGTGAGAGAGAGACAACTGTTTATATATTATATATATATATATATATATATGTATGTATGTATGTGCGCACGCACATGTGCATGCTTATGCATGTTTGTATGAATGCAAGCATGTGTACAAGTATGTATTCCAATCAATCTATAAGGTGCATCCCAAATGGGTGGTTTGGCATTGTTAAATATAAGTGGTATTAGCAAATTGTTAATAATTTCATATGCATGCTTTCTCTTTTTCCTGAATTAAGGATTCTTCACTCAAAGCTTATAAATTGTATGCTTATATGCTATAATGTGCATATGCACGTACATGTAAGACCTTAGAATAGAAATAGGGTGACAGTTGTATTTTGATTCTATGAATATTCATCAAACGGTTTTCCTTCTGAATAACCAGCTGGAAGCAATACAAATAAGCTAGAAGAGGCAAACAAAGAACAGGATGCTTTAATTGACATATTTCAAGATGAAAGAAATCGGCGAGAGAAAGTTGAGGATAACTTGAAAAAGAATTAAAGTCATGTCTTGTGTCTCTTAATATTTTGGCCTATTTTGCTTTAAATGTGATAATTTTTCATAATTATGGATTTTGATTAGGTAATGATCTTTTCATAGGTTGCTTTGGCTGCCATACAAATTTGTCAGAAAAGCTGGATTTTAACAAGAACAATGTTAAACTGCAAATTAGGTTGCAGGTGAAGCTGACTATATAGTTTGTACGTCTCCTAAAATCTAGCAGTGAATTCATATAAGGGTATTTCAATTTTTTTTACCCATGCCCATTTTTTCCCCCTTTTGTTCTCTTTTACCTATATGAGTTCTTGTACATGAGGGGAAAAATTGTTTTGGATATATACGTTATTAGAATAATATAATTAGATTAAAACAATTATTTGATTTAAAGGTTAGTGGTGTCAATTACTTGCTAGTTATTTTTATTGTGTTCTTGTGCTAGTGTTATTTATTTTTCGTAATATTACCTTTGCACAAAAGGTTCAACTCATCAGCTTCTTTAGGTGGTGATCAGTACATAGACATGGTTAAGCATATTTGCCCAACTCTCCGAGGCATTTATATTCCTTGGTTGCGTCTGAAAGTAGATCTCTTTCACGGACGATAGCTCTTTGCTCTGGAATTTTTATAGAACAGTCCAATACCTCTTTCATGAATTATGTTGAATTCCCATCTATTGTCTGTTTAGCATCATTGAATTTTATTTTGCAAGGAGTTAGTATATGAGATGCCATTGTTTGGATAATAAAAATAACATTGGACTAACGATAGTAATAACAATAATTATTTAAATATTATTTTATTGAATCCGGTAAGAAATGTAATGACTCTGCTTTTTGGGATCATTGGTCACCCAGACTGACTAATGCCCAAATGTGAGAAGGAAGAAAAAGCCTTATGTTATACCCGACCGGCTCACTACGAAACCAGATCGCCCTCTTGCTGTGGTCTACCGCTCTTCTGAACTCTGACCCACTGAAGCGGAGGTTTGCTGATGTCCGGCCCATTGCTCTCCTTTGAAAGTCCACCCACTGAAGCGGAGTTTGCTGATGTCCGGCCCATTGCTCTCCTTTGAAAGTCCAACCCACTGAAGCGGAGGTCCGAATGACCCATTTCCGCTGAGGTCCGGCCCACCTGCTCCTGCTGAAGCTTCGACGGATGCTTTCCTTCGGAGGTGCCCTTCTCAGTCGAGGTCCGACCAATTCACCTCAAGGATCCTGTAAACTCCAGAAGCCTCTTCTAGCTGGTACCAGAATTCTGTTATAACAGAATTCTACCACATCAGCACCACTACTCCACTATTTCCATGATGTTGCCCTATCCGGGTGCCACATGGCCACTCTCCGGATTCTCCTAGGGGCAGATCAGTCTTTCTCGACTTCTTCCCTAACGGATTTTGGACCGTTCCGCGTCTATATAAGATAACCGGGGGACCTCACTTTGAGCTAACTACACTCTTCCTTCTCCATATGCTATCTCTCTGATTCCTCCATTCTGTTTCCCTCAAACTCCTACTAACTTAAGCATCGGAGTATCCCCGCTGGAATACCACCAGTCTTGGAGACTTTGTTGCAGGTCGACCGGGAAAAGCGGTCCGGCACAGCTATCCGACCCCGGTTTAGGAGAAGTTGCAGCAACAGATTGGTGCTAGAGGGAGGGTGGGCACCACCCTTCTCTAAAAGGAGGAATCCGTTCACTCAATCAAGCAATGGATAAGGGAAGAGCTCAGAACACCTCCGCCAGAAGAGGACAGTCCCTGTCCTAGTCTGAAGATCTCCCAGGAAGAATGATGCCACTACCGTCGCCGAACCCACTGTGTTCTGGACTTTCAGCAATTCCAGACACTGTTGAACCGCATAGATACACTTACTACTGCGGTTCAGCATCTTCAGGAGGCGGCTAACAACCGGCAGCAGCCACCTGCTGCATCTTGCACCTACCATCAACCTGCTGCTGAGGGAAGCCGACGGTAAGAAGTCCCTCAGCCTTTCTCTCATGTTGCTCTGAAGCCCGAAGGTCCTTGGGGGCTCGTGCCGACGGCAAGAGGGCAATGTCCGCCTCACCCTCCTTCGCCGACTCCGTCCCTGCTGGTGCTCGTCACCTCGCCGAAGTCTCGAGAGACTACACCAGCAAGATTTTGTGCATGGAGGGAGGGCATCTGCTAAAAATCGTTTTCGCAAAAGCCAAAGGGGGACAGGTGTACGACCTAGTCGTTGATCGGCAGAAAGCCAAAGGGGACAGGTGTACGACTCCCGCTCGCCTTTTTCCGATGAGATCATGGGGAGACGATCTCTTGTCATTTCAAAAATCTCAGGTGGACCCCTACGACGGCACCACCGACCCACTGGACCATCTGGGCACCTACAAGGCCCATATGATGGTACAGGGCGTTTCCGATGCCCTCCACTGCATCGCCTTCCCTGCCACCCTCAAGAAGGTTGCCCGGATGTGGTTCTCCGCCATCTGGCCAGGTACTATCCACTTTTTCCCTCAACTTGAAAACCTCTTTCTTTTCTATTTCATGACCTGCAGTCGGACTCCAAAGAACACTGCCTCCTCGTCGTACTGCAAAAGTTGGGAGAGACTCTCTGGGATTACATGGCCCGTTTCAACTCAGCGGCCATGGAGATTTCGAACTTGAATGAAGACGTAGCTATGTCGGCCTTCAAGAGAGGGCTCCGCTCATCCAGGCTCACATTCTCCCTGGATAAGAAGTTCCCAACGAGCTACTTCGAGTTACTGGCCTGGGCACAGAAATACGTCCTGGTCGAAGAATAAGTGGCGAGCCGACGCCGGGCTGAAGGAAGGTCGGCTCCCAAGAAGCAAAGCGATAAGACTCCCGAAGTCTGACCTCCCAGTGATGGCAACCGGTCTGCCCAACGCTGCAGTCCGAAGCCAAAGGACTTCCCAAGGAGGTTCGAAACTTATGCACCCCTTTCCCATCCGAGGGAGAAGATCCTCCTGGAAATTAAGAATGAGACCTTCCTGCAAAGGCCTCATCCGATGAGGGGCCCCTCTGCATCCAGAAACAGAGACAAATACTGCCGGTTCCATCGAGATCATGGGCACAACACCGAAGAGTGCCTCCAGTTGAAGGATGCCATTGAAGACCTCATCAGGGGGGGGTATCTACACAAATATTTGACCCCGCAAAGATCGGGCCAAAGCCTCAACTGCCAGAGACCCTCCAAACGAGACAGAGCTTCCCAACCAGTGCCCGATCGATGGGAATGTCGGTATGCTACATCGGCGGTATGACTAGAGATATGAAGAAGACCCAGACATCGTCAAGAGGTCGAGGGGTTCCAACGCAATCAGCTTCTCCGACGAAGACCTCCTGGAATCCCATGATTTTAGAAATGATCCTGTAATCGTGTCGGTAGTGATTGCCAACTACAATGTAAAAAGGATTCTTATAGATAATGGAAGCTTCACGGAGGTATGCTTTTGTAAGAATGAACTTGTCCACGTCAAGACTACAAGAATCCCCCATACCACTGACGGGCTTTGGGAAAAACTCCGTCTGAGTCGAAGGGAAAATAACCCTACCTGTGACGATCGGGACGGAGCCCTTTCAAAAACTCTCCCCATCAACTTTGTGGTAGTCCGTACGACCTCAGCATAGAATGCCATTTTAGGCTGGCCGGGCCTTAACAAGTTTCGGGCCATCGTCTCCACATACCATCTGTTGGCGAAGTTTCCGACCAAGAACGGGGTCGGAGTTATGAGGGGAGATTGTAGGATGGCTAGGCAGTGCCTAACTATTCAAGACCAACAGTCGGATGGCTGTCCTACTCTAGAGCAGCTTGACCCAAGGGCCGAAGTCGATGGCAACGGTCAGCCAGATAAAAGAATCCTATTTTTTCCCCTTCATGAGGATGACCCCACCAAAGTCCTCCAAATTGGAAGCACCCTTAGCGAAGACGTTAGGTTAGAGCTGATCGACATCCTGAGGAATAATGCCGATGTCTTTGCTTGGTCGACATCGGACATGCCGGGCATTCCGTCGGATGTCATCACTCACCAGCTTAAGGTGGATCCGACCTACAGGCCCGTCCGATAGAAAAAGAGGAGCTTCGCTGCCGAAAGACAGAAGGCCATTGACGAAGAACTGAAGAAGCTCTTTGATGCTGGCTTCATCAGGGAAGCTCATTATCCTGAATGGCTAGAAATGTTGTAATGGTGAAAAAGGCTAATGGGAAGTGGAGGATCTGTGTGGACTTCATTGACCTCAACAAGGCCTGTCCGAAGGATAGCTTTCCCCTGTCGAAGATTGATCAGCTGGTGGATGCCACGGCCGGCCATCAGCTTCTAAGCTTCATGGATGCCTTCTCCAGCTACAACCAGATCAGGATGCACCCGGAGGATGAGGAGAAGATGGCCTTTGTCACCGACAAAGGCTTGTACTGTTACAAGATGATGCCTTTCGGTCTGAAGAACGCCGGTGCTACTTTCCAAAGGCTGATCAACCAGGTCTTCGAAGGGTAGCTTAGGAGAAACATGGAGGCGTATGTAGATGGTATGATAATCAAGAGCCTCCATAGGACCGACCTCATCAAGGACTCGCAGGAATCCTTTGATGCATTGATACACCATCGGATGAAGCTAAATCCTGCCAAGTGTACTTTTGGTATGACTTCCGGAAAGTTCCTCGGCTTCTTGTCACACAGAGAGGAATTGAAGTCAACCCTGACAAGATCAAGGCTATTATTGAGATGGGACATCCAACCAACAAGAAGCAAGTACAAGAGCTTACGGGCCGCATAGCTTCTCTCAGCCATTTCATCTCCTGGTCGGCTGAGAAGTCCCTACCATTCTTCAAGATCTTGCACTGGTCGGACCGCTTCCACTGGACCGATGAGTGTCAATCAGCTTTTGAAGCCCTGAAGGACTATCTGAAGAACCCTTCGTTGTTGGCCAAGCTGACGGAGGGAAAGCCTTTGTATCTCTACCTGTTAGTGTCAGATGAGGCGGTCAGCTCCATCCTCGTGCGAGTTGGAGAAGATGGTCAAGCAGAACCTATTTATTATATTAGTAAAGTTCTCCATGATGCCGAAACAAGGTACCATAAAATGCAGAAGCTTGTCTATTCCTTGGTCATAGCGGCCAAACGACTTCGACCTTACTTCCAGGCACATCCGATTGCCGTGCTGACTAACTAACCCCTCAAGGCTATCCTTTGGAGCCCAGACACCTCCGTCGGCTTGCCAAGTGGGCCGTCAAACTTGGCGAGTTCGACATCTCCTTCCAATCCCGATCAGCTTTGAAGGCTCAGGTAATGCTGACTTCATTGCAGAATGTACCTGGAAGCAGGGTGCACCCTCTCAAATGGTCGAAGCACCTGAAGCCGACACCATCAACGAAGTTGAGCCTGCTTGGACCCTTCATGTGGATGGAGCGTCCAACCTTGCTGGCTACGGGGCCGACCTGATCCCTAGCCGACCCCGACGGAGAAAGCTTAGAGTATGCTCTGCACTTTTCATTTCAGGTGTCAAATAATCAGGCGGAGTACGAAGCCCTTCTCGCAGGACTGAGAATTGCTAATGAACTGGGCATTGGCCGAATCAGAGCCTTCTCCGACTCTCAGCTGGTGGTGAATCAAGTAAGGGACGAATTTGAGGTAAGAGATCCAACCCTGGTCAAGTACTTGAACAAGGTACAAAGCCTCGTATCTCGGTTTAAATTCTTAAAAGTTCTTCATATACCTCGACTGCAGAACTCCCGAGCGGATGCTTTATCGCGATTGGCTATGGCTGTCACCAATACCTCCGACTGAACTTTTGTGGAGTATCTGCAGCACCCAAGTATCGCTGAAGAGTCGACCGAGGTTTACCAAGTTGAACAAGAAGCTTCTCCACATTCCTTGTCGGAGGAACTCTCCTGGAAGATCCGACCGAAGCCAAGCATGTACGCTGGATGGCTTCTAAGTATGTCATCCTTGATGGCGTCCTCTACAAGCGGTCATTCTCACAGCCGCTGCTGAAGTGCTTGGGGCCGACTGATGCAGACTATGCACTCAGAGAAGTACGTGAAGGCATCTACGATGATCACCTTGGAGGAGGATCCTTGGCTTACAAAATCATCCAACAGGGATACTATTGGCCCACAATTCAAAAGGACACGTTGGACTTCATCCGAAGGTGCGACGCGTGTCAAAGGTACTCCAGTATTCAAAGAAGGCCTGCTAGCCAGCTGACTCCACTCATTGCACCTTGGCCATTCGCACAGTGGGAATGGACATCTTGGGACCCTTCCTTCTAGCATCCGGCCAGCGAAAATTTTTTATTATGGCCATTGATTACTTCACCAAGTGGGTTGAGGCCGAACCACTGGCGTAAATTATAGAGGCTAAGACAGAAAACTTTGTCCGGAACTGTATCATCTTTTGATTTGGCATTCCACAAACAATCATCACCGACAATGGAAGCCAGTTCGATAATCCCAAATTCCGGGACTTTTGCTAGCAATATCACATCTCTCATCGACTCACATCAGTCAGCCATCTCCAGTCCAACGGAGAAGCCGAAGTCATAAATCAGACAATCCTGCATAGATTGAAGACCGACTGAACAAAGCCAAAGGATTATGGGCAGAAGAACTCCATTCAGTGCTTTGGGCTTATCGAACAACTGCCCGAACGGCGACTGGGGAGACTCCGTTCAACCTAACCTATGGAAGTGAAGCAGTCATCCCCGTGGAAGTCTCTTGCAATTCCTACAGATTGATCACTTCGCCGAGCTGACCAACTCGGAGCAATGGAGGGCTGACCTAGATTTACTTGAAGAAACCAGGCTCCGAATAGGCTTGAAGATGGCGACCTACCAACAGAAGATGGCCAGATATTACAACTCATGGGTCAAGACACGATCTTTCCGGGTTGGAGATCTGGTCCTGCGGAGGATGGAAATTTCTAGATCGACCGAGCAGGGAAAACTCTCCCCCAATTAGGAAGGTCCTTATCGAGTCGTTGAAGTAATTCGAGCCGGAACCTACCGACTCGAACATCTGGACGGACGGTAAGTGGCGCGTCCATGGAATGTAGACAACATTCGCAAGTATTATCAATAAGTCTACAACTTCTTTTATGAACCACCTCTGAAAGTTCGACTCCAATCGGCAAAGGCTCTAGGGTAGCCCACTTCCGAAAGTCCGACTTCGGTCAGCAAAGGCTCTAGGGCAGCCCACTTCCGAAAGTCCGACCCCGGTCGGCAAAGGCTCTAGGGAAGCCCACCTCTGAAAGTCCGACTCTGATTGGTAAAGGCTCTAGGGCAGCCCACCTCCGAAAGTCTGACTCCGGTCGGCAAAGGCTCTAGGGTAGCCCACTTTCGAAAGTCCGACTCTGGTTGGCAAAGCTCTAGTGCAGCCCACCTTCAAAAGTTCAACTCCAGTCGACAAAGGCTTTAGGGCAGCCCACTTCCGAAAGTCCGACTCCGGTCGGCAAAGGCTCTAGGACAGTCCACCTCCGAAAGTCTGACTCCGGTAGGTAAAGGCTCTAGGGCAGCCCACTTTCGAAAGTCTGACTCCGATCGGCAAAGGCTCTAGGGCAGCCCACTTTCAAAAGTCTGACTCCGGTCAGCAATAGCTTCAAGTTCGGACAAGCCGACGAACCAACACTTGGAAAAACTCCTAAGTATTTTGGTTCATACTGAGCTACTGTCTGACATCTACCTCAACAAGCTTCGAGTTTGGACGAGCCGATGAACCAACACTTGGAAAAAATTTCTAAGTATTTTGGTTCGGTCTTAGTTACTGTCTGACAGCTACCTCAGCAAGCTTCGAGTTCGGACGAGCCGATGAACCATACTTGAAAAAATTTCTAAGTATCTTGGTTCGAACTGAGCTACTGTCTGACAGTTACCTCAGCAATCTTTGAGTTCGGACGAACCGACGAACCAACACTTAGAAAAATTCTAAAGTGTCTTGATTTGGACTGAGCTGCTGCCCAACATCTACTTCAGAAGGTCCGGCCACACATTCAGATAAGCCGACGGACTCACACTTGGAAAAATTTCTAAGCTATTGATTTTGGATCAAGCTACTATTCAACAACTACTTCTTACAGTCCTACCTAGCCGACCGACAATACTTAGAACAATTTTAAAGAAAAGATCTTCGATCAATCTGAATGACCGCATGCACACTGAGACACATACATGTGAAAACGACAAGAAGTTCTATTATATTATAAAGGTAGTTCTTTACAAAAAGGGGATGTCAGACCTTTACAAACAACCTAGGTTTGACCCATCGACGGTATATCGGTGACTCCGGCTTCGGCCCCATCCGGTACAACTGAAGCATCCACTGGAGCACCCGCCACTTCCACATCGGCTCCGACCTGGGCATCAGGTCCGGCTCCCTCCACCTCGGCTTCAATTTGGGCTTCGGCCCCTCCATCAGATGGACCCATTTCTTCTTCGGTGACCTCTTCTTCTGCTCTTCGATAATTGTACAGAGAAAAGGTCGAGCTTCGAGAAGACGACGCTGACCTTCTCCAGGCATTCTTTGTATCCGAAGGTCAAATCTGTATGAGCCAGCCTCATTCATCTCTGCTTTAAAGTCCTCGGACATCTTGTATTTCTTTACGATCGCTTCGGTCGCTGTCTTCATTAGCTCTTGGGTTTTCTTTAGCACCCTTATATCTTTCGGCCTCAGCCTGGTGGCCCCTTGAGTGCCTCTTGGACTCAAACAGGCATGCCCTCTCTTTGGCTACCTGGTAGGCCAGGGACTTCACCCTTCGCCTCTTATTCTTCAGCTTGACGTCCCGGTCGTTCCGCTGAGCCAGCAAGTCTGCAATCTGATTCTTTTGAGCCTCTGCCTCGGCTTGCAGGGCAGAATGCTCTTTTTTGGCTGCCTGTAGGACGGACAACTCCTTCGTGGCTACCGTTAGTGCCACTCCTGCAATGTCCCTCGCCGTCTCAGCTGCCTCGGCTCTCTGGATCGAGTGCTCTTTCAGATCCAGCATCTCGCCCAGGCCGTCATCCATTAACAGCATATCTTGAAGGAGCTGCGAATGACAAGATGACATTAGTGCCTTATATGTAAAAACTAAAAGCTCGGAAATAGGTGACTTACCCCAAACATGTGATGAAGGGAACTTCTGGCAGCCTCGTTCACCGATTGCCGATCTACGTTCATGACGATCCTTCTGAGCAGGCCTTTGACCCCCTCGGCATCGTGGATGTCATGCCATTTCTGACTCTCTCCGTCATCGGCACCGCTGGCCTCCCCCCTGTCGGCCGCTTGTCCTTCGGCCATTATGTCCACTCCGACCTTGGTGGAGACCTCAATCGGCTCAATGTGAGATGAGAATGGGGCTATCTCTAGATCGACCGGGGATGATTGGTCTCCTCCTGTCTGGGTAGTCAACTGCCCGAATGAAGATGAACACTCCGCCATCTTCGTCGCTGGGTGCTCCGATAACGGCACGTCATCGACATCGGACTCTATTGATACAATGGTGGCGGTCTGCTCCTTCGCTCGTTGCTTTGCTGGCCTCTCGGACTTCGATCTCGGTCCTCTGTCCGCTGCCTCTTCAATTTTGGATCGCCAGCTCAGTAGTCCGGACACCCCTTCTCTCGGTCACCAGCGCTGATATGGTCGATCGGTCCGGCTTCATTTTGCCGCCTGCCAAAAAGCAAAGATAGAGTTAGCAATAATAATGAAAAGGCCGACAAAAGAAGATAGAAGGTCTTCAACGTGGGTATCTATCCTACCCAGCTATCGGTGTTGGCTGATCCCAGCCCGGTGGAGACTCTCCTCTTGGAGCAAGGGGCACACAAACACCGGGTCATCATCACTCAACTTATTGAAGTCGGCCTCGTCGGCCCTCAATATCTTCCTCTCGTCAACACCCTTCGGCCTTGGTTCCCTCCATGTCGGCTCAAAGCCCAGGGCTCTAAACTATCTACGAAGAAATACCAGGACTTCCATCCGTGGATGGCCGATGGAAGCCCCCCTAATATCTTCTAGCTAGGGCGGGGACTAAACATCCATCACTCTTGGCTTCGGAAGTCTTGCTTTAAAATAAAAAAATTGGAGAATAAGGACATCCTTGGCTCGATTCTAGCCTCCCGACAAAGGACCATGAAGCCACAGATGACCTGAATACTATTCGGGTCAGCTGTGAGGGAGTAATCCTATAGGATTGAAGATTTGGACAAAGAGACTATGAAGTGGGAACCGAAGGCTGGCCTTAAGGTGGTCTTTGTACAGGGGAAGGGCTCCTAAGTTCAACGGACCATTCACCCTTCCCTCCCCACTAGGAACAGTAAGATGCAGTGTGGACGGTATGCTGTAAATAACCCTAAGACTCTCTACCCTATCTCGGGTCATGGTCGATGGAATGTCATAGGGACCTGGTTCCCTATTTCGTGGGTGGAGCTCTGACTACCGGAGGCCATTCTGAGGGAATTTACAGAAAAAGCAGAGGACGGTTGCGGGACTGACATGGGGACTGATTTCTAATGAGCGGGAGTATCGAGAGGGAGAGATTCTTTCTCCTCGAGTGCAAAGGCAAGAGCAGAAGACTCCCATTCGAGCCTCCTCCCCCTCCTTTTATAGGCGCCGAGGGGCCGCTTCCCTGCGCCCCTCGAGCGCCGCGATCCAACGGTAGATGACGCGACTTCTTGATTCGACGGGGAAGCCAAAGGGACGTGTCGGATCGTGTCTAATCATGATCTGCGTAACTGCCTAACCAATGGCAGATGGGTTGCTCTAGATACTGCGCCAACCGCTCAGATCTTGCCACGTTGCCTACTTCGCATCAGAAACTCAACGGGCGGGCAGCCCATCATTGCACCGTACCCGCATTAACTGCTTCTGCCACCACCAATGCGGTGCTGACACCTATCCAGGGGCAGAAATTCGAAGCAGAAGATGGCGGTCGTAGCATGCCGGATCAGATTCGCAATCATCTCAAGGACTGGCATATTAATTGCCAAGTTATGCTCTCATCCTTCAAAGCTACGGAACCGCTCGAAGGCTAAGAGCAAGGGGGGCAATTGTTATACATGACCGGCTCACTACGAAACTGGACCGCCCTTTTGCTGTGGTCCGACCAGACCGCTCTTCTGAAACTCCGACCCACTGAAGCAGAGGTCCGAATGACCCCCTTCTGCTGAGGTTCAGCCCACTGTTCTCCTTTGGAAGTCCGACCCATTGAAGCGAAGGTCCGAATGACCTACTTCCGCTGAGGTCCGGCCCACCTGCTCCTACAGAAGCTTTGACGGACGCTCTCCTTTGGAGGTCCGACTGGCCCTCCCCAGTTGAGGTCCGACCAATTTACCTCGAGGATCTAGGAAACTCCAGAAGCCTCTTCCAGCTGGTACCAGAATTCTGTTATAACAGAATTCTACCACATCAGCACCACTACTCCACTATTCCCATGATGTTGCCCTATCCGGGTGCCACGTGGCCACCCTCCGGATTCTCCTAGGAGTAGATCAGTCTTTCTTGACTTCTCCCCTAACAGATTTTGGACCGTTTAGGGCCTATAAAGTAACCGGGGGACCTCACTTTGAGCTAAGTACACTCTTCCTTCTTCATATGCTATCTCTCTGATTCCTCCATTCTGTTGCCCTCAAGCTCTTGCTAACTTAAGCATTGGAGTGTCCCCCACCGGAACACCACCGGCCTTTGGAGACTTTATTGCAGGTCAACATGGAGAAAAGCGCTCCGGCATAGCCGTCGACCCCGGTTCAAGAGAAGTTACAGTAACACCTTCGATTGGGAGTCTTCTTCCCTCCCTATTCCATTGAGATCGGAGATCAAAAACCAACCAAATAGGGATCAGAGAAATCTTAGATCCCATTTATATGTAGTGAACTCCTCTTCTTTGGATTTTCGTAGCCAAATTTTAAAAAATCATCATTGATTTCCAAGATGTTTCCAAGCTTTTTTCTTTGGATTCTGCTAGAAGAGGTATCACTCGATTTCCTTCCTTTTCTCGGTTTCCTACTGTATAGAGCGAACGAACCACTAGTTTGGATGAAAATAGGTCTCCCTTGTTTTTTTTCTTCAATTTCTTTGTCCCACCGGCAATGGTTGTCGATGTTGCTTCATCTTTATTGGGAGTAGCAATAGGTGGCCCCCTATAAGAGGAGGAGAAGGGGATGCTCGGTGCTAAGAAAGAAGAAGGGAGAGAGGGAGACCAACCTGTCTTCTCTTTCCTTCGTTTATACTTTTTAATATTTTTTCTCTCTTTCTTGGCTCCTTTCTTTTTCTCTACCAATGGACTAAGAAATTTATGAAAGTTGAATCAAGGGATTTTTGGATGGATCCTTGATGAACCACGATTAAGGGTTCTAGCTAAACAAGCTCTACATTATAAATTTTATTAATATTTTGGTTCCATAGAAGAATAATTTTCTTGGCAGAAAAATGTCAAATAACTTCCTTAATACTTGGTTTATAGACCAAGGTGTGGATTGGCATTTAGTGTGTTGAATCCATCATTGATAGAGATAATGATTCTTGGACACGATCATGGGTATAAATATATTGTTTATTTATACACTTCATGATTTTTATCCCGAGACATGATTATTAGTATGTATGATTATTTATGTACTACATGACTTTGATTTCTCATAATGGATATTTATTTTATGATTACCAGTATGATTATTTATATTTTTTATATTATATGTTCATATCAAATATGATTATTTTTTAGATAGTTTGGATTATGATACCGGCTATTGAACATTTTGAAAAGAACATAATAAGACAAAATATTATCCTGGCATTATTGAGATTTGATAAGATAACTAAGACTAGCCATATTACATCAAGATAGCTTGCTATGGACAAGAATATGGTACTAAGAATAGCCTCATCACAGTAGGAACATGGCACTGAGATAGCCCACCATGGAAGAAACATGGTAGTAAGATAGCCACCATGGATAGGAGCATGGCATTGAGAATAGCCTCGTCATGAGCAAGAATGTTGTACTTGAGTTACCAGTCACAGACTGGAACATGACTGTGATTAGTCTAAAATCCTAAAAGATAATGATTGATTGATCTAAATGTTATTAATGAGACATGGATGATAAAGATATGAAATCATATTAAGTAAAAAGAAAATTTATTTAATGATATATGCAGTGTATTACTTTTGAATAAGATGAATGTTTGATGGTAATTGATCCATATTTTTGCATATATCGGTATTGAGTTAAATTGGTTACTTGATATAAGAATGGATGATTTATATTATCTTTGATACTATTTACTTGTATTTTTAAATTATATTATATTATAAGTATGTAGGGATTCTTACTAAGTGTTGCTGCCTAGATCATCGTGGCCTGCAGCTCTCATGTGCAGCATCTGGAGTCTCCCTCCCTGTCGGTCCTTTAGCGCATGCACCTGGTCTTGCAAAAGAAAGGAGAACCTGGCGGGGATTCCGGCGGGGACACTCCGATGTCAAGTCAGTGGGATGATCAAGGGGAACAGAGCCTCTGCGATGAAGAGTTTTGGGGGACTCTTCGCGTAGAGGGTGAAAGGTAGAATTGAGATGTGGAGGCAAGGTCGAGATGGGATAGGTGAGCTTGGGGGATCTTCTAACTGGCTCCCTGCCCGTTAGCTCCCTATTTTTCCTTTCTCTGTCACTTGCTCACTTTACCTCTTGCCTTCTTTCTCTTTAACCTTATGTATATGAGATGGTCCAGACTGGATCTGGGGTTTTGTCCCAGTATCCTTTTTCGTGTGCCCTCTCTGGGAGGGGCTTACCATCACTTGCCGTTTCCCCCCTTTGGACCGATCCTTAGGAGGAGATCCTTTTGTTAGGGATGTGTGGGGTAGGTCCTATCCTTCTGGTGGTGCAGTCCCGTGGGAGGGGCAGGCGTGTTGGGCGTACCCAGGTGGGCCTTTGATACATGCCAATTTAAAACTTTTCTAAATGCATGATACAGCGGAAGGAGATAAAACATTTTTATCTAATATGTTAATCTGATTAACACTGGCCTTACACAGATCTTTATGCATATAGAGTAATACATGTATGAAATCAAGCATGGAAATCATGTGACTTATAGAACCATTCTATGAATCATGTAAAAGGGTGCTGAAGACCATTTCTTCAGACCCATGGGATAGAAGTACAAACCTTTTATGCATGGTGATGATCACCATGAGAGTACTCCAGAGAAGACCACTGGCTCTACGAGTAGCACAGGCATCCTGCCTCTACAGGTGGTTCACACCGGGGCAAGGGGATTCTTCTCCTTCCTTCGAGGTGCCAGCCTTTCTGGAAATGATGTGGTTATGGTGGACTCCTTCAACACCTTGAAGATCTGGTTGCTGAACTGAAATGAGACAAAATATCCAAGAACCATTCCCGGAACACTCTGTCCCAAACCTTCAATAGAAGGTAAGCACACAGGAATCCCAAAACCCAAACCTCACACTATTTTTCCAAGAATGAGATATAATCTCACAATCTCTCAAAGGTTAAGGATGAATTCTAGCCAACTAAAATGGCAAAATCTCGACCTATATGAAAAGGAGAACAATTCTTCTTCGGTTATATGCAGCTCATCCAAAAATAGGCCTTAAAACCAAGCCATGAAGGGGAGGTTATGAGAGATTAATAGTGAGTTTTTGGAGTCTCTTGGGATTCCTGCAGGTTACAAGACCCTTGGAATTCAGCAACTGGCGTAATTAAAACTTTATAACACGAAGCATTAATTTCCATAACCATTGTAGGGATCAATGAAGCAATTTTGATTTTCAACAGATTTCATCAGACGAGTTGACTCGCCTCGAGTCGACTCATCTCGGGTCAACTCGAGTGGCAGTTTGATAACTCCTTGTCAAACAAGTCCGGAACATTCCCAATCGTTCCTTAGCCAACAAATCAAGAAGAAATCCCATGATGTGTGACCCCGTAGGTTCAAATACTAATCGGTAGCACAGGAACATTTTCAGTACCAGCCAAAGTCACCATCTAGCAATGACACCCGGCGTCCGGATAGGTCGAAGGTTGCAGAGCAACAAGAACCTATCGAATATGGAATACCACTAAAATTATTTCTTTGATCTCCTAATCATTCCATCACAATATGTCTCAAACAAAGAATCCCTGTAACTCCTTACACAAATGCCCTGGCCAAGGTCTTTCTTAATTGAAGCATACTAAGCATTCAATCCAAACAATTTAGAGAGATCAATCTTATCTTGATCCTACTATCGCTACACAAGTATTTGACTATACTCGCAACTTCCATCACCAAATTAGAAATCCGGGTAGTCCGGCACCTAAGCACATGACTAGCTTGTAAGCTGCCATAGTGATTTCAAGTCAGAGGAATATTCATGTCCATATTCTAATACAAAACTTCTCTTTGGCAGAAAGAATCTTGCATGGGAGTCACGCTCAATAAAGTATCAAACACAACACCTGATGTCATGCCAGCATCTTCATGCTACTTAGTTAAGAGGACAACCAACAGACATGACATGAACAACCAACTCTCGATACACCATCGTTATGAACAGTGTATCTTTTGATCGCGAACTAGTTTATGAATACATGACGCATCCTCTCTACATCGCATACAAGGTAGCTCAAGGGACATCATCACACAAGAGTTCAATTAGGAAGATGCATGTGATGAATAGCCAGATAAACTTTTCATTCAATTCAATAATTCATATACATATATATGAGTCGCACAACTATCTACAGCCTAGATGATTGGCTTTGGAATAATAATTCCTAACAAGGCACCGTGCCATGAGCCTGTGCCACGGTGGGGTGTTTCCATTGCTGGAGGGCCCGTCAGAGTATTGTAAGGCCTGGGGCCTTGATGGAGTACTCCTCTGGGGGAGATTCTCGTTCACGTTACGAGTGGTTAACCCCCCTGGTTGCATGATTATCAAGGTGGCAGCTCGTCATGGGGCTCGAAGCTGGTGGAGTATGCTCTATGCAAAGTTTACAGGTGGTGCATCGTAGAGTTTGAATTCATGGCCGAGTGTCTGACCCCTCCCGGAGGTTGTGGGTGGTCAAGCTTTGTCCCACCATGGTTTGAGTTTTTGTTGGCCTTTCTGATGAGGGGGTGAGTCCCATCTTGGGAGAACTCCATCCCAGAACTTGTCTTGATAATATGAGCGTGACCCCAGCTGGGTGCTGAACTCAGACGGAGGGGCTCTTCTCATAAGCATGATCTCGACTAGGAGCTGACCTCGGTAGGAGGGCTCGCCTTGGTCACATGAGCACGACCCGGGTCGGATGCTGATCTCAGATGGAGGACTCGTCTCATGAGCACGACCCCGACTAGGAGCTGACCTCGACAAGAGGGCTCGCCTTGGTCACATAAGCACGACCCCAGCCTGGTGCCGACCTCAGACAGAGAGCTCGTCTCATGAGCACAACCCTGGCTAGGAGCTGACCTCGGTAGGACGGCTCGCCTTAGTCTTTTACTCATGTGCCATGTTTAGGTGGCAGTCTCCACCCATGCGGTAGCCGGTGGTGTCTTTATAGGCTCCACATTAGCGGATGTTTCCATATCAGATGCCCCCCACTCTCCAGCCTAGAGAACAATGCGATGCTCAGGGCGAGGAGAGTAATGACCATGCTGACATGCTGCACCATTAATATTTTGTGTGCTGCCTCCGAGAGTTGTGTTGACTCTGGTTTGATTATGATAAAATACTTGAGTATATTTGAATACTAATTATGTGTTAAGTGTGTTAATCAGTTATAGGTACTTAAGATTTGAATTTAGAGAAGTTTCAGCACTAGTGCAGCCAAGTGTCGACTCATCAAATCCAAGTGTCGACTTAAAGTATTAACTCATGAACCGTGAAGTGTCGACTTAAGGCCTGAGACTAAACAGGATACAGAACATGGTGATTCAGGAGTTTGGTCAAGTGTCGACTCACGGAACTGAAGTATCGACTCAAGGTGTCGACTTACTAGATGAAGTGTCGACTCACCAGTGCAGAGTAGAAGACTTCGGAAGTCATTTTTGGTCAAGTGTTGACTCATGGAAACCAAGTGTCGACTCATGAAGATCAAGTGTCGACACTTGGACTGTAACAGCAATTTTTCTGAAGTGCAGAACTTTCCTAACTTGGCTCTAATGGCTATAATTTCTCCTTCAATGGTCACAAATGGTCAAAAAGGTATGGAGGGCTATTTATATACTACTAAGCTCTTGGGGAATAAGAGAATCCATGGTTTGAATGATAAATCCTTTGGTTTACAGAAAAAATATGTAAAGGATTTTTAAGAATTCAATATTGAGAGTGTTGAGTCTCCAAGGATTCAAAGTGAAGAAGGAGCTTCCAAGAGTGGCATCTTCAAGCATCCATTGAAGCTTCTACAATATGGAGACAAGCTCAACACAACAATCAAGTGCCTCAAAGATAAATCTGCTTTTTGTAAGATAGCTTTTATATTTTCATTATTACTCTTGTACTTGTATTGCTTATTAGTTTCAATGGAATGAAACTAGTATCTAAGTTGTTGGTGAGCCTATGTGATAAAAACCAACAAGGGTTTTGACTTGTGAGCCCATGAAAACAAGTTGGGTTGTTGGTTAGCCCGGAAAACCATCAAGGTTGTTGGTGAGCCCAGAAAACTATCAAGGTGTTGGTGAGCTCATAAAACTAACTAGGTTCTTGGTTTGCCCACAAAACCAAGAGATTTATGGTGAGCCCATGAAAACCAAGGGATTTTTGGTTAGCCCGTGAAAACCAAGGGATTTTGACTTGTGAGCCTGGAAAACAAGTTGGCTATAATCTTGGTGATTATAGTGAACTTCCAAGAAAAACTTGGAGAGTGGATATAGGTGCCTTGGAGTGCACCGAACCACTATAAATCTTAATGTATTTGTGCTTGATTTATTCTTACATTTATTTCTTTATTTTTGCTGCACATTATTATCTTGCTCACAAATACATGCTTTGAATGGTACATCATTTGAAGTATTGCGAAAAAGTTTTAAAGTCCAATTCACCCCCTTTTGGGCTACCTATCATGGCTAACAATTGGTATCAAAGTCTCGTACTCTTTTTGAAAATCTAATGGTTTTGAGTTAAAGATCATGGCAGCCCAAGTTTGAAAATTTGAAAGTTTGAAATTTTTGAAAAACTTTGAAAAGAATTTATAAATCATATGTTGAGGGGGAGCTTTTGAAAAATTATTTTTAGATCATATTTTGAGGGGGAACTCAATGTTTTTTATTGCTACATTCCTCTATTCTTATTGTTAATCTTTTGGAGTATGTTATATTTATTTTGAGCTTACCTTATTTATATACTTAAAGATTTTGTCATTATCAAAAAGGAAAAAATTGTGACTTTGGTTTTGATTATGATAAAACACTTAAGTATATTTGAGTACTAATTATGCATTAAGTATGTTAATCAGTTATAGGTACTCAAGATTTGAGTTTAGAGAAGTTTCAGCACTGGTGCAGCCAAGTGTTGACTCATGAAATCCAAGTATCGACTCAAAGTGTCGACTCATGAACAGTGAAGTATCGACTCAAGGCCTGAGACCAAACAAGATATAGAACATGGTGATTTCAGGATTTGGTCAAGTGTCAACTTATGGAACTGAAGTGTCGGCTCAAGGTGTCGACTCACCAAATGAAGTATCGACTCACCAGTGCAGAGCAGAAGACTTCAAAAGATATTTTTGGTCAAGTATCGACTCATGGAAACCAAGTATTGACTCAAGGTGTCGACTCATGAAGATCAAGTGTCGACACTTGGACTATAACTGCTAGTTTTTCTGAAGTACAGAACTTTCCAAACTTGGCTCCAACGGTTATAATTTCTCCTCCAACGGTCACAAACGGTCAAAAAGAATGGAGGGCTATTTATACACTACTAAGCTCTGGGAAAGAAGAGAATCCATGGTTTGAATGATAAATCATTTGGTTTACAAGAAAAAATATGTAAAGGATTTTTAAGGATTCATATTGAGAGTGTTAAGCCTCTAAGGATTCAAAGTGAAGAGGGAACTTTCAAGAGTGGCATCTTCAAGCATCCATTGAAGCTTCTACAACATAAAGACAAGCTCAACACAACAATCAAGTGCCTCAAAGATAAATCTACTTTTTGTAAGAAAGCTTTTATATTTTATTGTTATTCGTGTACTTGTATTGCTTACTAGTTTTAATGGAATTGAAACTAGCATCTAAGTTGTTGGTGAGCCTATGTGATGAAAACCAATAAGGATTTTGACTTGTGAGCCCGTGAAAACAAGTTGGGTGTTGGTTAGCCTGTAAAACCAATTAGGTGTTGGTCAGCCTATAAAACCAACTAGGCTGTTGGTGAGCTTGTAAAACCAACTAGGTTGGTTAGCCTGCAAAACCAAGGGATTTTTGGTGAGCCGGTGAAAACCAAGGAATTTTTGGTTAGCCCGTGAAAACCAAGGGATTTTGACTTGTGAGCCCAGAAAACAAGTGGCTATAATCTTGGTGATTATAGTGAGTTCCCAAGGAAAAACTTGGGGAGTGGATATAGGTGCCTTGAAGTGCACCGAACCACTATAAATCTTTGTATTTATGATTGCTTTTATTCTTGTATTTATTTTTTTATTTCTGCTGCACATTATTATCTTGCTCACAAACACATGCTTTGAATTGGCACATTATTTGAAGTATTGCAAAAAAGTTTTAAAGTCCAATTCATCCCCCTCTTGGGCTACCTACTGTGGCCAACATTGTGCTCTCCTTCTATCAAGGCGATGCCATGCTCAGTTTTGATGAAGGGATCATTAATACTCTCTTGGAATCATAGCGACATCCTTGACCGAGGCATCGGGACCACCGGATGCCGATCGTGGCGGCTCCTGATTGGCTTGGGAGTCGAAAGGGCGTATGCCTTCGGTGGGCACTAGACTGCAGTCGATGGCATGCTTTATTGCGAAGGACTTGCCCCTCCCTCCTTGCTTCTTTTAGAGGGGTCTCCGATCGTGTTCGATTCATAAAGCCCTTCTTTCTTCCTTCTCTGATCCTCCTTTGTCTTGAGGTTTTGAAGTCCTCTCATGTTCCTTTCCTTCAACCCCTCTTCCTCAGCCTGTACTGAGGGAGGGATCCTGATAGACTTTAGATCTTCAACTCAAAGACTGGGGTGTCAAGTAGTGGCCCTTTGGGAGCAAGCGGCCGGTGCTAAGATGAAGGCATCCATCCTGGAGAAGAAATCCATGAAGCTCAAAGCTTTCCTCAAGGAGAAGAAGAGGAGCCCCCCGGAAGGCAGGGGAAGCAGAGGAGGTTGCCTTAACGGTGAGGGTGGTCCTCTTGTGAATCTTCTTGATGTGCTTGGACAAGAAGGCAGCACCGGTCGTGGTCATTATGGAGAAGACCATGTCCCCCATGGCGTTGACGGAGGTGGCCTAATGAGAAGCCGCTGAAGCTGTCCCTGGAATCACAAGATGGTGATTTCCAAGGATGGGGTGGTAGAGTGGTGGCTCTGTTCTCCTTCATAGAGGGTGCCACGGGATCCCTGAGGGAGGGCACCTTCCCGAAAGTTCACTTGAGGAAGGGCACCGCCCTGCTAGGTAGAAGGGACTGGAATGCCTCCACCCAGTCCCGTGGACAGAGTCCAGAGCTAGAGTACTAGCCCGTTGGCCGAGCAGGTGCGGTTAAGGAGGCCAGAGCCTATTCTCTATTATTTTGTAATTTAGAATTTTGAGAGGCCTATGGCCTATCGGGGGTCTCTAGAGGATGTAACAGAAGACTTAGAAATAAAAATTTCCATTCCTTTATAATTGCTGTTCTCCCCTTTCTCTTCTTTTCTTTTTTTTGCTGTAAGGCTCCTCGAACCATTGAGAGCCTCTCTGCGATGTAAAAAGCATTTCAATGAATGCAACTTCCCTTTTACTTCAGTTGAAGTGCTTTGCATTGTTCTTCTATTCTTTTTCTTCTTTTGCTTTACTTACTTCGAAGGAAGCTCGTCAAGAATTATGAAGGGTTCGCTCCCATACCTGAACTGATGAACCTGCTTTGTTTCCTGGTTTGCCAAACCGTAGTTCAGGTGGTAGCCTAGCTGCCATGAACTGTTGTGCCGACTAGTTGATTACAAGACTTTGGGATGTCCTAGCTTGCCCGTTGCCGAGCTGGGAGTTTGACAAATGGATTGCAAGACTTCTTGGCATCCTTGTTTGCCATCGCCGACTGGGAGTCTAGCGGATGGATTGCGACTTCTTTGGCATCCCTGCTTGCCATCGCCGAGCCGAGAGTCTGGCGGGTGGATTGCGGGACTTCTTTAGCATCCTTGCTTGAAGTACCAAGTTGCGAACCAAGCAGTAGATAGCAGGATTTTCTGAGTTCCCGGCGGACTCTTCGGACTGTGAGCAAGGCCACGGGTGCGGGGCTTTAGCAGTTTTCCAGCTTGAGAGCTGCCACGGTGTGAGTCATGCGGAGGGCATCCCATTGCCATCTCTGGACTGTGAGAATGATAAAGGAGTGTGTGGCATGATGGAGAGGCCTAGCTTGAAAGCTTGCCATGCTGTGAGTTATGCAGTAGATGACATCCTATTGCCACCTCCGCGCTGTGAGCACGACAGAGGAGTGAGGGCCTGATGGAGGGGCTCAGTTTGAGAGCTTGCCACATTGTGAGTCATGCAGTAGATGGCATCCCGTTGCCATCTCCGAGCTGTGAGAATGATAGAGGAGTGTGGGCCTGATGGAGGGGCCCAGCCTGAGAGCTTGCTACGTTGTGAGTCACGCGGTAGATGGCATTCCGTTGCCATCTTCGGGCTGTGAGCATGGCAGAGGAGTGTGGGCCTGATGGAGGGCCCGGCTTGAAGATGCCGAACTGTGAATCTGGCGGATGGGTTGTGGGGCTTCCAATATCAGCCCTAGTCTTCTGGGACACTTCACGTCTATACTTCTCAAGCGGCCACGTCATCCTCTGGGTCGCTCGCCTTATCCGATCTCTTAGCTTGCAAAAAAGAGGGGGGTACATCATCATCCTCCTTTCTTCTTCGGGGTTCTCCTGCCCCCCAGATACCACCCCTACTAGCCTTTCGGTGGGCTAGCTATCGATGGCGAGCAGACAAGGTTCCTCACTCTCGAGGCGAGGGGAAAAAGTGAAACTCTCTTCTCTATCGGGGTCAACTCTCGGTCTTGCCCGATCGCTGGGCCAGCATCGTCGTCTGGCTTGGGGAACGGATGCTTCCCCAATAGCCCGCCTCTTCGGCAGCCTTCCCTCTAACTCCCTTCTGTCATGATCGGCCTTCTTAGCTCGACTGTATTTGTGAGCTCGGAGGAGGAGCTCCGAATAAACCTTCGGGGGCTTTGTCGAGGGATATGTGAAGCGGAAGTTTGCAGCCCCCTCTTTAGGGCTAACATGGTGACTGGCTCATTGAGGCGGTAGATCTCCAGGACGGTGGCCTGAACCAGGACAAGTAGTTTCGAAGAGATTCTCGGTCTAACTGACAGATCAAGAAGAGACTATCAGTTTCACATCGCACCTTCCTGCATGCATCGAAGTGCACCATGAACTTCTCCTCCAGCTGTGACAAGGAATCGATACTTTCAAATTCGAGTATGAAGAACCAAGCCGAGCAACCTTCTGCAAGGTGGCCGAGAAGGTGGTGCAAAGGATAGCATCTGTGGCCCCCTAGACCCTCATGAGGGCCTTGTAACTTTTCAGATGATCTAGGGGATCGATTGTCCCATCGTAGGGATCGACCTGAGGCATGCGAAACCAGCTAGGGATCGGTTCCTTTTGAATCCTGCAGGAGAAGGAAGGACGGGTGTCGTAACCTATGGACTCACCAAGAGAGCCCTAAACTTCTGCAAACCGGTGGATAGGTCGGCTAGCTTGCACTCCTGCTCTTCGAGGTGCTTCCCTATTCGGCAGCGAGTGGCCTCATCAGTAAACCCTTTGGCAGAAAATGTTGGGGGCGAGGGAGGGTTAGAGTGGAGGAACTCTCGCCTGAGATCCTGGCCATGCCAACACACTGGTGCAGGGCACATCATGGTCCGAAACTGGGGAACGACTCTCCTTTGCAGTCGGACAGCAGGCAACACTTCTCTACCACCGTTCGATGGTCTCCTAGCAATGGGAAGCAAATACAACAGCCCCTCCCAGAAGGATCGTAGGGCTATCGAGGGCCAGTAGCAGGACCATCCGAGCCTAGGTTACAACTGAGTCTCCAGGGATCAAGGCTACGAGTGAGTTAGTGGCACAGCCACAGCCAGGGCGTGGACCTACTGAGCCATTACGGTAACTCGAGGGTCTGCCAGAGGTGCTAGAGGCAGAGCGGGAGCTCCCTCACCGGGCTTTGGTCTCCTCCTTGTCCGTTAGAGACTCTGCATGTCCGCATGGCTTCATGGACATTTCTAGCAACGGGGGACTAGCTTGGCCAAAACTGTGTCCTGTCCCCTTATTGAAAGAAAAGTACCCTAAAAGCCAATCTTTGTAAGGGCATTTTTATAATCTTCCAACTCTTGTATGACATTATTATATTAATTAAAGGTATTTTTGTTTCATCATACTACTGCTGTGTCTTATTTAAAGATTATGATAAATCCCATAGGTTAGGGTAAAGAAATTAGGATTATGATGGAAATCATAATGGTGAGACTTAAGTTCCTATAAACCCTAATCTAAAATGTTCCTAGTCATTGGATCATCGATTCAGGGATCGATGCTTCCGGAAAGACTAGCTTATCCTATGTATGCTCGATGGAGAGGGTGGTTGGTCTCACAGCCACTTGTGTAGAGACACTAATACAAGGATCAGGATGCTCATTAGGGAATGAGTTCACTGAATTGATCCACACTGAGACTATCTTATGGAAGTCTTACTACTTGTCAAAAGATAGTTCTCATAGTGGGAGTTGTGCAAGTGATCTTTAGACCTGAGGTCACCATGGTTCCTTATGCACACTAAGTCATATTTTGGTTCATACTCATTCATAACATTGAGTCATATATAGGATGTTCTTGGATATGGTGGAAGGTGTATGAAGGATGTGAGTGGACCAACAAGGAATCGATCATTCCTAGTAAGGATAATTGTTATCCCAAGTAATCTCTTCGATTGATGAATTAGGGAGTCTTTAATCAAAGCAGGATCAGATTAGAAGTGGTTTCTAATCAGTCATCAACAGAGTCTTCATTATCGAATAGAGATTTGAAATGATTAAGTGTTAGGGTTTGACATTTATCCATGCCCATCACTTAATCGGGATAATGGGAGATCGAAAGATTGAATTGCTCGGTAACTTTTCACTGAAGGGTATTTTGGTACTTTTCATCGAATTCTTATCTTCCGGGTAGGTATGGCACGTTACTAGATGTCAATCATGTCTTGTAGATTTTCATGGATCAATTGATTAGATTCATGAGTCAATTCGAAAGCTGGTTCGAATTGGCAACTTAGGTCAGCTTAATTTGACCTAATTAGGTCAATCGAGTTTGATTGGATCAAATCGGCTTGACCTAAACTTACTGCTGGCTAGATGTGGAACCCAAAGGTCACACACATTAGAGAATTGATCTAGGAAGTCAACTGACATTTAATTAGGGTCATGGGATCCTAATTAGTTAGCTAGATTGCACACTAGCATGTGTAGGGTGACCTAATCTCTTAACCCAATTGAATTGGATCAAATAGGTTGCTAAATGGACTATCCAAATTATGGGAGACCTAAATTGGGTTGTGTCCTAAGTGGGACGAATTTATCATATTTTTATTTGATATTTTTGGACATGTTATGCGCCATATATCAAGAGTCCAATTGGCATGGGACTCTTGGTGCAAAATGGATGCTCGACAAATAAAAGGGCGCAGAAGGACCCTTTCTCGTCAAATAAAGGGCGCAGAAGGACCAAGAGTCCTTCTGCCTGATAATCACTGATACAGTGATAAAGTACACTTCATGCCCTTTCATTTGACATCCATTTTGCATAGCTTTTGCCTAGGTCAAACATGTGAATGGCATGGAGAAAGGTGGTGCACAAAGTGAAGAGTCGTAACTCTTCACTGTTGGCGCACAGAACTTTGCATATAGAAAGGACAAGAGTCCTTCTGTCTGTCAATCACCAAAGCTAGATAAAGTCCAAGGAACTTTATCCTCATCTCCATGCCATCTCAAGTGGGCTTTGATTGGTCAACAAAAGGAAGAGTTCGGTGGAAGAAACTTGACGCAAATGAAGAGTTGCAACTCTTCATTTGGTGCAAATATGAGAAGCAGAGTCCTTCTACTTTGGGCAACTTCTTATCACCGGTATTTTCCATGAAAAGCCACGTCCCTTGGCCCTCTTAAAACCGGTATTTGACATGTGTCAAGTGGAGAATTCTCCCAGGAACCGAAGAGACAAAAAATCTTGTCTCTTGGCACAAGAAGGGACATGGTGCTTCATGATAAGACTCCTCATTGAAGGGTCTTATTTGATCTGTGTTTGGACAGATCAAAGGCTAATGAGAGGCCATATTTGGCACCCTCCCCTCTCCTATAAATATCCATCAGTATTTATTTCGATGGTATTATAATTCTCTTCTTTCTTACACTCTTACATTATCACTCTATCCACCCACTCTCTTTCTTCCTTTATAAGAGGATAAGTCTTGTCTTAAGACAAAGTCCCCATTTTAAGACAAGGTTTTAGAAAGAGAATGTGGAAGTGATAGAAAGAGAGAATGGAGGTTTGGAGAGGGCTCAGAGTGCTCTATTGGAGGGCAAAGGTCTGAGCAAGAAAGGAAGGGCTGCCAAAGGAAGAAGGGCCACCAGAAGAGTCCCAATGGCTTAAGCAACCTACTAAGGAGAGCTTCCTAGTTTGATTCCTGTGTAGATCACCTTGGAGGGCTTGCATTTGTGAGCCTAGTGGAAAGAAAAGAATTAGCATTCCAGGTATTTTTCATAACCCTAATTTAGTGACTTGTTAATTGTAGTGAATAAGAGATTTTGGGCTTAGGGTTTTCTAGTGGAATGAAATTTTGTTGAAATTCATTCTTCTGCTATGCCAAAAAAACCCTAGAAAACCCAATAGTGGTATCAGAGACCTCTTATTTCATTCAATTAATGGTCATTTGAATTTTGGCATGCTATGTGATAATAGGAAAATATGATCATATGCTATGTTATCATATTTCTGATGCATGATTTAGTTTAAAGACATATATATGATATGTTATATCTTAGTAATAGCTACGGATTGGGTTAGTCACTATGGCCGTCCGGTCATAGAAGCAAAGTAGGGTTTAAAGGTTCTCTTTTTCCATTCAATGGGGTCTTCTATGGCGTGTAGGGGTGCCTCTATGGCCATATCCCATGAACAAGTGATATGAACAGATGTTTGAAATAATCATATTATGTTATGCATATTAGGGCTAATATGCTCGGTTGCTAGTTTTATTATTATGTTGTCATGATTAGTTAGGATGTGTTTTAAGACCACTAAAACCCTCATAATCAAATATTTAGTCATAGTGAAAGTTAGTTAAGAGGTAATTTCATTTAGGGTTACATGATTAGTCAATTGGTGTCTAGGCAAGTGGTTCTGGGAAGGTAAAGGGAATGAATTTTTAATTGGTTCCATTGTTTGACCTGGCCAATTATTTTGGTGTCTAAGGAAAGCAATGGGGGGACCCTCTCATCTCTTCCACTTACTTGGCCAATTTGGCTATATCTAGACCTTATATTGAATATGCCAAAATTGACTTAACACACTATTGTTTGCCTTCCTTCATGCTAAGCCAAATTAATATCAAAACTATAGTAGGTTTATTATGTAACACAGGCCTGCTCTAGGGTTTGATATAAATTTATCTTGGTGCACTTAGTGCTTTATAGCATGATTGGAATTGTTGCTTTGTTGTGTAACATAAGGGCAACATTATTCAATCATAGCTATATAGAAATGAAGGGTCTGACTAAACTAAGATATTATAGTTTGTTGTGTAACACAAGACTATAAGTGTCTTAGAGGCAGTTTATTTGTTGAGAATTGCATAGGTTGAAATTGAAAAGGAAGTCCTACCTTTGAACTCATGAGTGTTTGTTGTGTAATACAAGGCACTCATGAGGAATTGGGATCTCAACCCCACTAAGGAGATCTAGTAAGGTTTCTCATTTACCATAGGTGAGGGTTATGGTATTCAAATAAAATAGTGGGAGACATAATTAGATATAAAGTCCTTGTCTAGTTATGAATGTCATCTTGAGTGGTCTACTTATATTGTTCTTAATTAAATGTAGAATTTATTATGGCTTCAAATTTGTCACTGTGGGGCATCTTAGATGCCAACAAGTTGATCGATCTCAATTATGTGGACTGGTTGAGGAACCTGAGGATAGTATTGACTCAGGAGAAGCTTTCATATATTCTTGATTCTTCGGATCCAAAGTTGATTGGAGAGGATGCTTCCGAGGAGGAAATTGCCATACACAAAATGTGGCAAAATGACAGCACAACTGTTAGGTGCATCATGTTAGCCTCGATAAGCAATGAGCTTCAGAGGAACATGAAGGGATGGAACCTCAATCCATATTGCTTAATCTAAAGGAGCTATATGGAGAGCAAAGTAGGGCTACTCGATATGAGATATCGAAGCAGTTGTTCCGTGCACGAATGAGTGAGGGTTCATCAGTGCAAACCCATGTTTTAAAAATGATTGACTTAATCACTCGATTAGGTCAATTAGGATTTGTAATGGATGGTGAACTCAACCAGGACTAGATCCTGCAATCACTCTTGGATTCCTTCTCTCAGTTTGTTCTAAATTATTATATGAACAAACTGAATGTTTCTTTGCCTGAACTGCTGAACATGCTTAAGAAAGCAGAGAGCTATTCTAAAGGAGATAAGGCTCATCTTCTTCTCATTGATGGGAAGAAGAAACAGGTAATGAAAAAGGATTTGAAAAGAAAATTCAACCCTAAGAAGAGCATCCAAAAGAAGAAGAAAGTAAAGAAGGCTGGTAATGATGGAGCCTGTTGCCATTGTGGTAAGCAAGGGCATTGGAAGAAAAATTGCAAGACATATCTTGCAAGTGTGAAGCAAGATGCTGGGGCAGCATCTAAAGTTTGTACATGATACAAACAAATTTATCATTGAGTACTTCTATTTCTAATTCATGGGTATTGGATACTGCATGTGGGTCTCATATCTACAAGTCATTGCAGAGACCACAGAATTAGAAGCTTGAAGAAAGGTGTCTTTGAGTTATATGGCACAAGTGATGAAATCATGTGCACTGAAGCTATGGACACCTATCTTCTATTATTATCTCCGGTAATGTATTAAAGTTGGAAGACTATTATTATATTCCAAATATTGTAAAAATATTATTTCAATATCCTTGTTATTACAAGGATTTGAAATAAGTATAAAGAGTAGTAGCTGCTTTATTCTTCATTCCAATAAAATATTTGGACATAGTTATTTTATCAATGGTCTTTTAACTTTAGAATTCAATGATGAAATATTACTTGTTGATAACAAGAAGAGAAAGAGAGATAATGTCAATGTCATATTTCTTTGGCATTGCCGGTTAGGTCATATAAGTAAGTCAAGGAAAAATAAGTTAGTCAAAGATAATTACTTTGACCCTTATGATTTTCAATTATTAGGACTTGTAAGTCTTGCCTCAAAGAAAAAATGACCAAGTCTCCATTCACTAGGCATGGAGACAACGCAATTGAGATATTAGGTCTTGTGCATACTGATATGTGTGGACCTATGACAACTCAGGTCAGAGGTGGATACTCTTATTTCATCATGTTTATCGATGACTTATCTAGGTTTGGTCATGTGTATCTAATGAAACACAAGTCTGAAGCCTTTGATAAGTTTAAAGAGTATCAAAGCATGGTTGAAAAACAAACTGATATAGTATTAAAACTCTTTATTCTGATCGAGGAGGTGAATACTTATCTAGTGAGTTTTTAAACCATCTTAAGGACAAAGGCATAATCTTTGAATGGACTCCTCCTTATACACCCCATTAAATGGTATGGCAGAAAGGAGAAATCACACATTGTTAGACATGGTAAGGTCCATGATGAGCTTCACAAATCTTCCCATTTCCTTCTAGGGATATGCCCTGGAAATAGCTGCTTATATTTTTGAACATGGTACCATCAAAGTTAGTGACTAGCATTCCATATGAGTTTTGGAATGTCAAAAGACCAATTCTTAAATACTTGAAGATTTGGGGTTGCTATGCTTATGTCAAGATTAATTTTGGATATAAGTTAAGTGCTAGGGCTGATAAATGCAGGTTCGTTGGTTATCCTAAAGAGAGTGTTGGATACCTCTTTTATTATATTACTGAATAAAGGTATTTATCAGTAGACATGCTACATTCTTGGAGGAAGAATTTATCCAAGAAAGAAGTAGTGACACAATAATTAAACTAAGTGAAGTTCAAAACCAACAACCAATTCCTGAAGAGTCTTCGAATGTAATTTCTTAACCAGAGGTTCTTGTTGATCAGGAATAGCCGCAACACACACCTTCTCTGTTGACCTCATAAGTGATTTTGATGATAACAAAATATTGGAGCATGCATTTGTTGTACTAACAACTCTTCAAGTGTGTTATAAGTTTTTGTAGGATGATTCTAACGCTCAATTACAACTCCTACATCCTTAGTTTTGAAATGAGTTGTGTTATAATTGAATCTTGTAAAGAAGAACCCAAAGCAAAAATAAAGTAAAAATCATGAAAATGGGTTACTTCTAGATGTGTTTCAAGTTTAAAATTCCTTAGAAATATAGTTAGAAGAGTTTGAAGGCATCTTGAGACTTTGAAGACTTGCTGGATGATTTCTGGAGAAAAACTAATAATTCACTAAAGAACTCATCTGAGCTGACTCGAAGTAAAGGAGCCAACTCTGGCACATGGATGCATGACTATTTCTAGCACACAGATATTCGAGCTTGATGTAGGCATTGTAGTAGCGTGCCACCTGTTATTGATACGCTGCCATCTGGAGTCGAGCTTTATCCCTTGTCTCATCTAGAAGGTCCAAGTTGAGAAGGAGGCAGGTCGGATTCTCAGCTTTGTTGTATTGCTCTACCTATAGCATGGGCAGACCAACCTCCACTGGAATCATAGCTTTTGAATCAAAGATGAGGTTGAAGGGTGTCTCACCTGTCACTGTCCGAGGTATGGTGGGTAGGCCCACAGTATACTAGGGAGCTTTTTGACCTGTCGACCCTTGGCATTGTCTAGCCTGGTGTGGAGCCCTTGCAAGATGGTTCAGTTGGTTACCTTAGCCCCCTGTTGGTCTGAGGGTGAGCCACCGAAGTGAAGCGATGGCGAATGTTAAGGTCAACATAAACTCTTCAAAAGCTTGGTTGTCGAACTGACACCTGTTATCAGTGATGACTGAGTGTGGGATCCTAAAGTGGCAGATGACTGACTTCTAGAAGAAGGATCTAACCTTGTCCTTAAGATTCGCACCAGGGATTCAGCCTCAACCCACTTGGTGAAGTAGCGATGGCCATAATCAAATATTTCCATTAGTCGGATATAGGAGGAAAGGGACCTAGGATGTCCATTCCCCACTGGATGAACGGCCACAAAGCTGATAGCTGGGAGAGTGGGATAGCAGGCTGGTGCTAGATGTGGGCGTGACATTGGCAGCGATCATATTTTCTCACAAATCTAGTGTCATCCTCCCTCACGATCTCCCAGAAGTATCCTTGCCGGAGTGCCTTGTAAGCTAGGGTCCTGCACCCCACATGATTTCCATAGATGCCTTCGTGTATCTCTTGGAGCACGTAGGCAGCTTCTGATGGCTTCAAGCACTTCAGCAAGGGATAGGAGTAAGACCTCCGATAAAGCTGTCCATCCATCGGCACGAACCACGTAGCCTTCTCTCTTGAGGAGGCTAGCTTCTTTGCGATCCTCAGGTAGGGTGCCGGTGGTGATGTATTTGATGTAGGGGTCCATCCAGCTAGCCTCGGAGGTGACCTGCTGGACCTCTACCGTAGACTCGAAGCTGGGGGTCTCTAGAATTTGATGAAGGAATGCCCCAGCAATGAATTTGATAGGGTTGCCAGCCTGGAGATGACATCAGCCCGGGCGTTCTCCACATGAGGGATGTGGGAAATGCCAAAGTGCTGGAGGTTCGCTGTATATGAGCGTACCTTGTCCAGATACTTTGCCATCATGGGATCTCGAGCTTCATACTCATCGGAGACCTGGCCCACCACGAGCTGAGTCCATGAATGAAAGAATAATGCCCTAAAAGCCAATCTTTATAAGGGCATTTCTATGATCTTCCAACTCATGTATGAATAAAAGGCATCTATTAATTTATCATATGGCTATATCTTATCTAAGATTATGACAAACCCCATAGGTTAGGAAAAAGAATTAGGATTATGATAGAGATCATAACAGTGAGACCTAAGTTTCTATAAATTCTAATCTAAAATATCCCTAGTCATTAGATTATCGATTCAGGGATAGATATTTTCAGAAAGACTAGCACATCCTATGTATGCTCAAAGGGAGGATGGTTGCTCTCATAGCCACTTGTGTAGGGACACTAATACAAGGATGTGGGTGCTCATAAGGGCATGGGTTCATTGGGTTGATTTGCATTGAGAATATCTTATGGAAGTCTTATTACTTATCAAAGGATATTCTCATAGTGGGAATTATGCAAGTGATCCTTAGACCTGAGATCACCATGGTTCCTTATGTATATAAAGCCATATTTTGGTTCATACTCACTTATGACAATGAGTCATGTACAGGATATTCTCGATATCATAAATTATGTATAAAGGATGTAAGTGGGTCAACAAGGAATCGATCACTCCTAGTAAGAGGACTTATCCCATGAAATCTCTTCGAATGATGACTTAGGAAGTCTTTGATCAAAGCATGATGAGATTAAATAGGATTTTTAATCTTTTATCGATCGAGTCTTCATTATCGAATTGAAATTTGAAAGGATTGAGTACTAGGGTTTGACATTTATCCATGCCCATCACTTAATCAGGATAAAGGGAGATCGAAGGATTGAATTACACGGTGACTTTCCATTGAAGGGTATTTTGATAATTTCAACCAAATTTCTCATCTTCCAGTAGGCATGACACGTTGCTAGATGTCAATCATGTCTTGTTGTTTTCATGAATCAAATTGATTAGATTCATGAGTCAATTTGGAAGCTGGTCCGAATTGGCAACTTAAGTCAGCTCAATTTGACCTAATTAGGTTAAATTGGTTTTGATTGGATCGAATTGGCATGGACCTAGACCTACTGCTGGCTAGCTGTAGAGCCCAAAGGGTCACACACATTAAGAAATTGGCCAAGGAAGTCAATTATATTTTTTATTAAGGTCATGGGATCCTAATTGGCTAGCTAATTAACATACTAGCATATGTTGGCTAGCTTAACTCCTAACTCAATTGGATTGGTTTGTTTGCTTGTTATTTGGGATAACCAATTTAAGTGAAATTTATTTGGTTAGAGTCCTAAGTGTGGTAGCCTAATCCAGTATTTATCTGGATTATATTGGGACTTATCTTGGATTTATGAAAGAGTCCATGTTGGCATGGACTTTTGGGTGCCATAATGCTTTCACACATATTATGTGCATGAAGAAGGACCAAGAGTCCTTTTACAGATCAATCACAAATCCTAGATTAATTCCAAAAGACTCCTACCTTATCTCCATGCCCCTCTGCTATGGTTTGACCAGTCAATAGGTGTGTTGCCCAGTAAGCAACCCAGAGGGGGGAATTGGGTTTAATTTTGCAAGTATGTGTCAAATAATTAGGTGCTAGTGAATTGCAAGTGTTTATGAGATAAGAGTATGTAGCAAAAATAGATAAGCAAATGCGAATAGACAAAAGTAAATAAAGAGAGAGCAAGCAATACAAACATAATAATATATAGTGGTTTGGTGCACACCAAAGCACCTACATCCACTCCCAAGGTTCATTTAGGAATCCACTATAATCACTTTTGATTACAGTCGATTAATTTTTTGGGCTCACTAATCAAAACCCAACTTGTTTTCACCAAGAACACAAGTCAAAACCCCTTTGGTTTTATAGGCTAACCAAAAACCTAATTTATTTTGTAACTTAGGCTCACCAACAACTTCTTGGTTTTCACAAGGTTAACCAAAAATCTCTTTGGTTTTCTTAAGGCTCACCAAAAACCTTTGTTGGTTTTAACACATGGGCTTACCAACAAACCTCAACAAAAAATTCATGTATAAAGTATGAAATACAAGTAAGCTTTCAAATAAAAACAATATCTTTTTGAAGCTCTTTGAAGATGCTTGTCTTCAAGTTGTTGAAGCCTTAAATGATGCTTGAGTGGTTGGACTTGATTGCTCTTGAATGCTTTGAATGCTTGAAGGCTTCACTTCACTTGAAGGTAGTTGCTCTCAATAAATATTGGAGTGAATGCACTTAACTACTCATTAGTTACTTCCCTCTTGAGTTTAATCTACTTTAAATACCATTCCAAGCTTCAAATGGTAGTTTATGATCGTTGGAGATGTGGAATTAGTCGTTGGGGGCAAAAGGACAAGTTTTATTTTGAAAAAACTAGCCAATATTGTTCAGCAGAACTTCAAGTGTCGACACTTCAAGTCATGAGTCGACATCTTGAGTCGACACTTGGTCTCCATGAGTAAATACTTAGTTCAAATGTTTCTTGAAGCTCTCTGGAAATCTCAGGTGAGTCGACACTTGAGTCAACACTTGGCTTCCATGAGTCAATACTTGAGGAAGTCTGAAATTCAGCATATTTTGTATAAATTTTGTCTTAGATCTTAAGTCGATCCTTGAGTCGACACTATGAGTCAACACTTGAGCTCCATGAGTCAACACTTCAAGCATGCCATCTAAAACATCTTCTGTGTATCAGCTCAAGCTTGTTGAGTCGACATTGTAAGTCGACACTTTATATCCATGAGTCGACACTTGGCTAAAATTTTCTGAAATTCAGTTGGAACTCAGCTAAATCTTCTTCAACCTTCAAACTTGAGTCATTCCAAATAATTCATATGTACTTAAGTCCATTACTTTACAATTTCATCCATAATGAGACTTCTTCAACTATTTTGATAAGCAATCAATCAACTAACTTGATGTGTACCTTTTTTGATAAAACATACTTTACCAAATAGTTAGTACTCAAATATACTTAAGTATTTTATTAATTATCAAAATCAATACAGGAGTCAACAACTTTCCCTTTTTGATGATGACAAAACCTTTAAGTATATACAAATGAAGAGCTAAAAAGATTTTCAATAAGAATAGAGTTTTGGCAATAAGGATCAGAACTTATCATGAAAAGTATCAAAGTCTGAAAATGTGTTGATTATCAAAAATTGAGACTCATTTACATTGTATCAGAGCTATAGATATATGCATGGAGAAATTTAAATCTCTAAAGTTGCAAAGTCAGAATTGTAATTATAATGTATCAAAGCTGTATATATATATATGAAGAAAGTTAAATTTATATAAATTAATAGTATCAGAGCAGTGATTATAATGCATCAAAGCTATAGATTATGAAATATCAGAGTTATGATTAAAAGATATCAGAGCTAAGATGTGTATATATATATATATATATATATGCTCAAAAGATGTATAAAAACATCTCCTAAAGATAGTCATTTTAGCATGAAGAGAAAAGTTGCAAGGAAAAGCTTTAAGAGTATCAAGGCATTAAACATGTGCCAGAAGAGTAGATAGTATCAGAGCATAATTAATAGATTATAAAGAGTATTAAGGTATGAAATCAAAAAAAGTATCAGAGCATAGAAACAGAAGTATCAGAGCAAGGAAATGGAAGTATAAATCAAGGATAATAGAGCAAAAACACAAAAACTCCCCCTCAATATATGATCCAAAAATTGATTTTCAAAAAAAGATTTTAAGAACATTTCCAAAAGCTACAGCTTTAGTAAAATCTCTTTCTCGCTCCCTCTATCTCATTGCTTTAATCAAATTGACAAAAATTCATTAAATCTCATTGATACAAATTTTACACTTTTCATTAAATCTTTCAATTATTCTCTCCCTTTTTGTTATCATTAAAAAGGTAAGGAAAAAGAGCACATTTCAATAAATGAAAAAGTAAGAGCCATTACTTTAAGTGAGAGTGCATTCATAGAAGTCAAGAAGTCAATGTATAAAATTTGATGATACAAATATTAGATTCAAACATTTGATACATTTGACAACATTTGATACATCAACTAAATTTGATACATTAACGAAACAAAATTTGATACATTGGATACTGATACATACAAGTATACAAAACTGAAATACAGACATACATAAAACATAATAAGCACTGAGATACAGACTAGCTGAGGTATAGATCAATCCGAATGAGTACTCTCCTCATCAGAGGAGGACCCGTTCTTAAGAATGATGGGACCTGTAACCCTAGAAGGTCTGGGTTGCGGCCATATTGGCCAAAGATCAGATAGTCTGGTCTGGATAGGTCTCGGTGCAGTGCCATGGCCTCGGCCTTTATGTCTGGTATAAGTCCTTCCTCTAGCTGGTATTGAAAAGGAGGAGAGAATATCAAAAGCAAGGGCAGCAGTGACAGGACAATAGCTATGATAGGGATCAGGTGAGTGTCATCAAAAACAAGACCTGAACTAAGAGCATGGAAATCAGATACAGAAAGACCTAGCTCCCGGATCAAGGTAGAAGTCGAAGGAGTAGGTGGAGACCTACTAGGAAGGCTAAGAATCGAAGTAGGAAAGTCTATATCAAGGATAGGTGTAAGAGTAAAAGTAAGAGTAAGAGATGGATCAGGAATGGTAGGTGAGGAACTGGAGAGAACTGGTATTTGGAATGATGGACTAGAAGGATCCATAACTGGTGTCCTCGAAACATCCTTTGCTGTAGCCTCTGGCTCAGGCTTCGCCATAAATCTCTGACATCGAACTCAGTAGAAGAGTCAGGTGCTGGGGCTGCAGGTGGTGCTGTAGGAGAGTCTGGTGATGGAGGAGAGGGTGCTGGAGTTCTTGCAAAAGTCAATCTCTCCAGTGCAGCTAGAATAGCAGTAATACTCTGTCTGAATCCTTGGTGATCTGCCTTCATCGCTACATGAATCTAGTCAACTCACTATCGAATAACCATAATCTCTGTCTCTATGCAGTGACCCTCTCATCTATACTATCTCAAGTACCAGGCAAGTCAGTCTGTGCTGGAGCGGCTGGCTCAAGCTGAGCTATAGGTTCGAGCTGTGTCTCTAGAAATCTCCCTGTGGCTCAGATGGCCCGGCCTCATCAGTGAAAATCCGCTCCTCTGCTACCTCCTCATCTGCATCAGTGGTCGGACCTGATACTCATCATCTCCATTGACCTCTAACCAGATGAAAACCCATCCTTTGGAGCGATCTCTCATCGTAGATGTCTGTATGTAGCAACAGTCTGTATGGCTCTCCATCTACAATGACTCCATATGCCCTGAATAGAATCGTCAGACCCATACCATAGGGAAAGATAGCCTCTTACTAGTATCTGCCTCGATCATCTAATGAACCATTGAAACCGGGAGGCATACTGGAGTGTGCTGAATCAGTGAGACCATAACGAGCAGCTCTCGCTCAGTGATAAAATCAAATCATCCAGTCTTTGGCAGGAGAATCCGGGCGACGATATGATGTAGTAGCCTCATCTCGGGCGAGAGTCTGGATGCAACTATAGTGGCTCCCTCTGGAAGATCATCTGACTTGAAGATACACTGGAGTCCACTCATGCGATCTACTAGTGAGTGCGCTACTGATCCTTTCATAGGTATCTACCATACCCTGCTCAGTATCTCGACAATAAGCAAAATCTCTGTACCTCGAACCACTGCTATCCACCCATCCGCACCTCTAGCTAAAGTACCATAAAACTCTTTGATCAAGCTAGGGTAAAACCTCTCAAACAATGTGTAGAACTGTGACAACTCAACATCCCTCAACCATTGTCCAATCCGAAAATGTTGCTGGTCTGGGAAGTCAAAATTGACTCACCATCCTTCGACTATGGCCTTAGAGGCCATCCTATCAGCTGCTAGGACTGGCAGTTTGGCAGGAATATCTAGTTGGACCTCAGGCTCTACTGCCACTAAATCCTTATGCCTAGCCTTCGTCCATCGTTTCGCCTCTTGAACTGATGGTCGAGGCCTCCTGACTACTTTTTTTCAAGGACCCATCCTCCAGGAAACAAGCAAATGAAGTGAATGCGGAGAGAAAGATAGGATTTCTATGGTGAAAACCATGAAAAATGGATGAGGAGCAGTGAAGAATGGAAGAAAAAATAATCTCAAACAAGAAATTGAGCCAAAGAAATAGTGATTGGGAAGAATTTGAAGGTTTGGAATGGCTTAAGGGCGAGTCACTCAGGGTATTTGGGAAGAAATGGGAAGAAAAACCCTTGATTTTCCTTTTTATTCTCGAAATCCCGTCGTCCAAGTGTCAACTCACGATTGTGGATCAGTGTCGACACTTGGAGGTGTCGATACTTCGAAGTGTTGACACTTCGGCCAAAAATCCAAAAAAAAAAAAAAAAAAAAAATGGAAAAAATATAGAAAATTAGGTAAGTTAATTTTAAGGGAATCACTAGTGATTAAACCTGATTGAAGAAAATTTAATCAGATAATGTGAGAACTTAGAAAAGTCATAAAGAGATTGAAATTCAATCAAAAGTAATGATCCTAATCCCCTTCTAATCAACAAACCTATTTTCTTGAAAAGGTTTGGTCAATATAGCAGCTAGTTGGATTTAGTCAATGCACACAAATTCAAGCACAATATCATTATTTTCAACATGATCTTTAATAAAATGGTGCCTAATCTCAATGTATTTACTTCTAGAGTACTGAACAAGATTTTTAGTTAAATTTATAGTACTAGGATTATCACATCTTATGGGTGTCTTAATTAATTTGATTCCAAAATCTTCAAGTTGTTGCTTAATCTATAAGATTTGAGCACAACAACTTCTAGCTATAATATATTCAGCCTTAGTTGTAGATAGTGCAATTGAAGTTTGTTTCTTGCTAAACCATGAGATTAAGTTAACTTCAAGAAATTGACAAGTTCCACTAGTACATTTCTATTTAATTTATACCCAGCAAAGTCAGCATCAGAATAGCCAATTAAATCAATTGAAGAATCTCTAAATACCATAGACCAATATCAATAGTACCAGATAAGTACTTAAGAATGTGCTTAACAGCCATTAAATAAGACTTTATAGGAGCAGATTGATATCTATTACACATACAAATATTAAACATAATATCTGGTTTACTAGCAGTCAAATATAGTAAAGAACCGATGATACCCCTATATAATTTTTGATCAACTTTATCACATTCATCTTTATCAAGTTTACAAGAAGGGCTCATAGGTTACCTATTGGCTTAGTTGTTTCCATCCCAAACTTCTTTAAGATTTCTCTTACATACTTAGCTTGGTTAATGAAGATCCCTTCTTTAGTTTGCTTGATCTAGAGTACAAGGAAGAAATTTAGCTCTCCCATCATACTCATCTCGAACTCACCTTGCATAAGCTTGGCAAACTCTTCACAAAGTGTTTCATTAGTAGCACTGAAAAAATGTCATCAACATAAATTTGTACTACTAAAAGATTATCATTTTTCTTTTGTAGAAATAAGGTAGTATCGACATGACCTCTAGAGAATTCATTTTAATTAAAAATTTGTTAAGTCTTTCATATCATGCATGGTGTGCTTATTTTAAATCACAAAGTGCTTTGTGCAATTTGAAAACATAATTGCATGATTTTCAAATCCATGTGGTTGTTCAATAAACACATCTTTAGCTAAATAACCATTTAAAAATGCACTTTTAAAATCCATTTGAAAAAGTTTGAAATTCATAAAACATGCAAATGCTAAAAGTAATCTAATGTTTTCAAGTCTAGCTATTGGAGTAAAGATTTTATCAAAATCAATTCCTTCTTCTTGATTATAACCCTTGGCTACCAGCCTAGCCTTGTTTACAGTCACTACACCATTTTCATTTAGTTCATTTTATACACCCATTTTGTACTAATAATTGAAACATTAGATGGCCTTTCTATTAGTATCCAAACTTTATTTCTTTCAAATTGATTTAACTCTTCTTGCATAGCAATTATCCAGTTAGAGTCTTTTTCAACTTCTTCAATATATTTAGGTTCAATTTGAGAAACAAAAGCAATGTAATTACATTCATTTCTAATGGATGATCTAGTTCTTATCCCTCTCCATATATCACCTAAAATCAATTTCTTAGGATGTCCATGAGCATACCTCAACTCTTTCGGTAGATCTTTGTGCTTTGATAAGGATCTTGTAGCTTCTTCTCCATCCTTCTTGTTTTGATCCTCTTCATCTTCTTTGGAAGGAGGATCATCCAAAGTCAGCTTCTTCAATCCTTCAACACCTGCACATTCATTAGAAGTATTCTCTTTTCTAGAGGATTTGTTAGCAGACTTTTCAAATACTACATGCACTGATTCTTCTACTAACAGTGTTTTTTATTAAAGACTCAGTATGCCTTGCTTGATGTAGAGTATCCTAAGAAGATACCTTCATCAGACTTGGCATCAAACTTACCTAAATTGTCTTTTCCATTATTTAAAACAAAGCATCGACAACCAAAAACTCAAAAATAGTTCAAAGTAGGTTTTCTTTCTTTCCAAAGTTCATAGGATGTTTTCTTTAAAATATGAATAATTAAAACATGATTTAAAATATAACAAGCTATATTAACTGCTTCAACCCAAAAATATCTTGGAAGATTATTTTCAGAAAGCATTGTATGTGCCATTTCTTCTAAAGTACAATTTTTTCTTTCACCACCCCATTTTGTTGAAGTGTTCTAGGTGCAGAAAAATTATGATCAATTCTTTTTTCGTTACAAAAAATTTTAAAATCTTGATTTTCAAATTCAGTACCATGGTCACTACAAATACAAATAACTGAAGTACCTTTTTTATTTGAAACTTTTCGATAAAACTTCAAGAATGCTAAAAACAATTCATCTTTATGAGCTAAAAAAAAATCTGTGTAAATCAAGAGAAATCATCCACTATAACTAATCCATATCTCTTACCTCCTAGGTTTATTGTCCTAGTTGGAGTAGCTCTAATGGCCTAGAAGTTGAAACAAAATCTTTTGGTTTGAAAGATATTTTTGCTTATTTTCCAAATTGACATGGTTCACATATTTTATCTTTTTCAAAACTAAATTTTGGTAAATCTTTTACTAAATCCTTTTTGTATAATTTTGAAAGAAGATACATGCTTTCATGACCTAATCTACATGCCAAAGCCAACTAGTATTATTAATAGTAGAATTCATAGCAACTAGGCATTCACCATCATCTAAAATAAATTGTCAAGATCAACAACATAGATGTTACCATGCTTATTTTCAATGAATTTCACTCCATTACATTCAGGACTAGCTACCATGCACACAAATAATTTAGAAATAACTTTAAAGCCTTTGTCATAAAACTGATTAATACTAAGCAAATTATGTTTCAATCCTTCAACTAATAAAACATTATCTATAAATGTAGAAGGGGAGATGTATACTTTACCGATACCAATGATTTTCCTTTATTATTATCTCCAAAGGTTACACTTCCTCCATTCAGTGCCTTAAGAGAGGTGAATTGCTTCATGTCTCCTATCATGTGTCTTGAGCAACCACTGTCGAGATACCACAATCTTTTCTTTCTTTGGTAGCAAGACACACATGCAAAATAAATTAAGTTTTCAATTTAGGTACCCAAGCCATCTTGGATCCTTTTGATTAGTGCTAAAGGTGGTTCATTTTGGAACCCAAATCTTTCTAGAATTTTTAATCTTTCTAAGATACATTGAAATGCTTTATGACCTAACTTTTTACAAGAAAAATATGTAATGCTAGATGATACAGGTATAAAAAAATCTTGAAAAAGTTTTACTATTTTGTGGTATAAAATCCAAACTTGCTTTGTTGAAAACTGCTCTTTGATTGTTCAATAAAAGATTTAGCTTTTCAGAACTATATGTAAACTTTTCAACAAATGGTTTAACTTTTTCAAGCTCATTTTTTAATTTCTGATTTTCTTCCTCAAGGTCTTTATTTTTTTTTTAAAGTTCATTGTTTGAAATGATGACCTTGGATCTATTCAAAACTTCATTTTCCATTGACAAAGCATTCTTTTATTTTTCTAAGGTATCAATCTTAGCTTTTAAATCACTATTTTCATTTATAAGATTAGTGTTTTCAAGAGAAGATGAGCTAGCATGATTTTTCAACTTTTTGTTTTCAATTTTTATCAATCTATATTCATGCATGAGCTCATCAAATGCATATCTAAGTTCATCAATATAAATTCAGGTTCAAAGTCAGAATGTACCTCATCTTCTTAAAGCATGAAGCAAAGATTGGTGACTTCAGTTTGTTCTTCTTCTGAACTGGAGTCCTCACTGTCACTCCAAGTTGCCATCATTGCCTTCTTTCTAAATCTTCTCTTGGACTTTTTAGGAGGGGACAGTCAAACTTATAATGTCCAAGCTTCTTGCATTCGAAGCAAATTAGTTTTCTTCTCCTTTTTTTCTTTTTCTTTTCCCTTTTCCTTTGTAGGTTGAGACTTTTTCTTGTAGGAAAACTTCTTTCTTCTTATAAACATTTTGAATCTTCTTGCAATGAGAGCCTCTTCATCCTTATTTTCTATTTCTTCGGATTCCTCACTGAAGACTCTTCTTATGTTGTAGACTTGAAAGCTATAGTTTTCTTCATCTTATCCATGTCCATTGCCTTTTGCTTTAAGTTTAACTCATAAGTCATGAGTGAATCTATTAGTTGCTCCAATAAAAGTTTCTTAACATCTTTGGCTTCTTGAATTACTGTCACTTTAGGATCCCAAGATATTGGTAGTGACTTAAGAATTTTATTTACAAGGTTAGCATTAGTCATAGTCATACCAAGACTTCTCATGCCATTTATAATATTTGTACATATAGTGTGCATATCAGTAATAGATTCATTAGGTTCCATTCGAAACATCTCATAAGTATGTTCAAGCATATTAACTTTAATATTTTTTACTTGATCGGTATCCTTATGAGGAACCTCAACTGTATCCATATTTCTTTAGCAGAGGTGCATGTGGAAATCCTATTGAATTCACTAGGATCCAATGCACAATATAAAAGATTCATTGCTTTCGCATTGATCTCGGATTGTTTAATATCATTTTGATCCCAATCCTCTTCGAGTTTTGGAATGGAGATGCCATTAACAACAACTGAGAGAATATGAGGACCCTTATTAATAAACTTTTCATATATTATAATCAATTGAATGCATATAAATTCTCATGCATGTTTTTTAATATATATTGGTGCTATTAAAGTAAGGAGGTCTATTTGAGGCTTGTCCCTCAACTATACTAGAACCGAGTGGGGCTGCCATAGATCTTTACTTAAGGTGGTTAGACCTATAAATTGAGAACGTGACTCTGATACCACTTGTTGCCTAGTAAGCAACCCAAGAGGCGGGGTGAATTGGGTTTAAAAAACTTTTACAAGTATGTGCCAATTCAAAATAATTAAGGTGATAGTGAATTGCAAGTGCTTGTGAGATATTCAAGAGTATGCAGTGAAAATAGATAAGCAAATGCAAAATAGACAAAAGTAAATAAAGAAAGAGCAAGCAATACAAACATAATATATATAGTGGTTCGGTGCACATCAAAGCACTTACATCCACTCTCCAAGGTCTACTTGGGATTCACTATAATCACTCTTGATTATAGTCGATTAGTTTTTCGGGCTCACTAATCAAAACCCAACTTGTTTTCACTAGGAAGACAAGTCAAAATCCCTTTGGTTTTACGGGTTAACTAAAATTTAGTTGGTTTTGTAAGTTAGGCTCACCAACAACCTCCTTGATTTTTACAAGGCTAACCAAAAACCTCTTTGATTTTCTCAAGGCTTACCAAAAACTTTGTTGGTTTTAACACACGCTTACCAACAAAGTTCAACAAAGAATTCAAGTATAAAGTATGAAATACAAGTAAGCTTTCAAATAAAAGCAAATATCTCTTTGAAGCTCTTTGAAGATGCTTGTCTTCAAGTTGTTGAAGTCTTAAATGATGCTTGAGTGGTTGGACTTGATTGCTCTTAAATACTTTGAATGCTTGAAGGCTTCACTTCACTTGAAGGTAGTTGCTTTCAATGAATATTGGAGTGAATGCACTTAACTACTCATTAGTTACTTCCCTCTTAAGTTTAATCCACTTTAAATATCCTTCCAAGCTTCAAATGATAGTTTATGACTATTGGAGAGGTGGAATTAGCTGTTGGGGGCGAAAAGAACAAGTTCCGTATTTGAAAAAACTAGCCATTACTGTTCAGCAGAACTTCAAATATCGATACTTCAAGCATGAGTCGACACCTTGAGTCAACACTTATCTTTATGAGTCAACGCTTAGTTCAAAAATATTCCTTGAAGCTCTCTAAAATTTCAGGTGAGTCGACACTTGATCTGGTGAGTCGACACTTGGCTTCCATGAGTCGATACTTGAGGGAAGTCTGAAATTTAGCATATTATGTATAATTTTTGTCTCAGACCTTGAGTCGATCCTTGAGTTGACACTGTGAGTTGACACTTGAGCTCCATTAATCAACACTTTGAGCATTCCATCTAAAACATCTTCCACGTATCAGCTCAAGCTTCTGTGAGTTGACACTTCATATCCATGAGTTGATACTTGGCTAAAACTTTCTAAAATTTAGTTGAAACTCTGCTGAATCTTCTTCAACCTTCAAACTTGAGTCCTTCCAAGTCATTCTTATGTACTTAAGTCCATTTAACTTTATAATTTCATCCATAAGGAGACTTCTTCAACTATTTGACAAGAAATTAATCAATTAACTTAATGAGTACCTTTTTCTGATAAAACATACTTTACCAAATAATTAGTACTTAAATATACTTAAATATTTTGTTAATCATTAAAATCAATACAAGAGTCAACAAGGTGGCAATTGGCATGAAATTGGAACATGCACAATGAAGGGACACATCCCTTCATTGTTGGCACCAATCTAAAAAGCAAAGTCCTTCTGCTTTAAGTCTCTTAATTTTCTTCAATGCTTCCTTTCTCATTTCATGCCCCTTGGCTTTCCTGCAATCGGTTAATGCCATGTGGCAGAATGAAATATTGGCTGGAAAAACCAAGAGACACTTATATGTCTCTTGGTGCATGAATAGGTGTTATCATGATATGTCTTTCCATTAATAAGACTTTTTATGATTAAAGAGTCTTATTAGATGGCTTATGAATGGACATATCAGGCACCCCATTCCCCTCTATAAATAAGCATCGATGAATTGATGCCAAAGTACTCTTTTTCCATCCGACTCCAACCTGTTATTTTCTCTCCCTCCCCTTAAGACAAGTTTGTCTTTTTTAAGACAAGGCTTGTTCTTTCAAGACAAGGCTAGTCTTTAAAGACAAGGGCCTAGGAAGAAAAATAGAATGGATATTTAAGATCTGAGAGACGCTATAGAGTGGTCTCAAAATGCCCTACAGGAGGGTAGGGAGTCTAGCAAGAGAGAAAGTCCAGAAGGCTACCAAAAGGAGTCACAGTCAAATATGCAACTATTGTAGGAGTGTTTTCTTGGTTTGGTTCCTATGTGGATCATCTTTGGAGGGTGATGCGAGACAAAATAAAAAATAAATTATTGATTTTAAATCTAATTTCAGTGATTAATCAGAGATTAATTTTTCAAGATTTTTAACAGGAATAAGACTCAAAGCAATTAAATGAATAAAAACTAGTTAGGAAAAAGGACCTGGTGATTAGATATCACCTTAAACTAGGGTTCTACCTCTCAATGGATTAGAGAATAAAGTGTTAGAGAAGATTTATACTTTACCAACGAGGATGATTTTCTCTCTTGATGTACAATTTTTATTCATCAAATAAAGATGACATTCTATCAAAATTTTCTTTGCTGTGTGCATCGCGGGGTGTAAGGCCCTTCCTTTGTTCTTTGGAGCATCGCGGGGTGTGAGGCCCTAGTTATCCTACATATCCAATAATCAGAAAACCCTAGCCACCTTCCAGCTTCTTCCTTCCTTTTCCTCTTCCTTTGAATTTTTTCTTTTCCATGCCTTCTTATTGTTGTGTGTTTGACTGATTGCAGTGATCGAGGTCGAACGTGATGGTATTTCTTGCCCTAGAACTAGTGGACTGAAGTCGGGGTCCAAGGATCAGATCTTGAAGCCCTGTCGCAAGATCCTCGAGAGTCCAATCAGATCTACAATCAGAGATTATATTCACCATTGGTAAAATAAAGCCTCTTCCTTTTCTCTTAATTTCTGATTTGTTGATGGTTTTAACCCTAGTTTAAGATGATTTCTTATTCACCCAATCCTATTCCTAATTAGTTTTGTCTGATTTACTTTGCGGGCTTTAGAACTAGTTGACTAGTTTGCTTTAATTATTTACTTTAAGTCTTTAAAACTGAAAATCTTAAAAAAATTAATCTCTATTAATCTCTATAATTAAGATTAAATTAGTAATTTAATTTATCATAATTTATTCTGTATCATCTTTGGTATTAGAGCGAAGGTTAAACTAGGGTTTAACTACTAGTTCTGAAATTTCTGTATATCTAGAACTAGGCTAAAATTAAACTGCATAAAACCATCCTACAAAAATATAAAAAATATTAATAATTTTTTGTTAATCCTTGTTAATCTATTGCCTAATCATAGAAACAAATCAGAAAAAAATTATTTACTATTTTTTCTGGTAGAAGGAAATCATGCCTCCTGAGCGGGTATACACAAGTATATTGTCACGATTCATGGGAGTAATGAGCTATGGCCAGACGTGATATCCCGAGATTAAAAATATGAAATTAATCAGATTTGAAATTTAATAATTAAAAATTTATTATTTTTTTTCCATTTTTAATTTCATTGCATATTAGGGTTTCATTGTGTGATTGCATCATCTAGTAACCTAATCTTAAGGGCACTTGACCATCTCAGATTAGGGCAGGATCTCATCACCTATCCTGGGCCCACAACCACCACCTTTGCATCGAAACCTAACCCTTATTAAAATTAATTAGAAACCTAAAGCAATTTAAGGACACAACAGGTCGGGTTCCAAGTATTGTGTGAAAGCTAGTGCACTCGATCCTTTGATTATCACTTAAATCTAGCATCTAAGGCTAGAGGTCCAGAGGCAAATGTCCTAAGTAGTTTCATGATTTTAATTAGGACCCTGCAAGAGCAGGGGAGCCTCCCATGACCCCACCTCTTACTTGGCCAGTGGATAGGGTAATTGCTGAATTGGCTGTAATTTGAGCTGACCCATTCTACTTGAGCTCTAGGTCTAGGAGACCCTAGTTCGATTTTGTGTGTTTGCATTGCATAACCATTATATTAGGAGTCTAACCAGTAGTCTAGCCCAAATCCAATCCAGTCTGACCATGGAGTACAACCTTGAAACCTTTCCGAGGTTCATGACTGAACAATATACCCAAATGAATAGTAAGTTTGATCAACTAGTTGAACGATTCGAAAACCTAGAGAGAACCCCTGTGACCCGTACTTAGCCTAAATTAAGACCCCATGTCCTACACCTCCCAACCCTAGGATAGCCCCTCACCCTGACCCAATCTGGGATCTTAGTTCGAGGAGACCCAACTATGATTTCATAGACCAGGATGAGAGAACCTCTAGGAACATTAGGCTAGAAGCACCTACATTTAGTGGTGATCTGATCTTGAGGATTATATTGGTTGGGAAAAAAGTTATGGATCTGTATTTAAGAGGGAACTAGTGTTTGATGAAAGAAAGTTTAAGTTTGCTAAGCTTAAGTTAGTACGCCGGGCTAGAATTTACTAGGATGATGTTGAAAGAATGATCAGATGAAGAAGAGACATACCCATAACTACCTTGAGTGACATGAAACTTAATTTAGGAAAAAGTACCTACCCAGATCATATGACCTAGTTTCCTATGCACCTAGATCTTTTGAACCAGCTCCTACAAACCCATATCCTGACCTATAGATCTGAGCCCATATCCTATGAACCTAAGGAATCCATAACCCCTAGGTATCAATCTAGTTCTAGTCAGGTTTTGCTTAGTTGGCGTCTGGAATTCATTCGGATTAGTGCTCCTATCAAACATTCGAATCTAGTCCAATCGCACCCTAGTCGACCCATTCCTCTACAGAGTCGACCCAATTCTCACCCAAGCTGACTCAACGCTAATTCGAGCCGACCTACCCCTACTAGTCCAGATCCTAGCCAATTTCTCATTAGCCAACCCACTTCGACTATCCCATTGATTCATAAAGATGACATTAAAGAGGAAATACCGAAGGCAAACTCAAAATTAGTTGACCCTAACTATACCCAGACTGAAGCCAGCCTAGAGTTGTTGACCATGACCATACCTGACTGAAACTATACTGGTAGGATCCTTAGAAAAAGAGACCCATGAGGAGCCTAACCCTATTATTGAGACTTTACTTGAGGAAACACTAGAAGAGACTCAAGTCATAGAGCTCAGGCCTAAAATTCAGGAACCAAAGGAGCTTATTGAGGACATGATTTCTTTAGTCCGATACCCTCAGGCTAAAGTCACCCCTTTGACTCCAATTGAAGATCTCTTTCCTGAAATTACTGACCCATTTTTTCATCAAGTGGACCTTTTAGTGCCTGTAGATGTAATTCAATGTCTAAACTTTAAGGTCAACCCCATTAGTCTAGGACTAATCCATGAGCCCTTTTCTTATTTTCTATCCTACCAGACTAATCCTGAATCAACTTTCTATTTTCTACCTTTTCCTGAAGCTTCCTAATTTCTCTAACCATTAGATTGTATTTTATAGAGGTTAGCATATTACATACATTCATTAAGCATGTTAGATTTGCATCCTACTTTTGGAAACCCTATGGCATTTAGTATGAGTCCATGCACCATTCTCATCTTCATATCACCCACCAACCAAAGGTCAAACTCAGTTGTAGTTTAGGGTTTAGTCGAGTCTGTAGTCCATTAGGTATTGTTATTAGTCATTTACATGCATGTCATTAGGTAAAAAAAAATTAATGAAAGCAATGAATCTTTTTAAGAAAAAGACTCAAAGAAGTCAATGAAGGAGACTTTGTCATGGTTAGACTATGACCCGAATGGTTCCCACCTAGAACCATGAAGAAGTTACACACCCGTAGTAGTGGACCATACAAAGTAATTAGGAAAATCGGATCTAATGCCTACGTGCTTGAGTTACCACCTTTTCAAGATTTTAGACAACATCACATGACATGTTTGGACATCACTTGCCATCTCATTAGGACAACACCACTTGCCACCTCATCGGACAACACCACTTGCCACATCATTGGGACAACATCACATGCCATATCATTTATCTTGGTTGGCTAATTTTATATCAAAAAAATGGTTGTCTTTATTTTTTATCAAGATAATAAGATATCCGGACATCCAGACATCCAAACATCCGGACATTTAGACAACATGCAAGCTTATCCAAGGAGGGTGCCTCATTTAAATTCCAAGATGCCGATGGTTTTAAGAGAGAGCAAAAGAGAAATCTCATTTAGCACCTCCTCTTATCTTCATTTTGGTCACCCATTTGAAATCTATCTATTTAGTGCCACTTTTAAGAGGAGTAAGAAAGATAGACTCCTCATTTCATCACCCAAAATTCAAAGGATGAAGCTTCTCAACTGATGTCGCCCAAGCCAGATGAAGTCCAAGGAAAGATCACAACTAAGAGTTCCAAGATGTCCAAGAAGAAATTCCATAGTCTTTGATGTCCAAGAAAAACAATCAATGGAGTTGCTTGCCCTTACTCTACTTGTAGATGGTCTATAAATAGCACCATCAATCCCTCTTGTAAATATAATTTTTATTCATCAAATAAAGCTGACATTCTATCAAAATTTTCTTTGCTGTGTGCATCACGGGGTGTGAGGCCTTTCCTTTGTTCTTCGGAGCATCGCGGGGTGTGAGGCCCTAGTTATCCTACATATCCAATAATCAGAAATCCTAGCCGCCTTCCAGCTTCTTCCTCCTTTTTCCTCTTCCTTTGAATTTTTTTCTTTTCCATGCCTTCTTATTGTTGTGTGTTTGACTGATTGCAAGTGATCAAGGTTAGACATGATAGTATTTCTTGTCCTAGAACCAGTTGGACTGAAGATCGAATCTCGATGATCGAGATCCTGAAGCCTTCCGTAAGATCCTCGAGAGTCCAATCAGATCTATAATTAGAGAATTATAACCATTGATAAAATGCTCTTCCTCTTCTCTTAATTCTGATTCGTTGAAGGTTTTTAACCCTAGTTTAAGGTGATTTCTTATTCACAAGTCCTGTTCCTTATTAGTTTTGTCTGATTTACTTTGCGAGCTTTAGAACTAGTTGATTAGTTTGCTTTAATTATTTATTTGAGTCTTTAAAACTAAAAATATTAAAAAAATTAATCTCTGTTAATCTCTGTAATTATGATTAAAATCAATAATTTAATTTATCATAATTTGTCCCGCATCGGAGGGCATGCACTTGTGTGCCTCATGGAAATAAAGGATAATAGCACTCCAGGTATTCTTCTATAGCTTTAAAGTTTAGATTTATTGATTGTCATGATCAAGTGGTCCAAGGGTTTAGGGTTCCAGCCGGCTATGGTTTCAAAAATGAAAATTTAAAATCCAATCTTTCGCTGTGCCCGGCTTGAGGAACCCAATTGTGATATCAAAGCCACCTTGATGCATGCAATTAATAGTCTCAATAGTTTTGATTGCTTGTTTTGGTAGAATTAATGCATGATTAGTTCATATTATATATGTGATATGATATATCCTAGTAACTGCTTCGGATTGGGTTAGTCACCATGGCTGTCCGGTCATAGGAGCCAATTAGGGTTTAAAGGCCCTTTCTTCCCATTCAATGGGGTCTCCTATGGCATGTAGGGGTGCCAATGTGGTCTTATCCCACGAACATTGAGGTGAACAGAATGTTGTTATAATCATGCTTATGTTATGCATATTAGGATTAATATGCTTGATAGCTAGAATGAATATTACATTGACATAATTAATTAGGATGTGTTATGAGACCATCAAAGCCCTCATAAAAATATATTTAGTCATAGTGTAAGTTAATCATGATGCAAATCCAATTAGAATTTGATCAGCCAATTGGTGTCTAGGCAAGTGGTTCTAGGAAGGTAAAGGGAATAAGATTTTTAATGGTTTCGTTGTCTGACTTGGCCAATTTATTTGGTGTCTAAGGAAAGCAATGGGGGGACCCCCTCATCTCTTCCACTTACCTGGCCACTTTGGTCATATCTAAACCTTAAGCTGGAAATGTTAATTGATTAAGCACACTACAAATTGCCTTCCTTCATACTAAGTCAAATTTATGTCAACACTATAGTAGGTTTGTTGTGTAACACAAGACCTGCTCTAGCATTTGGTATAAAATTTGTCTTGGTGCACCTAGTGCTTTATAGCATGATCGATAATGTTGCTTTGTTGTGTACACACAAGGACAACATTATTCAATCAACACTATATGGTTTGTTGTGCATACACAATGCTATAAGTGTCTTAGAAGCAAAAGTTATGTTGAAAATTGCAAGGGATGCAATTGGAAAGGGTCATTTCCTATCCTTGAACTTATAAGTGTTTGTTGTGTACACACAAGGCATTTATAAGGATTGGGATCTCAACCCCACTAAAGAAACTGGATACTGATTTCTCGTTTATCATAGGAGAGGGTTATGGTATTCGTAGAAAAAGTGGGAGACACAATTAGATGCAAAAGATCTTGTCTAATTATGAATATCATCATGAGTGGTCTGCTTATAGTTGTTCTTTATTTAATGTAGATTTTACATTATGGATTCTACTCTTTCACTGCGGGGCATCTTGGATGCCAATAAGTTGATCGGTCCAAATTATGTGGATTGGTTGAGGAACTTGAGAATTATATTAGCTCAGGAGAAAATTGCCTATATCCTCGATTCTCCTGACCCACTTCCGTAGGAGAGGATGCTACTGAGGAGGAAAGGGCCACATATAAAATGTGGTAGAATGATAGCATGACTATCAAGTGCATCATGTTGGCCTCAATGAGTAATAAGTTACAGAGGCAACATGAGGAAATGAAACCTCAGTCCATATTGCTCAATCTTAAGGAGCTATATGGAGAAATAGTCAGACTGCTTAATATGAAATATCGAAGCAATTATTCCAAGCACGAATGAGTGAGGGTTCTTTCATCCAGGCTCATGTCTTTAAAATGATTGACTTGATTACTCGATTAAGTTAATTAGGGTTTGTGATGGATGGGACAGGGAATTGAATTAGGACTTGATCCTACAATCACTCTTGAATTCCTTCTTACATTTTGTCATTAATTATCACATGAACAAACTGAATTTATCATTGCCTGAGCTGCTGAATATGCTTAAAACAGTAGAGAACCACTTTAAAGGTATAAGGCTCAGCTTCTTCTAGTTGATGGAAAGAAGAAGTAGGCAATGAATAAGGATTCAAAGAAGAAAAGGAACCTTAAGAGTAGCTTCCAGAAAAGAAGAAGGCAAGGAAGCCCTCTACTGGTGGAACCTGCTATCACTATGAAAAGCAAATGCACTGGAAGAAGAATTGCAAGTTATATCTTTTAAGTCAGAAGCAGGATGCTGGTGGTGCATCAAAGGTTTGTACATGATACAAACAAATTTGTCATTGAGTTCTTCAGCTTCTGATTCATGGATACTAGATATCGCATGTGTGTCTCATATCTGCAAGTCATTGTAGGGGTTACAAAGACCTAGAAGCTTGAAGAAGGGTGACTTCAAGCTGTTCGGTGTAAGTGGTGAACCCATTTATGCTGAAGCTATTGGCACCTATCTGATGTTATTGCCATCAGGTAATATTCTTGAATTAAAAGATTATTATTATGTACCAACATTATAAAGAATATTATTTCTATACCTTTGTTATTGAAACAAGGTTATGAAATAAATATTTTAAGCCATGGTGCTCGATCTTCTTTTCAAAGAAGTTCTTTGGTTGTGGTACATTTGTTAATGGTCTTTTGATTTTATCACTCAATGATGAAGTTATGCTTGTTGAAAACAAGAAGAGAAAGAGAGATGATATAAATGTCACATATCTCTTGCATTATCATTTGGGTCATATTAGTGAGTCTAGGATAAACAAGTTGTACAAAGAAAGTTTCTTTGAACCTTTTGATCATTAATCATTAGGAACTTGTGAGTCCTGTCTCATGGGTAAGATGACCAAATCTCCATTCACTGGATATGGAGATAAGGCAACTGAGTTGTTAGGTCTAGTACACGCAGATGTGTGTGGTCCTAAGACAACTCAGGCTAGAGGAGGATACTCTTATTTCATCAGTTTTATCGATGATTTATCAAGGTTTGGATATGTGTATCTTATGAAACACAAGTCTGAAGCCTTTGGTAAATTCAAAGAGTGTCAAAGTGAGGTCAAAAAACTAACTGGATATAGTATTAAAGTCCTTCGGTCTAATCAAGAAGGAGAATACTTGTCTAGTGAATTTCTTGATCATTTTAAGACAAAGGAATTCTCTCTGAATAGACCCCTCCATATATGCCACAATTAATGGTGTAGCAAAAAAAAGAATCGTACCTTATTAGATATGGTACAGTTCATAATGTGCTTCACAGATCTTCCAGTATCGTTCTGGGGTTATGCCCTAGAGACTGCTACCCACATACTAAATGATAGGAAAATGCCCTAAGAGCCAATCATTGTACGGGCCTTTTTATAAACTTCCAACTCTTGTATGACATCATTATTTATAATAAAGGCATTTGATTCATCATATATTGCTGTGTCATGTTTTTGACTATGATGAACCCCCTAGAGTAGGGTAATGAAATTAGGGTTATGATAAAATAACAGTGGGACCTAATTCCTATAAACCCTAATCTAGAATGTTCCTAATCATTGGACCATCGATTCGGGGATCGATGAATCCGGTAAGACTAGCTTATTCTATGTATGCTCAGTTGATGAGGGTGGTTGGTCTCACAGCCACTTATGTAGAGACACTAATACAAGGATAAGGGTGCTATTAGGTTATGAATACACTGAACTGATCTGCACCGGGACTATCTTATGAAAGTCTTATTCCTTGTCAAAAGATAGGTCCCAGAGTAGAAGTTGTGCATGTGATCTTCAGACCTGAGGTCACCATGGTTCCTTGTACACACTAAGCCATACTTTGGTTCATACTCATTCATGGCATTGCGACATGTACAGGGTGTTCTGGGTATGTGGAAGGTGTATGAAGGATGTGAGTGGACCAACAAGGAATTGATCAATCCTCGTAAGAGGATATGTTATACCGTGTAATCTCTTCGATGAGTGGCTGAAGGAATCCTTGCAAAGTGGGATGAGATTAGAAGAAGCTTCTAATTAGTCATCAGCTGAGTCCTCATGATCGAGCTGAGATTTGATATGATTAAGTGTTAGGATTTGACATTTATCCATACCCATCACTTAATCGGGATAATGGGAGATCAAAAGATTGAATTGCATGGTAACTTACTACTGAAGGGTATTTTGGTAATTTCTATCAAATTTCTCATCTTCCGGGTAGGCATGACATGTTGCTAGACGTCAATCTTGTCTTGTGGGTTTTCATGAACCAATTGGATTAGTTTCATGAGTCAATTCGATGTGTCATTCGAATTGGACAATTAGGTGAGCCGATTTGACCTAATTAGGTCAATCGGGTTCGATCGAATCGAATCGACTCAAACCTAAATCTACTACTGGCTAGATGTGGAACCCAATGGGTCATACACAATAGAGAGTTGGCCATGAAAGTCACTCATGGTTTAATTAGGGTCATGGGATCTTAATTGGTTAGCCAGATTGCATACTAGCATATATAGGCTAACCCAATTCCTAACCCAATTGGATTAGGTCTGGTTGCTTGCTAATTAGGCTAACCTAATTAAAGGAAACCTAAATTAGGTTGAGTCCTACGTGGGGATAGCCAAATCAAAGCTTGATCTGATTTTATTTTGGTGTTTTGGACGTCTTATTGAAGAGTCCATTTGAGTTGGGACTCTAGATGCCAAAATGACACCTTGGCATTCAAAAAGGCCTAGAAGAGTCTATAATCCTCTGAACTGAAAAATATTTATATGGCTGGAAAGAGGACTTAATGCTCTTTCTTTTGACACTCATATTGCATATGCTTTGACTAGTCAAAGGTTACATGGGATGTGGATAAAGTTGACCAAAGGGACTCTTGGCGCCTCTTGGCATGCGCGGGAGATGAAGGTGGTGCAGAAGGACAAGAGTCCATCTACAGATGTAACATTGGAGTGTTTCATTTCAAGGGGCACCTTCTCATCTTACCCCATGCCTCTTGGATATGTTTGACCGGTCAAGGCCTTTTTGAAATGGCATGAAAAAGGGATGGAAGCAAAAGCACGCATGAAGAGATATGTCTCTTCATGTGGTGCGTGCCCTGAAGCTGAGTCCTGCTTTCAGGACTCTTCATATCTCTGGTGTTTGGAGATTGAAGAGGCACCTTTGGCTTCCCAGGGACCGGTACTTTTCATGTGGCAAGTCACAGATTGTCTAGGAAAATGGACGGATGCCAATATATCTTTTGGTGCATGAGGAGACATATTGGATATGATTTTTCTGTCTTGAAAAATCATATCTGATAACGTGTTGGAGGACATATCACACACCCTTCTTAAAACTATAAATAGGGGCGATGATATGAGTTTCAGATAATATTTTTCATCATAAAGATATTCTGAGTGTTCTTCCATTTTTCCCTCCCTCCTTACTTTTGGACAAGACTTGTCTTGTTAAGATAAGATCTTTTCTACTACGACAAGGCTTAGTTTTATGACATAAGCTTAAGGGTCCTAGAGGAGAGTTGTCCTAAAACCAAGAGTTGTTTAGGACTGTGTCCAAAGATCCCTACAGTAGGACAGGGTGTCCTACAGTGGTCAAAGGTCAAAAGGCTGACATAAGAGTCCTGTTGAAGCAAGCAACCCTGGTAGGGATTCTTCCTTGGTACCATTCTCGTGTGGATCATCGTTGGAGGGCTTGCACTTGTGAGCCTTGTGGATAGGATTGGATTTCAGCGATCCAAGTATGTATTCTAACTTCATTTATGTTTTGTTGATTGGTATTGCATAAGGGGTTCCTAGGAATTAGGGTTTTCTAGCCATATTAGGGTTATGCTTAGAATTTTGTTTTACAATTCACTTCCGCATGCTGCATGATTCCCAGAACCCTAGGAAAATTTCCATCAGTGGCATCAAGCCATCATTGTGGCATACCAGTTATGAACCATTTTTGGAGTTTTATGAAATTCCACTGTCAAGCCGACCCGAACCCTATCAAGTCGACCTGGACCCTATCGAGCCGACTCGAATCCTGTCGAGTCGACCCGATTAAACTCATATGTATGATTTCTAGTTTCTTTATAAAATGACATGATAATGCAATTGTATGAAATTTTGCATATTAGGGTAATATGTTTAATTTCAAGTTTTTATGAAATGCATGATATTATGTCAAGTATGAAATTATGCATGCTCATTGTACCTAGTAACTGCTTTGGATTGGGTTAGTCACCATGGCGTCCGGTCATAGGAGCCAAGTAGGGTTTAAAGGCCCTCTCCTTCCATTCAATGGGTCTCCTATGGCATATAGGGGTGCCGCTGTGGCCATATCCTATGAAAAAGTGAGGTGAAAGGTAGTTTTTATGTATCTATCATGCCTTGATTTGAATATTAGTTATAATATGCTTATTTAACATAACATGTTATGTTATGATGTTATGATATGATGTTATGTTATGATGATATGTTACATGTTTATATATGTTATAAGCATAGTAATCATGATAATTTAGAATATGTTTTTGAGACCATCAAAGCCCTCATAAAAATCATATTTAGTCATAGTAAAAAACTTAGTCATGATGCAAAATCGATTAGGATTTGATCAGCCAATTGGTGTCTAGGCAAGTGGTTCTGAGAAGGTAATGGAAATGAGGTTTTTTATTGGTTTCATTGACTGACCTGGGCAATCTAATTGGTGTCCAAAGAAAGCAACGGAGGGACCCCCTCACCCCTTCCACTCACCTGGCCAATTTGGTCATATCTAAATCTTAATTTGGTAATGCTAATTGGTTAAGTGTACTATATTTTACCTTCGTTCATGCTAAGCCAAATTTATGTCAAGACTATAGTAAGTTTGTTGTGCATACACAAGGCCTACTCTAGGGTTTGATATAAGATTTGTCTTGGTGCACTTAGTGCTTTATGGCATGGTTGGAAATGTTGCTTTGTTGTGCATACACAAGGGTAACATTATTCAATCATGGCTATATGGAAATGAAGGATCTGACTAAACTAAGACATTATGGTTTGTTGTGCATACAAGGCCATAAGTGTCTTAAAGACAAAGATAATTGTTGAGAATTGCACGGGTTGCAATTGGAAAGGTTGTCCTACCTTTGAACTCATGTGTGTTTGTTGTGCATACACAAGGCACTCATGAGAAATAAGGATCTCAACCCACTAAGGAAACCAGGAAAGGTTTCTCGCTTACCATAGTTAAGGGTTATGGTATTTGAAGAAAATAGTGGGAGACATAATTAGATAGAAAGTCTTTATCTAGTTATGGATGTCATCTTGAGTGGTCTGCTAATATTGTTCTTAGGACATTTATTTTTATGGCTTCAAATTTATCATTGCATGGCATCTTGGATGCTAATAAGTTTACCGGTTCAAGCTATGTGGACTGGTTGAGGAAGAAGGCTGATAGAGCCTATTTCCATTGCAGCATTTTTGGGCATTGGAAGAAGGATTGCAAGACTTGTCTTGCAAATGTGAAGCTAGATGCAAGTGGTGCATCTAGGGGTTTGTACATGATACAAACCAATTTATCATTGAGTGAATCTATTTCTAATTCATGGGTATTGGATACCGCATGTGGGTCACATATTTGTAAATCTTTGCAAGGACTCCACAGAATTAGAAATTTGAAGAAAGGTGACTTCAAATTATATGAGGCAAGTGGAGAACCTATATATGCTGAAGCTGAGGGCACCTATCTTCTGTTATTACCTTTGGGTAATATCATAAGGTTGGAAGAATGCTACTATATGCCAAATATTGTAAGAAATAGTACTAAAGTTAGAAGACCATTCACAAAACAACCATGCTCAAATATTGTATTATTATGAAGAATAGAGCAGCTACTGCTCTTTACACTTATTTCATATCCTTGTTATTACAACAAGGATATGAAATAAGTGTAAAGAGCAGTAGCTGCTCTATTCTTCATAATAATACAATATTTGAGCATGGGTTCTTTGTGAATTGTCTTCTAACTTTAGTACTCAATAATGAAATACTTCTTGTAGATGACAAGAAGAAAAAAAGAGATAATGTCAATGTCATATATCTCTGGCATTGATGGTTAGGTCATATCAGTGAGTCAAGGATAAACAAGTTAGTCAAAGAGGATTACTTTGACCCTGATGATTTTCAATCATTAGGAACTTGTCAGTCTTGCCTCAAAGGAAAAATGACCAAGTCTCCATTCACTGGATATGGAGAAAGGGCAACTGAATTGTTAGGTCTTGTACATACTGATATATATGGACCATGTCAACTTAGGCCAGAGAAGGATATTCTTATTTCATCACTTTTATTGATGATTTATCAAGGTTTGGTTATGTGTATCTTATGAAACATAAGTCCGAAGCCTTTGATAAGTTTGAAGAATATCAGAGTATGGTTGAAAGACAAACTGGACTTAGTATTAAAGCTCTTCAGTTTGATCGAGGAGGGGAATACTTATCTAGTGAGTTTTTGAACAATCTCAAAGACAAAGGCATTATTTCTGAATAGACCCCTCCTTATACACCCCAGTTAAATGGAGTGGCGGAAGGAGAAATTGCACCTTGTTGGACATGGTGAGATCCATGATGAGCTTCACATATCTTCCTATTTCCTTCTGGGGACATGCCTTGGAGACTGCTGCATACATATTAAATAGGGTTCCATCTAAGTCAGTAAGTAGCACTCCATTTGAGTTATGGAATGGTAAAAGACCAAGTCTTAAGTACTTAAAGATTTGGGGTTGCCATGTTTATGTCAAGAAACTTTGGACATAAGTTAAGTGCTAGGCTGACAAGTGTAGGTTTGTTGGTTATCCAAAAGAAGGTAAGGGATACCTCTTTTATAATGCTACTGAGCAAAAGATAATTGTAGTAGGCATGCTACATTCTTGGAACAAGAGTTTATCCAAGAAGGATGTAGTGATTCTTCACTTGAGTTGTGTGAAGAATATAACCAACAAATCGATGAGCCTTCAAGTGAAGTTCTTCAACCAGAGGTTCTTGTGGATCAAGATAGCCATAATACACACCTCCTTTTCAAAGGTCAGAGAGGGTGTGGGGAGCACCTCTCAGATATGGCTTTGTCATCGGGGATGACAATGAAGCCAGTATCATACAGGATGATGATCCTGTGACCTATTCAAAGCTGTCGAGAGTAGGGACTCCGACAAGTGGCTTGGTGCTATGAAATCTGAAATGGACTCCATGTATTCCAATCAGGTTTAGACCTTGGTAGATCCACCTAAAGAAATTAACCCGATAGGGTGTAAATGGGTCTTCAAGAAGAAGATTAGAGCGTATGGTCAAGTTGAGACCTATAAGGCTAGGCTGGTAGCAAAAGTTTTAGACAAAAACATGGTGTAGACTATGATGAAACCTTTTCTCCAGTAGCCATGCTCAAGTCCATTCGGATACTGCTTGCCATAGTAGCATACCGTGATTATGAGATCTGGCAAATGGATGTAAAGACTGCTTTCCTCAATGGAAACCTTGAGGAAGAAGTCTATATGTCACAACCAGAGGGGTTTGTCTTAAGTGGGAGACCAAACCTGGTATGCAAGTTAAAGAAGTCCATTTATGGACTTAAGCAAGCATCGAGAAGTTGGAACATCCATTTTGATGAAACAATCAAAGGATTTGGTTTTATCAAAAATGTGGATGAACCATGTGTGTAGAAGAAGACAAGTGGGAGCGCCATTATTTTCTTAGTTTTGTATGTGGATGACATATTGATCATTGGGAATGATATTCCAATGTTACAATCGGTTAAAACTTAGCTATCATCAAAGTTTTCCATGAAGGATTTGGGAGAAGCATCCTATATACTAGGTATAAGGATCTATAGAGATAGATTCAAGAGGATGCCGGGCTTATCCCAATCTAGGTATATTAACTTAGTGTTGAAGAGATTCAACATGGATGGAAGTAAGAAAGGTTACTTGCCAATGAGTCAAGGCATACAACTCTCTAAGAAGATGTCTCCTAAGACATCAGAAGAAAGAGAGAGGATGGCTATGATTTCTTATGCTTCGGCTGTAGGATTGATTATGTATGCCATGTTATGTACTAGGCCTGATGTTGCTTATGCCTTGGGCATAGTGAGCAGGTTTCAGGCAGATCTAGGGAGGATCATTGGAAAGCTGTGAAAAATTTTTAAGTACCTGAGAAGGACTAAAGATATTTTTCTAGTATACATAGGATTTGAGTTGAAACTAGAAGGCTATACAGATTCTAGTTTTCAATCAGATCCAGATGATAGCAAATCTATATCGGGGTATGTCTTCACCCTGAATGGTGATGCAGTGAGTTGGAAGAGTACCAAGTAGCCTACTATTGCTAACTCAGTCACTGAGGCAGTGTATATAGCTGCTAGTGAAGCCACAAAGAAAGCTGTCTGGATGAAGAAATTTATCATGGAATTGGGCATGGTTCCTAATGTACAACAGCCAATGCCATTATACTGTGATAACACTGGGACTGTTGCACAAGCTAAGGAACCATCTCATCACAAGTCCAAGCACATTCTAAGATGGTTCCACCTCGTTCAAGAGATTATAGAAAGATAAGATGTTGTCATCGAACGAGTTGACACAAAGAACAATATAGTAGACCCATTCACTAAAGCATTAGCCAAGCAGCAGTTAGATCGCTACATGGATTGTATGGGCATAAAGTATAAGGACAATTGGCTTTAATGCAAGTGGGAGTTTGATAGGAAAATGCCCTAAGAGCCAATCATTATATTGGCCTTTTGTAAACTTCCAACTCATATATGACATCATTATTTATAATAAAGGCATTTGATTCATCATGTACTACTGTGTCATGTTTTTGACTATGATGAATCCCATAGAGTAGGGCAATGGAATTAGGGTTATGATAAAATAACAGTGAGACCTAATTCCTATAAACCCTAATGTAGAATGTTCCTAGTCATTAGACCATCAATTCGGGGATCGATGAATCCGATAAGACTAGCTTATCCTATGTATGCTTAGTTGATGAGGGTGGTTGGTCTCATAGCCACTTGTGTAGAGACACTAATACAAGGATAAGGGTGCTAATTAGGTTATGAATACACTAACTGATCCACACCGGGACTATCTTATGGAAGTCTTGCTCCTTGTCAAAAGATAGGTCATAGAGTAGAAGTTGTGCATGTGATCTTCAGACCTGAGGTCACCATGGTTCCTTGTACACACTAAGCCATACTTTGGTTCATACTCATTCATGGCATTGCGACATGTACGGGGTGTTCTGGGTATGGTGGAAGGTGTACAAAGGATGTGAGTGGACCAACAAGGAATTGATCAATCCTGGTAAGAGGATATGTTATCCCGTATAATCTCTTCGATGAGTGATTCAAGGAATCTTTGTAAAGTGGGATGAGATTAGAAGTGGCTTCTAATCAGTCATCAGCTAAGTCCTCATGACGGAGCTAAGATTCGATATGATTAAGTGTTATGGTTTGACATTTATCCATACCCATCACTTAATCGGGATAATGGGAGATCAAAAGATTAAATTGCATGGTAACTTACTACTGAAGGGTATTTTGATAATTTCTATCAAATTTCTTATCTTCCGGGTAGGCATGACATGTTGCTAGACGTCAATCTTGTCTTGTGGGTTTTCATGAACCAATTGGATTGGTTTCATGAGTCAATTTGATGTGTGATTCGAATTGGACATTTAGGTGAGCCGACTTGACCTAATTAGGTCAATCGGGTTTGATCGGATCGAATCGACTCAAATCTAAACCTGCTACTGGCTATATGTGGAACCCAATGGGTCACACACAATAGAGAGTTGACTAAGGAAGTCACTCATGGTTTAATTAGGGTCATGGGATCCTAATTGGTTAGCTAGATTGCATACTAGCATATGTAGGCTAACCCAATTCCTAATCCAATTGGATTGGGTTCGGTTGCTTGCTAATTAGGCTAACCTAATTAAGAAAAACCTAAATTAGGTTGAGTCCTAAGTGGGGATAGCCAAATCAGAGCTTGATCTAATTTTATTTTGATATTTTGGACGTCTTATTGAAGAGTCCATTTGAGTTGGGACTCTAGATACCAAAATGATACCTTAGTATTCAAAAAGGCCTAGAAGAGTATATAGTCCTCTGATCTGAAAATATTTATATGAATAGAAAGAGGACTTAATGCTCTTTCTTTTGACTCCCATGTTACATATTCTTTGACTAGTCAAAGGTTGCATGGGGTGTGTTAAAGTTGACCAAAGGGACTCTTGGTGCCTCTTGGCGCGCTTGGGAGATGAAGGTGCATGCAGAAGAACAAGAGTCCTTCTGCAGATGAAACACTGGAGTGTTTTATTTCTTGGGGTGCCTTCTCATCTTACCCAACGCCTCTTGGATATGTTTGATCAGTCAAGGCCTTTTTGAAATGGTGTGAAAAGGGATGGAAACAAAAGCATGCATGAAGAGACGCGTCTCTTCATGTGGCGCATGCCCTGAAGCAGAGTCCTTCTACTTTCAGGACTCTTCATATTCTTTGGTGTTTGGAGATTGAAGAGGCACCTCTTGGCTTCCCAGGGACCGGTACCTACCATGTGGCAAGTCACAGATTGTCCAGGAAAATGGACGGATGCCAATATATCTTTTGGTGCATGAGGAGACATATTGGATATGATTTTTCATGAAGAGACGCGTCTCTTCATGTGGCGCATGCCCTGAAGCAGAGTCCTACTTTCAGGACTCTTCATATTCTCTGGTGTTTGGAGATTGAAGAGGCACCTCTTGGCTTCCCAGGGACCGGTACCTACCATGTGGCAAGTCACAGATTGTCCAGGAAAATGGATGGATGCCAATATATCTTTTGGTGCATGAGGAGACATATTGGATATGATTTTTCAGTCTTGAAAAATCATATCTGATAACCTGTTGCAGGACATATCACATGCCCCTCTTAAAACTATAAATAGGGGCAGTGATATAAGTTTCAGATAATCTTTTTCACCGTAAAGATATTCTGAGTATTCTTCCACTTCTCCCTCCCTCCTTCTTACTTTAGGACAAGACTTGTCTCGTTAGGACATGGTCTTTTCTACTAAAACAAGGCTTAGTTTTAGGATATAAGCCTGAGGGGTCCTAGAGGAGGGTTGTCCTATAACCAAGAGTGGTTTAGGACTATGTCCAGAGAGCCCTACAGTAGGACAGGGTATCCTATAGTTGTCAAAGGTCAAAAGGCTGACATAAGAGTCCTGTTGAAGCAAGCAACCCCGGTAGGGATTCTTCCTTGGTACCATTCTCGTGTGGATTACCGTTGGATGGCTTGCACTTGTGAGCCTCGTGGAAAGGATTGGATTTCAGAGATTCAGGTATGTATTCTGACTTCATTTATGTTTCGTTGATTGGTATTGTATAATGGGTTCCTGTGAATTAGGGTTTTCTAGCCATATTAGGGTTTCATGCTTAGAATTTTGTTTTGAAATTCACTTCCGCATGCTGCATGATTCCCGGCACCCTGGGAGAATTTCCATCACTAAATAGGATGCCATCAAAGGTAGTTAAGAGCATTCCATATGAATTATGGAAAGTGAAAAGGCCATGTCTTAAATATTTTAGATTTGGGATTACCTTGCTTATGTCAGGAATATTTTTGGATATAAGTTAAGTGCTATGACTGATAAATATAGGTTTATAGGTTATCCTAAAGAAGGAATAGGATATCTTTTCTACCATCCTACTAAGCAAAAGATCATTGTCAGTAGGCATGCCACATTCTTGGAAAGAGAATTTATCCAAGAAAGGGGCAGTGGGAGGATATTTGAACTTGAAAAAGTTCAACCTACACCTAAAGCAATTCCTCAACTAGATGTTCCTAAGGCTCAGGAACAACCATAACACACACCTCCTCTCCGTAGGTCAAAGAGAGTGCAAAATGCACCTCTCAGATATGGTTTTCTCATTGGAAATGATAATGAAGCCAGTGTCATATAGGATGATGATCTTGTTACCTATACGGAAGCTGTCATGAGTAAAGACTCTGGCAAATGGCTGGAAACCATGAAATCTAAAATGGACTCAAAAGTACTATAATCAGGTTTAGACTTTAGTAGATCCACCTAAGGGAGTAAACCCAATTGGGTGTAAATGGATCTTCAAGAAGAAGATTGAAGCAGATGGTCAAGTAGAGACCTATAAGGCAAGGTTGGTGGCAAAAGGTTTCAAACAAAAACATGGCATTGACTATGATGAAATTTTTTCACTAGTAGCCATGCTCAAGTCTATTCAGATATTGCTTGCTATAGCTGCATATGATGATTATGGGACATGGCAAATGGACATAAAAACTACTTTCTTTAATGGATACCTTGAGGAAGAAGTCTATATGTTACAGCTAGAAGGGTTTGTTTCAAGTGAGAGACCAAACTAAGTATATAGGCTTAAGAAATCCATTTATGGATTAAAGCAAGCATCGAGGAGTTAAAACATCCACTTTGATGAAATAATCAAAGATTTTGGTTTCATCAAGAATGTGGATGAACCCTGTATATACAAGAAGACAAGTGGGAGTGCCCTTATTTTCTTGGTTTATATATCGATGACATACTCATTGGAAATGATATCCCAATGTTACAATCGATCAAATCTTGGCTATCCAAGCAGTTTTCCATGAAGGATTTGGGAGAGGCATCCTATATATTGGTATAAAGATTCACAGAGATAGATCTAAAAGGATGCTAGGCTTATCCCAATCCAGGTACATTGACTTAGTGTTGAAGAGATTCAACATGGAGGGAAGTAAAAGAGGTTACTTGTCCAGCATCACAATCAGTCAAATCTTGGCTATCCAATCAGTTTTTCATGAAGGATTTGGGAGAGGCATCCTATATACTGGGTATAAAGATCTATAGAGATAGATCTAAAATGATGCTAGGCTTATCCCAATCCAGGTACATTGACTTAGTGTTAAAGAGATTCAACATGGAGGGAAGTAAAAGAGGTTACTTCCCATGAGTCAAGGCATGCATCTCTCTAAGAAGATGTCTCCTAAGACACCAGAAGAGAGAGAGAATGAGTATGATTCTTTATGCTTCAGCTGTAGGATCAATTATGTATGCTATGTTATATACTAGGCCTGATGTTGCTTATGCCTTGGAGATAGTGAGTAGATTCCAGGCTGATCCAGGGGAGGATCATTGGAAAGTTATGAAAATTATTTTTAAGAATCTAAGAAGGATGAAAGATGTTTTTCTCCTATATGGTGGATTAGAGTTGATACTAGAAGGGTATACAAATTCTAGTTTTCAATTAGATCCGATGATAACAAATCTATATCAAGGTATGTCTTTCATCCTATATGGTGGTGCAACGAGTTGGAAAAGTACAAAGCAGTAAACTGTAGCTGACTCAGTTACTGATGTAGAGTACATAGCTGCTAGTGAAGCCACAAAGAAAGCGATGTGGATGAAGAAATTCATCACGAAATTGGACGTGGTTCTTGCTATACAACAACTAGTGCTGCTTTATTATGATAACACTAGAGTTGTTGCACAAGAAAAGAACCAAGGTCCATCATCAGTCCAAGCATATCCTAAGATGCTTCCACCTCGTTCAAAAGATCATCAAAAGACAAGATGTGATTATCGAATGAGTAGATACAAAGAATAATATAGCAAACCTATTCACTAAAGCACTATCACAACAGCAGTTTGATCGCCACTTAGATTGTATGGGTGTAAAATACAAAGGCGATTGGCTTTAGTGTAAGTGGGAGATTGAAAGAATAATGGCCTAAAAGATAATCTTTACAAGGGCATTTCTATGATCTTCCAACTTATGTATGATATTATTTATCAATAAAAGGCATATGTTGATTATCATACTGCTGTATCTTATCTAAGATAATGATGAATCCCATAGGATAAGGCAATGGAATTAGGGTTATGATGGAGATCACAACAGTGAGACCTAAGTTCCTATAAACCCTAATTTAAAATGTTCCTAGTCATTGGATTATCGATTCAAGATTGATATTTCCAGAAAGACTACACATCCTATGTATGCTCAAAGGGAGGGTGGTTGGTCTCACAACCACTTATGTAGGGACACTAGTACAAGGATGTGGGTGCTCATACAGGTATGAGTTCACTGGGCTGATTCGCATTGAGAACATCTTATGGAAATCTTACTACTTATCAAAAGATGGTTCTCATAATGGGAGTTATACAAGTGATCCTTAGACCTGAGATCACCATGGTTCCTTATGCACATGAAGCCATATTTTAGTTCATACTCACTCATGATAATGAGTCATGTACAATATGTTCTCAGATATGGTGGATTATGTATGAAGGATGTGAGTGTGTCAACAAGGAATCGATCACTCCTAGTAAGAGAGGACTTCCCATGAAATCTCTTCGAATGATGACTCAAGAAGTCTTTGATCAAAGCATGATAAGATTAGATAGGGTTTCTAATCTTTCATCGATCGAGTCTTCATTATCAAATTGAAATTTGAAAGGATTGAGTGCTAGGGTTTGACATTTATCAATGCCCATCATTTAATCGAGATAAAGGGAGATCGAAGAATTGAATTGCATGGTAACTTTTTACTGCAGGATATTTTGATAATTTCTATCAAATTTCTCATTTTCTAGGTAGGCATGACACATTTCTAGATGTCAATCATGTTTTGTGAGTTTTCATGAATCAAATTGATTGGATTCATGAGTCAATTCGGAAGCTGGTCTGAATTGGCAACTTAGGTCAGTTCAATTTGACATAATTAGGTCAAATTGGTTTCGATTGGATCGAATTGGCTTGGATCTAAACCTACTGCTAGCTAGATGTGGAGCTTAAAGGGTCATAAACATTAGAGAATTGACCAAGGAAGTCAATTATATTTTTATTAGGATCATGGGATCCTAATTGGCTAGCTAATTAACATACTAGCATATGTTACCTAGCTTAACTCCTAACCCAATTGGATTGGGTTTGTTTGCTTATTTTTTGGGCTAACCAATTTAAGTGAAATTTATTTTGGTTAGAGTCCTAAGTGGGGCAGCCTAATCCAATATTATCTGGATTATATTGGGACTTATCTTGGATTTATGAAAGAGTCCATGTTGGCATGGACTCTTGGGCGCCATGATGCTTTCATGCATATTATGTGCATGCAGAAGGACCAAGAGTCCTATAGATCAACCACAAATCCCAGATTAATCCCAAAGGACTCCTACCTTATCTTCATGCCCCTCTACTATGGTTTGACCGGTCAATAGGTAGTAATTGGCATGAAATTGGAACACACACAATGAAGGGTCGCATCCCTTCTTTGTTGGTGCCAATCTGAAAAGCAAAGTCCTTCTACTTTAAGTCTCTTAATTTTCTCTGATGCTTCCTTTCTCATTTCATGCCCCTTGGCTTTCTTGCAACCGGTTAATGCCATGTGGCAAAAGGAAAAATTGGCTGGAAAAACTAAGAGACACTTATATTTTTCTTGGTGCATGAATGGGTGTTATCATGATATGTCTTTCCATTAATAAGACTCTTTAAGATTAAAGAGTCTTATCAGATGGCTAATGAATGGACATATCAAGCATCCCATTCCCCACTATAAATAGGCATCGGTGATCTGATGCTAAAGTACTCTTTTTCCATCTAAATACTCCAACCTACTATTTTCTCTCCCTCCTCTTTAAGACAATGTTTGTCTTTTTTAAGACAAGGCTTGTTCTTTCAAGACAAGGCTAGTCTTTTAAGACAAGGGTCGAGGGAGAAAAATAGAAGGGATATTTGAGATCTGAGAGAGGCTATAGAGTGGTCTCAGAGTGCCCTAAAGGAGGGTAGGGAGTCTAGCAAGAGAAAAAGTCCAGAAGGTGCCAAAAGGAGTCACAGTCAAACAAGCAACTATTATAGGAGTGCTTCCTGTTGGGAATTGTGTCCCAAAGCCAATCGCTTGGGTTGTAGGCGGTTGAGCTCAGTATTGTACTCTTTCTTTGAATTAATAAAATATATTTTTTGGCTGCTCATCATATTTTATATTTCCCTGAAATGAACTCTTTCCATGTGATGAAGTCCTTAGGACTACACTGACTTTGATACAGAGAGGATGTATCGAGTTGTCCTTAAACCCTGTTCACAACTAAAGGATATATTTACTGGATGGCAATATCAAGTATAGGTTGTTGTAGTTAACATCGTTTGGTTGTCCTCTTGACCAAATGAGTGTGGTGACACTGATGTGATCTGCAAGTGGGATATGTGATATCTTATTGAACGTGACTCCATGCAGCACCTTCTGCCAAAGGGATACTCACGATTGGATATGGGTATATGTGTCCCTTTGACTTGAGGTCATCACGGTAGCTTGCAAGCAACTCCCTGTGCTTTGGTGCCGGACTACCCGGATTTTTAATCCGGTGACAGAAGGTTTCTGGGTACAGGCAAGTACTTGGGAGCAGTGATGGACCAAGATGGAATTGACTTGTCCAAACAGTTTGGATTGAATGTCTCGCAGTATCTCAATTTAGCAAATCCTCGGTCGGGGTAGTCCTAGTGAAGAGTCACTGGGCTTGCGAGGTTGAGACACATAGTGGACTGACTCTGTCTGGGTTGGCTTTCCAATCTTAGTCGTCCTGAGCATTAGAGATCAAGGGATGAATTATACGGTAACCATATGCCAGAGGTTCGATAGTTTGCTCTCGCATCTTTGACCTATCCGGACGCCGGGACCCATTGCTAGATGGTTTCCTGTGCTGGTACTAGAATTGTTCTAGTGCTACCATTTAGGTTCGAACCTATGAGGTCACTCGCCATAGAGGATTACTCTTGATCCGAATACCGATTACGATTAGGAATCGTCTCGGTTTTATGGTCACGTTTTTATTTTTAAGTACTCTTTTCTTTTTCTTGCCCTTGTCTGTGTCAACCGAAAATTATTCCGGGCTGATCAGGACTGCGTCAGGATTTTTCTGAATCAGTTTGAACTGATTCAGAGTTTGTTCGGCCTCAAATTGGTTGTGAACAATTGAACCAAATTTTGGGCTCGGACCGGTTCAATTGGATTGAACCACCGTTGGTTTTTAATGGGATTGAATCTTTTTTGCTTGAACCGATTTTGAACCGGCGTTTTATTTCATCATGTAAATGGTTTCATTTACACGTTGCTGGAAGAAACGAAGAGACCGATTGAAGACCAAGCATCCCACCGGTTGAAGGCCAATGGGCATCTTTTCTCCTCCCTCCACCCGTCATCTTTACTCTCATTTTACTGCCTGGTTTAATGGGTGTAATGCAGCCGAGACCTCTTCATTTCCCAGCCTATTCCTCTTCTTATTGTTGCCTTATTTAAACCCCAGCTAGACCCCTGTTTCAAGGGCGGGTTCTTTCACCATGAGAAGAGAAAGAACACCCCAAGTGTTCTTCCGTTGAGAGGCTTTGAGGCTTGATCCATTCTCCCATTTAGAGTGCACTTGAAGATGGGTTTTGGGTTGTGTGAGAGAGAGGAACAAGGGCTAACTTCCTTCTCTATATTGTGCTCAAACCCACTATGCAGCAAAGGAGTATCTGCTGCAGTCCACTATGACCGTGTATCATCTTCCAGCGGCTAGCACCGCATGTGGAGAGGGAATCGGAGAGCCCCCGGTGAGTCTCCCGCTCGAAGGAAGTATACTTCTACTCTGGGAGCAAACCACGCGAGCCGGGATCGCTCAGCTACTCCAAAACAAAGGCCAAAGCCTGCTGCCTTTGCAGTTCTGCTACAGAATATATGGCAGCAGTGCTTTTGGTGGATTTTTTATAATTTTTTGGCTAACATCTTCTTGTCGAGCTTTCGATTGGAAATTGAAGACCTCTTGGTCCAAGTTGGCACTGCTGAAATTTGGGAGCAAACAGAGGTCCGATGGAGGTGGTATTTCGATGCCGTTTTCAAGCCAAAAAAGAGTTTGTTTTCAGCCCAAGGAAGAAGGCTGGAATAGTTTTATTCCAGCTATTCCAGCCTATTCCAGCTTTATCCCAGAGTTATTCCAGCCAGAATAAGGTATGAAAAAATTATTTTTTAATCATGCAAGAATAGAATTTTTAATTCAAATATTTGCAATATTTTATATCATCATACATGCCTATTTGCAACTAGAATTAGATTAGTTTCTGGGCGGAGCAGATTTCCGCTGCATTGATTTTTAAAATGTTTTAAAATCCATTCTGCTCCCGCAGCTGTTTGCATGCCTAGTGTAGGATCATGTCAAACCACCTGCATCATTTTCTTTCACTTTCTTGGTTCGGTTCCTATGTGGATCACCTTTTGAGGGCATGCACTTATGTGCCTCATGGAAATAAAGGATAATAGTGCTCCTGGTATTCTTCTATAGTCCTAAAGTTTAGATTTATTGATTGTCATGATCAAGTGGTCCAAGGGTTTAGGGTTCCAACCAGTTATGGTTTCAAAAATGAAAATTTTAAAACCCAATCTTTTGCTATGCTCAGCCCGAGGAACCCAATAATGAAGACCTTCAGGCACTTTATGCCCAGCTCATGGGACACCTTCAGTCCCATGAGGAGCACCTCATATTCGGCTTGATTATTGGTCACCCTAAAGAGGAAGTACAATGCAAACTCCGCGATGACCCTATCGAAATTGGTGAGGATGAGCTCGGCATCGCTCCCGCCGATGTTGGATGCACCATTGACATGGAGGATCCACATCATCAATCCTGGGGTCAAGCCTTGCTCGGGCCCGGCTCACTGGTCTGCCTCCTCCAGATCTTCGGCCGTCTAGGTGCACTCTACCAGGAAATCAGTAAGGACTTGGGCCTTTTGCACTGATCGTGGATGGTAGGTGATGTCGAACTCATTGATCTTCACTACCCACTTAGTCAGGCACCCCGACATGTTAGGGTGGCTTAGGATGGTCTTCAGGGGCTGGTCAGTGAGGACGATGATCGGATGTGCTTGGAAGTAGGGCCCGAGATGCTATGCAGATATAGTGAGTGCTAAGATAATCTTTTTAGATTGAGTGTACCTGGTTTCTGTATTGTGGAGCAGCTTACTGATATAATAGACTGTGGTGGGGATACCAGGATCAAACATAGATCACTGGATCCCATATGGTTTACTGATTAAGATTTTAGAACCTTAGTCATGTGTCATAATTTTGTAAGCAAGTAAGATTGAGTTTTGTAATAAGTTGAGACTAGTTGATTGTCTCAATCCTAGTCAGTCATTGAGTCCTGTACTTGAGTATTAATCCAGTGAGAGTCCAATTTTTATACAAGAGAGGAGGTTACCCTATTTGGAGTTCACCCAAGCCTCACCCAGGAGCCAAAGGCATTTACATCAGCTTATGGGATCTTGTTTGACATCCTAGAGCCCTAGATACCCTTCAGATGCTCTCCAGATGTCTTGATTCCTTCCAGATGCTATCCAAATGCCCAGATTCCCTCTAGATGCCAGAGTATATTCCTATACTAGGCCATAACATGAATCCAGAGGTTCATCTACACCCAACCCAGGAGAATTCCAAGCCCAGGAATCAAGCCAAAGTTCATAAGAATCAAGATTCCTTTTTGATACCAGGAATATGTCAGCCCAGGACACCAGGCGCCCAGCTTCTAGGAGGCCCAACCCATTCACCCTTCACCTTTTGGCTGGCCCACTTGCTACCCTTGAAGCCCAACATGCCAATCAAAGCTTAGGCATCTGTTACCCAGGTGGCTTCCCAAGAGGGGGGTGAATTGGGACTAAAAAACTTTTCATAATTATGTGCACTTTGAAATTCCTTTAGTGTTGTGGTGCAATATGCAATGCGGAAGTAAATAAATGCAATAAGACAATAAAAGCATAAGCACAAATACAAAGAGATTTAGAGTGGTTCGGAGCAACTGGCTCCTACGTCCACTATCCAAGCACCAATTGGGATTTCCACTATATCCTCCAACTGGAATACAGTCGGATTATTTTACCAGGCTCAAAATCCAAACCTACTTTGGTTTTACTAGGATTACCAAAGAAATCCAAACTCCCTTTGATTTTAGACGGGATCACCAAAGAAACCCTAACACTTGGTTTTATACCGGGATCACCAAGAACCCAACTTAGATTTTTACAAGGCTTACCTAAAAACCTTCAACCCTCTCTTAAGACACAGTCCCTTGCTATTCTTACAAAGAAAACAAAGATAGAGAGAAATAAACAAGCAACTACGATAAATCGAGTTTGTTTAAATATTACCGATGTAGATCAAGACGAAGCCAAGCTTTGAATGCTCTTTAGTTGCTCTTCAAGTTGCTTCTTTGCTTCTTTAATGAGTGGATTCAATGATGAAGTGGAGTTGGTGAAGCTTTGAATCCTAACTTGAAAGCTCTTGAAGTAGGTAGGTGAAAGACTTGAAGGCTCTTTGATTTCTCAAGATAAATCAATAATAATGCTCTAATTATTATTTAATCCCTCAAAAATAATCCCTTTTATAGTTTTCCATGAGATATGGCCATTGTAGGGCCTAGGGATTCATGAAAGAGCTGTTGGAGATGAAATGGAATTCAAAATCACTTTCAGCAACTAGCCGTTGGAGTGCAGAAAATGGCTACTTGAGTCAGCTCAAAGTCTCAGATAGCCCAAAATAAATTTCTATAAGAGTTAGCTCTTCAAGCTAGAGTTGGCTCTTACCTTCAATCACTTCAAAATAACAAATACCTGAGTCGGCTCTTCAGGGCAGAGTCGGCTCGAGTTCTTAGTCACCAAGAATTCATAACTCTGGATGAGTCGGCTCTTGGGGCTCGAGTTGGCTCGAGTTCTCAGGCTTCAGAAACAAGTATTCATCCATGAGTCGGCTCTTGGGACAAGAGTCGGCTCTTGATACTGAAACTCTGAAGTTTTCTCCGTGCCATGCGATAAAGAGTCGGCTCTTGATCCATGAGTCAGCTCTTGCCAAGACTTCAATTGATGCTTCAAACTTCTCCAAAACTCTTCAACACTTGAATCAAATAAGAGCTAATCTACGTACTCTCAATTTTACAATTTTTAGCCCATTTTACAAGATACAAGATTGACAAAATTAGGGCTTTTACAAGTTAAAGTTCATAAGAGTCCATATATAATTGAATTACCTTTCCATCAATTTGAAGACCAATTTAAACTAAAGGTAACTAATTTTCTGCAAAAACTTCTCAAGTAATTGAAAGAATTAGTATCAAACATATGCTCCAAAATTTGTGATCATCAAAATCATTTCAGGGGTCAATAGCATCCTTGGAGTTTGACTTGGTCCAAACTGGGAGATGGAGTCCAAGTGGAAGGAGGAAATTGAGTTCTTATTCTATTCAATTTGTATACTCTTAGTTCAGGTTTATTTTGTAGTCTTTCTCCCACTTAAATTGTGCAAACCTATTCTAACTAGGAGAAGACTTGTAATCCTTTTAGGAGAGGGCATGGGAACTCTATAAATACCCACCCCTCTTCCTCTTGTAATCATCTTTTTCATATGAATTAAACTTTGCTGAATTTTGTCTTGAGTATTGTTCTTGTACTGGAGTTTGTGTTTTATGGAGTATTCTTCTTATGCTTGGCCGAACCCCTGTTACCCTAGCCTTCTACTGCATCCTAGAAGATCAGCCACGCCCAAAGGAAAGGAACCCTAAGCCGCCCAAGCAAGGAGTTCATCATCCTTCTTCAAGCCGCCTACATCCAAACCCTGATCCCATCTTCTTCTAACCCTAATCTCTCTTCTATTATTTTGTTGTTGCTTTCTAACTATCCTCTGATGCTTGCAGGATCCCAAGGTGCTTCCTTCCTTAGAGGAGGCTTTCCTTGCCTCCAGGATCGCCCAAACAGCCATCTACTTCAAGGGAACTGAGCTTAATCATCCAGGCTCCAATCAGAGTGTGAGTGATCTCTTCAATTACAGATTTTTCAATCTCTGACTGATAACATCCTTCCCTTATCTTGATTTCTATTTTGATTGAAGGTTAGCTATCCTAAGCCGGGAATTTCTCAATTCTTGGGTCCTATCTTTTATTATTTTGATAAGCATGCCTGCATGATGTTCTTTGTATTGCTATTCATCCTGCTAGACTTTACTTGATTTCAAGAATTTAGCCTATAAATTAAATTTATAAAAAAAATATAAAAAAATTAGTTTACTATTTTTTCTATATACTTAGCAATCTTAGAGTCATCACACATTAGTTTGGTATCAGAGCAGGTTTAGGATAGCATTCATCGGCATTAGGATCACAAACCCTAATTTCTGCATCATGCTAGCTGCATTAGGTATCTATTTTTTAGCTGATTTCGACCATCTAGAAATTTTATTTTTCTGTGAGAATTGCATGAAGTGTTCTCTATCTTTTCCTTATTTTATCATAATTTTTAATTAATTTTATAGAAACTCTAATTCACTAAAATTTGTATATTAGAAATCCTAACTGAAAAACCTGAGATTTCTGTATCAGTCCGAAAACCCTAGTATTTTCATCATCTGATTTTAGTTTTGTATCAAATTTGGTAGAGGTCATCACCACCGTCCATCCTTTGTCCTAGGATTTTTTTGATTTTTTCAACATCGATAACTATGTCAAATCCTGTATCTTCTAAACCTTAATTTCCTAAATTCTGCTATTTCTGTACTTTTACTTAACCAAACCTAACCAACTCCCACACACCCCAATCCTAAGCCCAATTTGTTTGCTAACCTAATCAACTCGGACCTAACTTGCCACATCATTAAACACATATAAAATATTTTATTTTTTTGATTATTTTAGATTGCATCAGGACATCGATTGCCATCATCTGTATTAAACTAATCTTAAGGGCACTTTCTCTACCTTAGATCAGGGCAGGAGGTCATAACCTGTCCGGGCCCAAAATAATTTCTTACATTCTCATCCAAACCTTAATTAAAATTAATTAGACTTAATTTATCCTAGGGCTAGGTGACACCAAGAGGTCAGGTCCGAATTGTGTGGGCCAACTAGTGCATTTAATCCTATGGCTATTACTAAAATTTGGTGTCTAAGGCTGAGGGTCCAGAGTCAAATGACCTAAGTGGTGTTGTACTTTTTAATTGGGTCCCTGCAATAGCAGGGGGGCCTCCTACACTCCTACCCTCTACTTGGCTAGAGGAAGGATTAACTGCTAGGTTAAGTGTAAGTTGAGCTGACCCACTCAGTTTTGGCTCTAGGTCTAGGAAACCCTAGATTATACTAATCTTTTTCTTTTTTTGCATGCTTGGCTACACCATCCCACTTTGATTAATTGTTTGTTGCATGACCACTAGACTAGGCACCCAATACCAGAAGTCTATACCCCAACCCAGCTCAGCCATGGATTCCAAGTTTGAGGCTCTTATGAAAGCCATGACTGATCAGTTTACCCAAATGAACTCCCAACCAAAACCAGTTTGACCAAATGAACACCAAAACCCAAAACCAGTTTAACCAGATGCACACCCAAACCCAAGACCAGTTTGACCAGATGATCACCCAGTCCCAGAATCAATTTGTCCAATTAACTACCTAGATAACCAGATGACCCAACCCAATAACCAAACGATCCATAAGGTTGATCCATTAGACGATCAAGTAGGAACCCTAGGCAAGACCCATAGAGTTGAACCCTTTCCATATAATCCCCAGGAACCCATAGTCCCTAAATATGAATCCAGTAGTAACCCACTATCCCTAGTCTACCTGAACCCTATAGGATTAATATCCCTAGATTTGAGCCTAATATTAGTCAATTTTTTCTTAGTCAACCCCCTCTTACCATCCCATTGGTTCACCAAGAAGACATTGAAAAGGAGATATATGAGGCCGACCCAAGCTTAGTGAACGAGTATGAGGAAGAAGAGGTGTTCTCCATAGAAAACTTAGAGTTAGATGACCCTAATCACACCCAAGCTGTAATGGAGGAGCAATTAGAGGAAAGGAAACTAGATCCTATTACTAGAGCACCACCTGAGGAAACTTTAGAAGAAGACCCAATTGTAGAACCTAGTCCTGAATTTCAGCCAGAAGAGTTTATTAAGGACTTGATCTCTTTAAACCCATATCCTTAGGATGAAGTCACTCCATTGACATCAATTAATCTCTTTCCTGAAATTAATGACCTATTCTTCCATAATGCAGACCCTGTAGGACTACCTCAAACCTATAAGATCAATTTCATTAGTCTAGGACTCATCCTTGAAATCCCTTCTAGTATTCTACTCTTTTGATTAACCCTGAGCCATCTTCTTATTTTTCATCCAGCCAGACTAACCCCGAACCTACATCTATTTTCTACCCTTTCCTGAAACTTCTTATGTTTCTTTCACTATTAGGTTGCATTTTATAGGAGTTTGCATGTTGCATTCGTTTATTGAGCATGTCATGTTTGCATTTTACTTCTAGAGAACCCTATGGCACCTAGTAGGAGTACATAGTAAATTTTCATGTGCATGCCATGCTAGGGTCAAACCTAAAGAGTTTATAGTCTGTTAGGTTTAGGCCCAAGAGGGTCCAAAAATTTCCTTTGATAGGGATGTTTAGTCAAGTCTATTAGGTGTTAGTCTTGAGTCCAATAAATCCATAGCCCTGAATCATCTGTCCGCACCTACACTAGCCTCTGCACAGCAACTACATCTGAAAATTAGTCAAAAGTTAAACATAAGTAATGAACTAAATAAAACTTGGCTAATTCCTGAAAGAGAGATAAAGAATTTTCTGTAGAGGATTGTGTGATTGTAAAGGAATTTCATGCTCGCAAAGCTGGCCCATTCACAATAATGAAGAGTTGGACCCAATGCCTATGTGCTTGAGATACCACCCGATTTAGGTATTAGCCCAACCTTCAACATTTCAGACCTTATGGAGCATAGTGAGCCAGCAGTGATACCCAGCAAGTACCTTGAGCCTATCCCTCCCTTTGAGAGAGGACCCATCCCAGAGTGTCCATATACAATTTGGCCTATTAGTGAGGAAAAGATTGAGAGAACCCTAGACGATCAAGTCATCGGTACCCGAGATAGAGGCTATTAAAGGTATTTGGTCCATTGACAAGGTCGGCCATATCTGAGGACATGTGGAGCACTGGTGAGGATCTACATGCCTCAACCCAGACCTACTTGAGCAGTATGAGAGCCAAATTGACCCTTACTCGACGGGATCGAGTTCCTCCCACCCCGGGAGAATTGGGGGGACACCAGAATCAGACATAGATCACTGAATGCCATATGATTTATTGATTAGGGTTTTAGAACCTTAGTCATGTGTCATAATTTGTAAGCAAGTAAGATTGAGTTTTGTAATAAGTTGAGACTTATTGATTTGTCTCAATTCTAGTCAGTCATTGAGTCCTGTACTTGAGTATTAGTCCAGTAAGAGTCCAATTTTTGTACAAGAGAGGATGTTACCCCTTTTGGAGTTCTACCAGGCCTCACCCAGGAGCTAGAGGCATTTACATTAGCTTATGGGATCTTGTTTGACACCCTAGAGCCCTATATATCCTCCAGATGCTCTCCAAATGTCCTGATTCCTTCTAGATGCTCTCCAGATATGCAAATTCTCTCTAGATGCTATAATATATTCCCAGACCAGGCCATAACATGAATCTAGAGGTCCATCTATACCCAGCCCAGGAGAATTCCAAGCCCAGGAATCAAGCCCAAGTTCATAAGAGCCAAGATTCCTTTTTGATACCAGGAATATGCCAACACAGGACACTAGGCACCCCAACTTCCAGGAGGCCCAAGCCCATGCGCCCTTCATCTTTTGGCTGACCCACTTGCTGCCCTTGAAGCCCAACACGCCAATCAAAGCTTAAGCATCCTTGGAGTTTGACTTGGTCCAAGCTAGGAGATAGAGTCCAAGTGGAAAGAGGAAATTGAGTTCTTATTCTATTCAATTTGTATACTCCTAGTTCCAGGTTTATTTTGTAATCTTTCTCCCACTTAAATTATGCAAACCTATTCTAACTAGGAGAAGACTTGTAATCCTTTTAGGAGAGAGCATGGATATCTATAAATACCCCACCCCTCTTCCTTTTATAATCATATTTTTTCATATGAATTAAACTTTGCTGAATTTTATCTTGAGTATTGTTCTTGTGTTAGAGTTTGTGTTTGTGGAGTGTTGTTCTTGTGCTTGGCCGAACCCCTGCTGCCCTAGCCTTCTACTGCATCCCAGGAGATCAGCCATGCCCAAAGGAAAGGAACCGTAAGCCGCCCAAGCAAGGAGTTCACCATCCTTCTTCAAGCCACATACATCCTAACCCTGGTCCCATCTGTTGGGTTCGGTAACCAGTGCGGAAGCGTGGATTTCAAAAATTTATGAAACCAGGTCCGAACCCTAATCCCAAATCTCCTTATTAGCAATTAAAAACTATGACTACATGCATGTCCAAATTTAAACATTGTTTAAATACTAACCTCAGATTGCTATACCAGTCTGATGCAGAAATGAACTCCAAAGAGTAGCCTCTTGAACACACCAGGCGTCCACTTGTCCGCCCTCCGATGGTGATCCACACGGGCAGATGATCAAGACACTGACTCCTTAATTGGGTTCCTTCCAATCAAGTTCTACCCCAAGAACTTGATATATGGGCTGTTGGCTAGGACTCCTCTAGCCAAACTGGGACTAAACCTTCTCTCTTACCCTTCTCCTTGTCTTCTTGCAACTTTGCCCCTTAAGACACTCTTGTCTTAAGAATAAGCCCTTGTCCTAAAATGAGACAAGGCTTGTCTTGGAGGGAGAAGAAGATTAAGACAAGATTGTCTTATGTAAGAAAGAAAGGAGAGGCGCCTTCTTCCTTTACCGTCGGAGAGTTTCTCTCTGACTCTCCTTCTGTTCTGAGATTCGACAGAGCCAAGGCTCTGTAAAGGAATCAAAGAGGAAAGAGAGGAGGGGGAAACAATCTTCAGGAGAGGAGAGGGAAAAAAGGCTTCGCTGTAGAAAATCTGGAATCGTATATCAATATTTTTTTTTTACGGTGAAGTCTTCTCCTTAAATAGGCGACAGAGAGGTGCCTATCCATCTGTAATCACCCTCTCACACCCCTCTCCCTTCTCATGTCCTTTCCCTTCATCTCACGGCCCTTGAATTAATCTCACGGCCTTTGGGATGGGAAGACGCAAGAAAGACTCGCGAAAAAAAACACAGAAGGGCGCGCGTAGAAGAGAAGAGTCGCGCCCCTTCGGTGTTTTTTTTTTTCTCTCACGGTAATCCCATTTTTGAAGAGTCCACGCCAAGGTGGACTCTCTTCCACGCCCCTTCAGCCAAAACACCGACCCTTTTCTTTTTTCTCATGCAAAAATGCCGCTTGGAGAGAGTCCACGCGCGCATGGACTCTTCTCTTGCGCGCGCGCGTGGGAAAGAGGGGAAGGGGCTTAGGCGATGTGGGAAAGGGGTTTTAGCCTCTTAGGTTAGCCCAATTGCTAGCCTACTATTAGCCCATTGTCTGAATCTTCAATTAGATTCAAACCGGAATGAATTTGGATCTAAAAAAGACCAAATCGGAACCCTAACTCGAATCCGATTCAAGTAGAAGCCATGGTTTGCAACACATGCTAGTGTGTTCATCTACAAACGAGATTTAATTCCAAATTAAATCCTTGATTATCTATCCTAAGTGTGTGACCCATTGGGTTCCATACCTAGCCAGCAGTGGGTCGAGTGCAAGTGACCTAATTTGATCAGAACTCATTCTAATCGATTTAGATCAAATCGAGCTAACTCGAGTTAGTCAATTAGGACTCCTCTAATTAGTGACCAATTAAACCATTTAATTTGATCAACCCACAAGACAAGATTGACGTCTAGCAACGTGTCATGTCTACCCAGAAGATATGGAAATTCTGGTGAAATTCCAAAACTACCCTTCACTGGAAAGTTCCCGTATAATTCGATCCTTCAATCATCTTGCATCCCGAATATACTATGGATATGGAAACATGTCAAAACCAGCTTATACTCATTCCAGCTCAGTCATACACTAATGATTCAATTATTCGATATTAGAAATCATTTCTAATATCTGTACTTTGATCAAAGATTTCCTGAATCATCATCTGACCTAATTTGGCTGGATGCAATCTCCCCTACTAGGAGTGATCAATTCCTTGTTGACCTACTCATTAACTTTTATTACAATTCACCATACCCAGCATCAACCTCGTGCATGACCCAGTGTCATGATTGAGATTGAACCAAAGCATGGGTTCATGTACAAGGTGTTATGGCAGTCTCAGGTTCATAGGACTACTTGTACAACTCCCACTATGAGAAACATCTATTGACATGCAGCTAAGGCTCCATTAGATGTTCTCAAACTGGATCTATTCAGTGAACTCATTCGCTAATGAGCACCCACATCCTTGTATCAGTGTCCCACACAAGTGACTGTGAGAGCAGTCACCCTTTTCAGCATACATAGGATGTGCCAGTCTAACTGGAAACCCTGATCCCCAACTCAGGGTTCCTATGACTAGGAATATTCTAGATTAGGGTTTTAAGGCCTTAGATCTCACTGGTATGATCTCATCATAGCCCTAGGACCATAGCCCTAATCTATGGGGTTCATCATATAATGACACAGCGAATGATGAAAAAAAAAAAAAAAATTGCCTTTATTAACTTGTCAATTTACAATGGTCTGGGAGATACAAATATTGGCTTATAGGGCATAATCCTTTCACCATCTTCTTCTAACCCTTATCTCTCTTCTATTATTTTGTTGTTGCTTTATAACCATCCTCTGATACTTACAGGATCCCCGAGGTACTTTCCCTCCCTAAAGGAGGCTTTCCTTGCCTCCAGGATCACCCCGAATAGCCATCTACTTCAAGGGAATTGAAGCTTAATCATCCAGGCTCCAATCAGAATGTGTGTGATCTCTTCAATTACAGATTCTTCAATCTCTGACCGGTAACATCCTTCCCTTCTCTTGATTTCTATTTTGATTGAAGGTTAGCTATCTTAAGCAGGGAATTTCTCAATTCTCGGGTCATGTCTTTTATTATTTTGCATAAGCACGCCTGCATAATGATTCTTTGCATTGCTATTCATCTTGCTAGTCTTTACTTGATTTTGAGAATTTAGCCTACAAATTAAAATTATAAAAAATTAGTTTACTCCTGCATATTTAGCAATCTTAGAGTCATCCCGCATTAGACTGGTCACTGGGTGCCATCCCTGTCAGTGCGGACCAGCACTGAGCTGACCGCCTCTGGTGAGATCACCAGGTATAGGAGGAGCTCTTCCCTAGGCTTCGGTCTGGACAGTGATGGTGGGGAGGCGAGGAGCTTCTTCAGTGCCTTGAAAGCTTCTCGACACTCCTCCATCCAGGTGAAGTCATGCATCTTGCACAATACCTTGAAGAATGGCTAGCAATGCTCGATGGAACACATGATGAAATGACTTAATACCACAATGCATGCACTACACCTCCTTCTTGGAGATAGGATGCCTCATGTCAATGATCGCCTGGATCTTCTCAAGGTTAGCCTTTAATTCCCTTTGGGTGACCATGAACCCCAGAAATTTTTTCATCACAATGCTAAATGTGCATTTGGCGGGGTTCAACTTCATCTGGTAGAGGTGGAGGTTGTTAAAGGCCTCCACCAGGTCAGTGATATGGTCCGACTCCTGGCTGCTCATGATAAGCATTTCATCCATGTAGACCTGCATGTTGCGATCGATCTAGTCTTTGAAGACCCCATTGATCAGGTGTTGGGACATGGCCCCTGCATTCTTGAGGCCGAATGGCATCATCCTATAGCAGTTCGTACCTCAGTCGATCACAAATGCCATGTGCTCTTCATCCTCCAGGTGCATGCGGATTTGGTTGTACCATGAGAATGTGACCATGAAACTAAAAAACTTGTGCCCCGAGATCGCATCCACCAATTGATTGGTCTTGGAGAGCAGGAAGCTATCCTTTGGGCAGGCTCAATTGAGGTTAATGTAGTCCATGCAGATCCTCCACTTCCCGGAGGCTTTCCTGACCATCACTACATTAGCAAGCTAGTTAAGGTACCGTACCTCGTGGATGAAGCCTATTATAAGGAGCTTTTTGACCTCCTCGTCAATCGCCTTCTACCGCTCCGGGGCAAAACTCCTCTTCTTCTATCAGATAGGATAGAGTTGGGGTTGGCATTCAGCCTATGCATGATCACTTCTAATGGAATCCCAGGCATGTCCACTGCAAAATAGGAGAAGACATCCATACTGGCTCACAAGAAACTAAGCAAACAGGATCTCTCCTCTTCGAACAGTAGGGCTCCCACTTGCACCATCTTCAGGGGGTCCACCTCAGAGAGAAAGATAGCAGGGGTTCAACCAGCCCGCCCTTCGGCTCCCACTTTGTTAGGCTCGATTGGTCGATGATTGGACCCTGCATAGCCTCTCGCGCTCTCGGGACCGTCTGTAGGTAGTGCTGGACTAGCTACCGGGATCCTCTTATCTCTCCTGTCCCCCAAGGAGTGGGGAATTGGATGAGAAGATGCCGGGTGGAGATGGTGGTGTCGAGTATATTAAGTCCAGGATATCCTAGAATCATGTTGTAAGGCGAAGGAAGCTACACGATGGTAAATGTTGTTAGTATGGTGCTTTGCTCGGATGGCATCCCAGTAGTTATTGGGAGTGTAATCTCCCCTTCAACTCCAATCAAATCCCTGGTGAAGCCCACTAAGGGCATGAATACCAGTTTTATTTGGTCAGTGGACAAGTTCATCCTTGCAAAGGCATTATAAAAAAGGATGTCAGTAAAGCTTCCACTGTCAACCATAATTCTCTTTACAGGATATTTCACTATCATCATTTCTACAATGACAGTATCATTATTTGGGTTATCTACCCTTACCGACCCTTCTCCCTCGCAGGGGAGTACATCATCACTTCCCTCTCTTCCCCTAGCCCTCTTCGAGCTTCTCTTTGCCTCCTAGGAGATCATTTTGACTGGCTTCTTAGTAGGCCAGTTGTTGATGGCAATTGGCTGGGGCTCTTCATTCTGGGCTGCTAGAGCAGCTCCTCCCTCCATGTACTTTCCAAGGTAGCCATGCTTGATCAAATCTTCTATCTCCCTCTTTAGATGGCGGCATTCCTCAGTGTCGTGGTCATGGTCCTGATGGAAGCGACAGTAGAGGGATCTATCATGTCCAGTGGATGGTCTTAGCTAGGGAGGATGGTGCAGGAAGTGCTCGTCCTCGATCTCCATCAGGATCTTTGCTCTCGAGGCGAGGAGAGGAGTGAACTTCTGCTCCTTGGTAGGGTCGACTTTGGGCCTGGTCCCAGGTCACGGGGCTGGTGTAGCCTTCGTGACCGGGGGGCCAGATGCTTCCCCCATGACCTACCTTTTCAATAGCCTCCCGTCCAACTCCCTTTTGGTGTGATCGACTTCCTCTGCATAGATGTACTTGTGGGCCCAGAGAAGGAGCTCCGAGTAAGTCTTCGGAGGCTTCTTATCGAGGAGTAGGTGAAGCGGGAGGTCCTTAGTCTCCTCTTCAGGGCTAGCAAGGTGACTGGCTCATCGAGATAATAGATCTCTAGGATGGTGGCTTTAAACTAGGACACATAGTCCCAAAGGGGCTCTTAATCTTGTTGGCTGATCGAGAAGAGACTATCGACTTCACGTGGCACCTTTCTGCATGCATCAAAGTGTGCCACAAACTTTTTCTCCAACTGTGAGAAGTTAATACTTTCTGACTCGAATCTGGAGAACCAGGCTCGAGCAACCTTCCAGAGGATTGCTGGGAAGGTGATGCAGAGGAGAGCATCGGTGGCCTCCTGGACCCTCATGAGGGCCTTGTAGCTTTCCAGATGGTATAGGGGGTCAGTTGTCCCATCGTAGGGATCAACCTAGGGCATGTAGAACAAGTTAAGGATTGATTCCTCTTGGATTCTACGAGAGAGGGTGGATAGGTTTCGTAACCCGTGGGCTCACTAGGGGATCTCTGAATCTTGGCAAACTGACGGGATAGGTCAGCCAGCTTGCACTCTTGCTTTTCGAGGTGCCTTTTCACTTGGTGAAGAATGGCTTCGTTTGTGGACCCTTCGACTGAGGCTATCAAGGATGAAGGGGGCACAGATTGGAGGAACTCTCACTTGAGTTCCTGGCCATGTCGATGCCATCAGTACGAGCATTCACCATGGTCCGAAGCTAGGGAGCTGCTTTCCTGACTGATCGGGCCATCCAGTTGCTTCTTCCTGACTACCTGATGGTCTCCTCGTAGGTGGAAAACTGCATGTAACGACCCCTCCCAGAAGGACCATCGGCTAGTATAGGGATCGACGGTGTGGGCCATCGATGTCCCTGGTTGCTATTGAGTCACCAGGGATCAGTGTCGCTGATGGAGCTGGTGCACCATCGTAGCCAAGGCTTGGTCCTGCTAGGCGAGCACGATGATCTGGGGGTCCGACAGAGGTGGCGATGGTGGAGCGGGGAGCTCCCCCTCAGGGCTTTGTGGGTCACCACAGTGAGGGGGCCCCCTGCATGGCTGGCAGAAGCTTTCCATGTGTGCATGGTCACCATGAGGCCATAGGTGTCAATGGGTGCTCCTCTTGTTATGGGGGACTTACTGCTGGACCTCCCACAGTCAATGGCATTTCTCCATCCCCCCTTCCTGGTGCACGAATCTATTGCCACCTAGATTATTGTAGCCCGTAGCTCTGACGTGTTGCAGATGCGTTCGGCTGGTCCTCTTTTTCGGTCTGCTCCAGGGTCTTCATGATCTACAAAATAGAGGAGACCCGGGCCAGAGATTCTGGCGGGGACACTCCGATGATCAAGTTAGTTGGGATGATCAAGGAGAACGTTCATGATGGAGAGCTTGGGGTCTCTCCGCATAGATGGTGAAAGATGAGATTCAAGAAATGGAAAGACAAGGTGAAGTAGAGATCAGAGAGTTGGGAGGTTCTCTTGGCTAGTTCCTTACCCGTTTGCTCTCTGTGTCTTACCAGTTGCCTCCCCCCTCTTGGGGGTCCCTTCATTCATTTTATATAAGTGGAATGGCCCGGAGCTAGTCTAGGGCTTCACTGAGATGTCCCTTTTCTGGTATCCCTTTAAGGAGGGATTTTCCTTTGTCTATGACCTCCCCTATGTCGGATCGGTCCTCGAAAGAAGATCCTTCTATTGAAGGTATTCATCGGTATAGTACAGATATTGTCTCTTTGGTGGTGCAGTTTTTCATGGGAGGGGCGGGTGCCATGCTATTAAGCCTCGAGCCATGATGGGACATTTCTATTCCATGAGGGACTATCGAAGTGTTGCAGGGCCTGGGGTCTTAATGGAATACTCCTCTTGGAGGAGGTACAATTTCTATGTCATGAGGGCCGGAGCCCCCAGTTGCATGGCTGTTGATGTGGCAATGCGTTACAGGGCTTGGAGCTTAGGGGAGCATGCACTGTGTAGAGCATGTGGATGGTGCATTGCAGAGGTTAAGTTTTCGGCAGGGCATGTGCCTCCTCCTAGAGGTTGCAGGCAGCTGGGAGCTTCCATGCCATGGTCTGACCTTCAATTGATCTTCCCCCTTGGCTATTGGTAGGAATTTCGATCTTGGCAGGGGGGAGCTCTATCTCAGGAGCTCAACCCCAAATGGTGGGAGCACAACCTCGGTCGAGAGCTCGACCATGGATGGGAGCTGACCTCAATCGAGGGCTCGACCTTGGTAGAATGGGGGAGCTCTATCTCAAGAGCTTGACCCCAAAAGGCGGGAGCACAACCTCGATCGGGAGCTCTACACTAGATGGGAGCTGACCTCGACCAGGGGCTTGACCTTGGCAAAATGGGGAAGGCTCTATCTCGGGAGCTCGACACTGGATGGCAGGAGCACGGCATTGATCGGGGAGCTAAACCTCAAATGGGAGCTAACCTCGATCGGGGGCTCGACCTCGGCAGAATGGGAGAGCTCTATCTCGAGAGCTCGACCTTGGAAAGCGGGAGCACAACCTTGGCTAGGAGCTCGACCCTGGATGGGAGCTGACCTCGACCGGGAGCTCAAGCTCGGTAGAATGGGGAGCTCTATCTCAAGAGCTTGACCCTAGGAAGTGGGAGCATGACCTAACCGGGAGCTTGACCTCGGATGGGAGCTGACCTCGGCCAGCGGCTCGACCTCGGTAGGAGGGTGAGCTCTATCTCATGAGCTCGACCTCAGAAGGTGAGAGCATGGCCCTGGCTAGGGGATCCACTCTAGAAGGCGGGAGCATGCTCCAGGCTTGAGGGTGGCTCGATTGCGGATCTTCTTCAGGTCTCCATATCTAAGTGGCGCTCTCCACCAACATGGGTGCTAGCTAGGCTATCTTGGGTTCCACATCAGTGATAGTGCCACATCATGTCAATATGCTACATACTGTATGGTACGACAATGTCGATATAGAGCGGTATGGCATACTGATTTAGTACTGATATGGCTGTATCCACTGACGTGGAGTCCATCTGGATGCCGGCTGTCAGCTGGCATGTTGACCCCATAAGTGATTTTGATGATAACCAAACATTGGAGCATGTATATTTATTTCTGACAACTCTTCAAGTGTTTTACAAGTTTTTGTAGGATGGATTAAATGTTCAAACTTTAACTCCTACACCTCTGTTTTCTTGTTTGAGTTGTGCTGTACTGTGTTTTTGTAAAGAAGAACCCAATGAAAATGCTAAGAAAAAATCATGTGAAAAGGGTTACTTCTGTGTGTGTGACTTGAAATTAGTTTTGAGTTGGTATGCTTGAAAATGTAAAGAGTTGGTAAGAGTTTTTCTTTAAGTTCAAATGTAAAAATCCTGAAGAAGATACTCGAGCCGACCCAACTTGTTGAAGAGCCGACTCCACTTACTGGCACACAGCAAGAATTCTGGAACACAGCAATCCGAGCCGACTCGAAGGTAACAGAGCTGACTCCAATGAATCCGAGTTGACTATAATTAGTCCAAGCTGACTCTTCTAGAGTCCCATTTCTGAAGATTTCTGAGAACAACCAGGCGAGTCGACCAGAACTAGAAAGAGCTGACTCTGCCAGACCTAATTTTGAAGACCTGAGAAAGCGAGCCGACCTGAACTGCATCGAGCCAACTCTTCGAAAGTAAGGTTTTTCGAACCTGAGAAGAATAACCGACCCAAGCTGAAAAGAGCCGACTCCTCGAGTTCAAGTTTTTTAAAGATTCAAGTTCGAGCCGACCCGAGCTATCAAGAGCCGACTCGTCCAGAGTGATGTTTTGCACCCTGAGACAAAGAGCTGACTGCACTGAAGATTTGGTGACTTTACCTATCGACTCGAAGGATCCGAGCTGACTCGAACGTCATTTGCAGGTATCTAACAGCTAGTTCCAGAATTTGTTTTTGAATGCCAAAAAGTGCTCCAACGGTCACAAGTCACATCCCAATGGTCAAAAACATCTCTAACTACCTTGGAGTGATGGAAGACCTTATATTTGAAGGATTTGAACATCCAAAAGATAATTCAAGACAAGTTTTTGAGAAGTTCTTCAAAGTTAAGAGAGCTTCATTGAATATTCTACCTACCAACAGCAAAAGAGCACAAAAGCATTCAAGCTAGTCTTCAAGACTTCACCAACTCTAATTTGAAGTTTGAAGCAACTTTGGAAGAAGCCACTGAAGTAATTTAAGCCTACTCAAGTGCATTCAAGTGGACTTCCATCAAGCTATACCAGCAACTATCCGACAAATTGAGTTTATCATTTTTGTTGCATTTATTTCAATTCAATTTTTGAATTGTTGGGTTATTGGTGAGTCGGTTGAAAAACTAAATAGGTTCTTGGTGAGCCTTCATAAAAACCAAGTGTTGGGTTCTTGGTGATCTTGATAAAACCAAGTTAGGTTTCTTTGGTGAGCCTGTTAAAACCAAAGGGTGTTGGGTTTTCTTTGGTGATCCCGTAAAACCAAAGTGTAGAGGTTTTGGATTGTGATCCTCTAAAATAATCCTAATGTATTTGGGTGTGAATATAGTGAAAATCCAAAGTAGTATCTTGGATAGTGGATATAAGAGCTGGGTTGCTTTGAACCACTATAAATTTGGTGTATTTATGTTGTGCTTCTTTACTTCTTTTTAGCTTTTGTAATTTATAACTCTATCACAGCACCTAACACCTTCTAAGGAATTTTTAATTGTACATTACTTGCTTTAAATTTTTAAATTCGTAATTCATCCCCCTCTTGGGTAGCCACCTGGGCAACAACTGGTATCAGAGCAGTGTCTCTGAATACATTAGAGTAAAGATTGATGGCTTATCCAATGAGTACGTCCTTGGCGGAAGGCCAATCAACTAATAGACCTCCACTTTTCACTGGCACAAATTATGCATACTAGAAAGCTAGAATAAAAATTTATGATCAAGCAGTCAATTTTCAATAATGGAAGGTCATTCTAAAGGGTCCTTATATCTCCATAACTAGAATTGATGGAATGGATGTTTCAAAACCTGAAGAGGATTGGGATGAACATGACATGAAGATGGGTGAGTTAAATGCCAAAGCCATGAACTTATTATATTATACTTTGGATAGTAATGAGTTTAATCGAATTTCTATTTGCTCCTCTGCAAAGAAAATTTGGGATAAACTCGAAGTGACCTATGAAGGAACTTCTCAAGTGAAGTCTTCTAAAATTAATCTTCTTGTACATAGTTACGAACTATTTAAGATGGAACCGAATGAAACAATTTCTACCATATTTTCTCGTTTCACTGATATTATTAACGGCTTAAAAAGTCTTGGCAGGGTGTATACTAATGCAGATCTAGTATAGAAGATTCTGAGATCTCTTCCGGACAAATGGGATCCGAAAGTGACTGCCATCCAAGAAGCAAAATATTTGAATACCTTATTGCTGGATGAACTACTAGGATCTCTCATCACACATGAATTGACCATGCAGCACCAAACTGAAGATGATCAAAAGAAGAAAAAATCAATCGCCTTCAAAGCTGCTATGGATTCTAGAAAGGATGAAGAATCAGAAGAAGAAAGCTCCTCTACTGAATGCGACATGGAAGATGAAGATGTTGCCATGGTCGTCAGAAAATTTAGAAGGTTCTTGGGAAGAAGAAAAGGAAGACACTTCATAAAATTTCATAAGAACAAAGATTTCAGTAAGGAGAAGGATAAGGAAAAGGAGAAAGAAAAAGAAGTGCCCACCTATTATGAATGCAAAAAGCCAGGGCACATCCGACTAGATTGTCCATTACTGAAAAAGGGCTTTAAGAAAAAGAAAAAGAAAGCTATGGTAGTGACGTGGAGCGATAGCAAAGTGTCCTCATCTACTGAAGAAGAAGAGACCACGAAATCTGCAAATCTATGTCTGATGGGTCTTGAAAATGAGGTATCATCCCCTGAGCTTCAAATTGAATTTACATATGATGAATTGAATTTTGCATTTTATGATTTACTTATCGAATTCAAGAAAGCTAGGGTTAAAATTAAATCATTGAAGAAACAAAATGATATTTTATTGAAAGACAAGGATGAAATTTCTGAAAAGAATAACATTTTGTAAAAAGAATTGAATAACTTTTATGAAAATATTATTATTTTGAATAATGAGAAAAATGCTTTAAATGAGACAAACAGAATTTTAGTTGCCGAAAATGTCGATTTAAAAAGGGAGGTTGAAAAGCTTAAGCCTTTAATAGAAAAACTTAATTTGAGTTCTAATAAGCTTGAGCTAATTTTGAAAGAACAAAAAGATTCTAAAAATAAAGCTGGAATTGGATTTAATGCTTTAAATGACTGTTGACTCCATTAATTGATTTTGATGATAAGCAAAACAGTTAAGTATAAGTTGAGGACTAATGATTTGCTTTGAGTGTGTTTCTATTGAAAAGGTACTCACAAATTTGATAAAGCCCAATTGTTTTGAAGAAGCCAAGTTTGAATGAAAAGATTGCTCAAAAGAAGACTTGGATACTTAAGAGATGGTTGAATGGATAGCTAAGCTAAATGGAAATATGTTCCAGCTCAAATTCAGCATCTTCTGTGATTTTCTGAAAGAAGTGTCGACACATGGAGATGAAGTGTTGACTCAGGCCAATATGCAGCAATGTTTCAAATGGCATAGATAAGGTATCGACACATGGACTTGAAGTGTCGACTCAAGGTATCGATACATGGATCAACACATCGCCTGAGACTTTCAAGCCACAGAACTTGCAGAAGTTGAAGGAATAGCTGAAGTGTTGACACATGGAAGCAAAGTGTCAACTCAAGGTGTCAACTCAACTGAGAAAGTGTCAACATATCTGAGATTTCCAGAGAATTTGAATGAAGCAAATTGAACTATGTGTCGACTCAAGAAGAACATGTGTCGACCTTATGTGTCGACTCAATTGAGGATGTGCCGACACATGGAGTTCTGGCAACAGTAACGACTAGTTTTTTCAAACGCAGAACTCGCCCAAAATGCCCCCAACGGCTAGTTTTTCAAGTCTAATGGCTAGAATTTGGTTTTGAGGCCTTGAAAAGGTATTTATATGCTCCAAATCAAATCAAAATAGAACATGATTGAAGAACATTAAAGAGTTTTGAGAAGAGAGAAGAAAAGAGAGCTTTAACTCCTATTCATTGAAGTTTCAACCACTCTCAAGCTAAAAGAAGCCTCCAAGCATTTAAGAGCCTTCAAGAGCATTGAAGATCATCCATACTTGGGCATCCAAAAGGCTTCAACAAGTGCAAACTCTACATCGAGCTACATCGAGATATTTGCTTTGTTTTAGAAAGCTTACATTGGTTCTTTACTTTTAAACCATATTTTTTGTAAGGGTTCTTGGTTATAGCCTATTGTAAAACCAAGGGAGGTTATTGGTAAGCCTTGGAAAACCAATTAGGTTGGTGGTTAGCCTGCAAAACCACTAAGATTTTTGATTAGCCCGGAAAACCAAGGGAGGTTATTGGTGAGCCTTGTGAAAACCAATTAGGTTCTTGGTTAGCCCGTAAAATCAAGGGAGGTTTTGACTTGTGAGCCTTGTGGAAACAAGTCAGGTTTTGATTAGTGAGCCTGGAAAACTAATCGACTGTAATCAGTGTGATTATAATGAATCCCCAAGGAGATCTTGGGGAGTGGATGTAGGTGCATTGGATAGCACCGAACCACTATAGCTTTTAGTATTTGTGATTGCTTGATCTCTCTCTCTTTGCTCTTTATTTATTGCTCTTAATTTTTGCTATACTTTTATTTTAGAGCATTGCACTTGAATCATAGTACCTTGCTAAGATACTTGTTGAATTGGATTGCATTGCTTAGTATCAAATTTTATTAAGCTAGCTTATGAAATCAATTTTCTTGAAACCCAATTCACCCCCCCTCTTGGGTTGCTTACTGGGCAACAAGTGATATCAGAGCCCTGTTCTCGGTGTATAGGCTTTACCGCCTTGAGTAAAGATCTATGGCAGCCCCAATTGGTACTAGTGTAGTTGAGGGACAAGCCTCAAATAGACCTCCATTTTTTCAATGGAACAAATTATATTTATTGAAAAACTAGGATGAGAGTTTATATGCATTCTATTGATTACAATTTATGAAAAGTAGATAAGTGTCCTCATATTCCTTCGGTAGTGGTTAATGGTATTTCCATCCCAAAGCTCGAAGAGGATTAGGATAAAAATGATATTAAATAATCCAAGATCAATGCTAAGGCAATGAATCTCCTCTACTGTGCATTAGATCCTAGTGAATTTAATAGAATATCTACATGCATGTCTGCCAAAGAAATATGGGACATACTTGAAGTTATCCATGAGGGTACCAATCAAGTGAAGAATACTAAAGTTAATATGTTAGTGCACACTTTGAGATATTCTGTATGGAACCAAATGAGTCCATTACTGATATGTACACAAGATTTACTAATATAGTTAATGGTATGAGAAGTCTTGGTAAAGTCATGTCTAATACTGATCTTGTAAATAAAATTCTATGGTCACTTCCAACATCATGGAATCCAAAGGTGACCGCAATTCAAGAAGCAAAGGATGTTAACAAGCTACCTCTTGAGCAGTTAGTTAGATCGCTCATGACTTATGAGCTCAATCTAAAACAGAAATCTATGGATATGGACAAGAAGAAGAAGGGGATTGCTTTCAAGTCAAATATTCAAGAAGAATCCTTAATTGATGAGTTCAAAGATGAAGAGGAAGAAGAAGGTGAAGAAGTGCTCCTTGCTCGAAAGTTTAGAAGATTCATGAAGAGGAAGAAATTTCCTTACAAAAAGAAGTATCAATCCAAGAAAAAAGGAAAAGAGAAAGAGAAAGAAAAGGAAAAGGAAAAGGAGAAGGAAGTACCTATATGCTTCGAGTGCGAGAAGCCGGGACACTACAAGTTTGACTGTCCTCTCCTCAAGAAATCAAGAAAGAAATTAAGGAAGAAAGCAATGATGGCCACCTGGAGTGACAGCGAAGACTCTAGTTCTGAAGAAGAGCATATCAAAGTTGGAAATCTCTACTTCATGGCACATCAGGACAATGATGAGGTAAATCCCAACACTAAAATTGATTTCACTTTTGATGAACTTAGGAATGCTTTTGAAGAACTCATGCATGATCATAAACTGGTTTTATCTGAAAATAAGAAATTGAAAAAGCATGCAAATAGTTTTTCTTTTGAAAACAACTCTTTACTTAATGATGTTAGTACTTTGAAATCTAAATTAGATGTTTTAGAAAAGAAAAACAATACTTTATCTATGAAAAATGAAGTTTTGAAAAGATCTAAAAATGTTATTTCTAACAATAATCTTTTAAAGAAAAACAAGGATTTAGAACTTGAAAATGCTAAATAGAAAAATGAACTTGAAAAGATTAAACTTTTGTTGAGAAATTTACTTATAGTTTTGAAAAGTTAAATTTACTCTTAAACAATCAAAGAGAAGTTTTTAATAAGGCAGGTCTAGGATATAAACCACAGAAGCAACAAAAATATTTCAAAAACTTTTTTTGTACCTGCATAATCTAGCATTACTTGTTTTACTTGCAAAAAGCCATGTCACAAATCATTTCGATGTAATTTTAGAAAAATCATTTCTTTTGCTAAAATATGGGTTCCAAAAGGAACCATTTTGAATGCTAACCCTAAAGGACCAAAGTTGGCTTGGGTACCTAAAAGTAAAGCTTGATCTTATTGTAGATGTGCCTTGCAACCAAGGAGAACAAAAAACTTTGGTATCTTGATAGTGGTTGCTCAAGGCACATGACTAGAGATGTGAAATAATTCACTTCTCTTGAAGCTTTAAATTGAGGGAGTGTGACCTTCGGTGATAATGGTAAAGAAAAAATCATTGGTATTAGTAAGGTTCACATAACTCCTTCTAATAGTATTAGTAATGTACTTTTAGTAGATGGTTTAAAGCATAATCTTTTATGCATTAGTCAGTTTTGTGATAAAGGTTTTCAAGTAGTTTTTAAATCATCATATTGCATGATTACTAGTCTGGATATAAATGGAGTATAATTGATTGGAAAAAGGAATGAAAATATTTATTTGGTAGACTTAGATGATCTATCTTTGCCTAATGGAGAATGCCTTGTTGCAATGAATTCTACTAAAGAAGAGACTAGTTGGCTATGGCATAGAAGGTTAGGGCATGCTAATATGTACCTTATTTCAAAACTTTGTAAAAAGAATTTAGTTAGAGATCTACCTAAAATTTGTTTTGAAAAAGATAGAATTTACCAAGCATGTCAATTTGGTAAACAAGTCAAAACTTCTTTTAAACCAAAAGGATTTATAACTACTAGTAGGCTACTTGAACTACTTCATATGGATCTCTTTGGACCAACTAAAACATCAAGTCTAGGAGGCAAGAGATATGAATTAATCATTGTGAATGATTTTTTAGATTTATATGGATTTTTTTTTAGCACAAAAAGATGAATCATTTTTAGCATTTATAAAATTTTATAAAAAAGTTTCAAACGAAAAAGGTATTTCAGTAATTTGTATTCATAGTGATCATGGAACTGAATTTGAAAATCAAGATTTCAAAAACTTTTGTAATGAGAAAGGAATAGAACACAATTTTTCTGTACCTAGGACACCTCAGCAGAATAGGATAGTAGAAAGAAAAATCATACTTTGAAAGAAATGGCACGCACTATGCTTTAAGAAAATGATTTGCCAAGGTATTTCGGGCTGAAGCTATTAATACAGCCTGTAATGTTTTAAATCGAGTTTTAATTCGCCCTATTTTAAAGAAAACTGACTTTGAAATATTTTCGAGTTTTTGGTTGTAAATGTTTTGTTTTGAACAATGCAAAATATCATCTTGGAAAGTTCGATGCCAAGTCTGATGAAGGTATCTTCTTAGGATACTCTACATCAAGCAGGACATACAGAGTATTTAATAAACGAACTTTGGTTGTAGAAGAGTAGTGCATGTTGTTTTTGAAGAATGTACTAACAAATCCTTGAGAAAAGATGATACATCTAATGAATGTGCAAGTGCTGACAAGCTTCAGAAGCTGACTTTAAATGATCAAGTTCAACCAAATGAAGAAAATCAAGACAAGGATGAGAAAGAAGATGACACTCCAAAGCATCAAGATCTACCTAAGGAGTGGAGGTATGCTCATGGACATCCTAAGGAATTAATCTTAGGTGATCGATCTAAAGGGATAAGAACTCGAGCTTCTATTAGAAATGAATGTGATTATATAGCATTTGTATCTCAAGTAGAACCTAAATGTTTTGAGGAAGCTGAAAAAGACTCTAATTGGATCAATGCTATGCAAGAAGAACTAATTCAATTTGATAGAAATAGTATTTAGACACTTGTAGAAAGATCATCTAATGTTTCAATTATTGGCACTAAATGGATATTTAGGAATAAATTAGATGAAAATGGTATTGTTATTAGAAATAAAGCTAGACTAGTTGTAAAAGACTACAATCAGGAGGAAGGGATTGACTTTGATGAAACTTTTGCACCTGTTGCTAGACTTAAAGCAATTAAACTATTATTAGCATTTTCTTGTTTTATGATTTTCAAATTATTTCAAATGGATGTTAAAAGTGCTTTCTTGAATGGTTTTATAGTTGAAAAGGTTTTGTTGAACAATCACCTGAATTTGAAAATCATGCACATCTTGTCATATTTTTAAATTATACAAGGCACTTTATGGATTAAAGCAAGCACCTAAAGCATGGTATGAAAGACTAAGCAAATTCCTGATTGAAAAAAAAATTTCTAGAGGAAATGTTGATAAGACATTATTTTTGAAAAAGAAAGATAATGATTTATTAATAGTACAGATATATATTGATGATATTATTTTTGGTGCTACTAATGAAATTCTTTGTCAAGAGTTTGCTAAGCTAATACAGGATGAGTTCGAGATGAGCATGATGGGAGAACTCAATTTCTTTCTCAAACTCCAAATCAAGCAAACTACAGATGGTACTTCATCAACCAAGCTAAGTACACAAGAGAAATTGTTAAGAAGTTTGGGATGGAGACTACTAAACTAATAGGTACACCTATGAGCCCCTCTTGTAGACTTGACAAAGATGAACATGGTAAATCTGTAGATCAAAAGTTATATAGAGGTATGATAGGCTTCTTATTGTATTTAACTGCTAGTAGACCAGATATAATGTTTAGTATTTGCATGTGTGCTAGATATCAGTCTGAACCTAAAGAATCACATCTTATGACTTTTAAGTGCATTATTAGATATCTATCTGGTACTATTAGTATTGGTTTATGGTATTCTAGAAATTCATCTGTTGAATTAATTGAATATTTTGATACGGATTTTGCTGATTGTATATTAGATAGAAAGAATACTAGTGGTACTTGCCAATTTCTTGGAGTTAACTTGATCTCATGATTTAGCAAGAAACAAACTTCAGTTACACTATCCATAGCTGAAGCTGAGTATATTGCAGCAGGAAGTTGTGCTTAAATTTTGTGGATTAAGCAACAACTTGAAGACTTTGGAATCAAGTTGGCTAGTATGCCTATTAAATGTGATAATATCAGTGCTATTTGCTTGACTAACAATCTTACTCAACACCCTAGGAGTAAGCACATTGAAATTAGACATCATTTTATTAGGGATCATGTAGAAAATAATGATATTTTGCCTGAATTTATTTGTACTGAATTTCAATTAGATGATATTTTAACTAAACCTCTTCTAGAAGATCAATTCTGTATGATTAGAAGAGAGCTCAGGATCATCAATCCGTTTGATTAAATTTTTCCTACATATGATTCAAACTAGATCAATTCGACCTTAGTCATGATAAATCTTATTCAATCATTATTGAGTTGACTCTAAATTTATCATATTTCAATTGATTTTGATTTGCCCTTGAAATCCCTGATTTTTGGTTTTTAAGTTGATATGTCGACATATCGATGTGTCGACACCAAAATGTGTCGACACATGCATGAGCCGACACATAAACGATAGCGGACTGAGATTTAAGGGATTTTCGAATCATTTTTCTTCCCAAATCTTTTCTCCTTCGAGTCGACACAAAGGTTTAAGGTATCCTTACTGTTCCTTCCACTATTTTCATTGTTTTTGCCCATTGATTTCTTTGATTTGGAAGATTGGTAGTCGATTTTTTGGTCAGAACTCTCCTAGGTTTTGATTTCCAAACCCTAAAAACCCCTAATTTCAACCAAAATCCTGCCCAATTCTTCAATGTAAGCAATGTGTCCTCGCAAACAAGTTGTTCGTCGATCTCGTTAGTCAAACCAAGAAGAAGAGCGAAGGACGAAGGCCCGACATAAGTCTAGAGCTCCGGATCCGCCCGCATGATCCTTGTTTGTTCCGTCTAGCCGGATGAGCTCAAAGACTGTGGTTGGAGGACATCGAGTGGATTTCTCATTTGTCGACCAGCAGCATTTTCGGATTGGAGAGTGGATTCATCAGGCTGGTATGACTACTTTCTGTTCACTCAGTGAGAGGTATTACCCCGGGCTGATGAGAGAGTTCTATGGATCACTCACTCGCGGGACAGATGGTTGGTTGGCACAGGTCAGAGGATGGGATATCCCATTACTTCATAGATTCTGAGTAGAGTATGGGATATACCGATGACAAGATCTATTGTTGATAGTTTGATGGATCGAGTCAGTGGTCTTCGATGCATTTTTGAGTCTAACATCTACCAGAGGGAGCCATTGTACCAGCATCCAGGTTATCCGCAGAGATGAGACTACTGCACCACATCGTCGCCCGGATTCTTCTACCGAAGATCGAACATTTCGACTATATCACAGAGCGGGAGCTACTCGTGATGGTCTCACTGGTTCAGCACAGGCTAGTATGCATTCCAATACTGATGGTACATCAGATTACAGAGGCATCGACTAGCCAGCGGCTCTGCTTACCTTATGGCATGGGACTGATAGTATTATTTCAGGAGTATGGAGTCAGCTTCCAGGATGAGCATTATTATACATTGCTTCATACCGATATGTACGACATCAGGTTATTGCATCGGATGGGCTATCACTTGTTCCGAGGCTAGTGGACATGCAGGATATTAGATCAGGCCGAGGATAGAGCTGATGCTGATGACATAGCAAAGGAGGACTGGATTCTCTCCGGTGAGGCAGGACAAGCGAGACTCAGCCTGAGACGGCAGCGCAGCCAGCCATTGCTCCTCAGTCTAATCCTTCCATATATGCATAGCCGCAGCCAGCACAGACGGAGACTCCTGGCATTTCAGATAGTTTAGAGGACAGAGTCAGACGCATCGAGATAGACGTATTTATCATGAGGTAGCATCTTGACGTATTCATAGCTGAGACGAGAGAGAGCCATATTGGACTTAGTCATGGCATCTCGGCTATTCTTTCTGCATTGTCCAGATCTATGATGAGTACTCCAGCAGCCGATACTGCTCTTGCACCTGCTCATGTACTTGCTCCTGCACTAGCTGATGATATTGTTGACATTGATACTGGTGTTGATACTGCTGTTGGAGAGATGACACTGTAGGTGGTACAGTTATTGGAGATGATGATGGAGATGAAGAGACTGACTCAGATAGATTTGACATTGCTGATCTCACTTCAGAGCCAGTTCCGGAGGTGACGGATGACTTGCCTACGAGCCCTGTTGTTGACCCATCTTGTTCACCTGCCAGATTCCTATTCCATCTTCTCCTTCTAGATTGGATGATTGTACTCCTGTTCTTATTCCTATTCTCTCTCCAGTGATCAATACACCCATTATTGACTTCCCTAATATTGATTCCCTTGATATTCATACACCTATCCTTGAGACCCCCATTATTGATACACCAATTGTTGATATACCAATTCATTCTACAGTTAATACTTCTGTTCTTGATATACCTGTTGTTACATTAGCTGAGACCCCTATCCTGGATTCATAGATTACTGATACTCCTACTCTTCATACATCATCATTGATTTGAGAACTTGGGTTTTATACACCCGGCTTTCAGTATCTTGATTCAGGTCCTTCATTTGATCGCACACCTCTTCCAGCGATGGCTGAGATAGTTGACCCGATCACTTCCGTTCCTGTAGAGAACATTGGTTCTACCTCTACTATTCCAGCTAGAGGTTGGACATATGCTAGTCGCATAGGACATGGTTGTCGCACCCCTCCACAGCCGACCAGGACCAGACTTAGAGATCTTCAATCGAGATAGCCGCGAGCACGCTCCTTCACTGATACAGGACCGATTGAGATCGGTTCATCTTCTGATGATTCCATGGATGAGGATTAGGACTTTTATGTACTTCTAGATAGTTTTCTTTATATGCTTCTATGTATTTTTTTTTATCCTTGTTATGTAACTGTTGTACAAGTTTTAAGTTTATATGAAAAACCTTGTTGTTCCTCATCTCTATGTATTTGAAGCAAATGAATGATATATCTTGAATTGCTCTTCAATGTCTTCACTCTTGAATGAATGAATGAATTTTAAAGGAGTAGTTCTAATTACTCAAGTTATTTGTTGTTTTCTTACCTTTTTAATGATAACAAAAAGGGGGAGTAATTTAGTGAGATTTAAGTATAAATGTGTATACTTCACAAAAATAAATGGAGAGTAGTTTTGATTTAGTTTTGATTTATATTTGTGATATGCAAGTAGTAAACATTTTTTTAAAAAAACTTGAATTGAAAATCAAAATCATTTACAAAATTCTTTAAGAAAGGGGGAGCTTTACTTTATTTTCATTTGGAAATCCTTTCAAAATGAATTTCATCTTAAAATCCCTCTTTAAATGTTTGAAAAGATTCTTACAAATTTCGTTATAAATTATTGATTCAGGAAGAGCTTTGTTGTTTGCTAAAATTTTCTTGTAGAGTATCATGATACATGTTTTCTATGCATTTAAATGAACACCAAAACTCTGATACTCTCTATCTTTATAACAAGCTCTAGCACTATTACTTGTGCTCTAAATTGTCATATCATTAATGAAAGTAATGTTGATATTCTTAATGCTTTCAACTTTATGCACCTTGATCAATTCTCTTAAATGCTTAATTTTAAAGCAATTTATACTTAAGGATTTTGTCATCATCAAAAAGGGCGAGATTGTTGACTCCATTAATTGATTTTGAAGATAAGCAAAATAGTTAAGTATAAGTTGAGGACTAATGATTTGCTTTGAGTGTGTTCTTATTAAAAATGTGCTCACAAATTTGATGAAGCCCAATTGTTTTGAAGAAGCCAAGTTTGAATAAAAAGATTGCTCAAAAGAAGACTTGGACACTTAAGAGATGGTTGAATGGATAGCTAAGCTAAATGGAAACATGTTCCAGCTCAAATTTAGCATCTTCTATGATTTTCTCAAAGAAGTGTCGACACATGACATGAAGTGTCGACACATAGAGATGAAGTATCGACTCAGGCCGGTACGCAACAATATTTCAAATAGCACAGATGAAGTGTCGACACATGGACTTGAAGTGTCAACTCAAGGTGTCGACACATGGATCAACACATCGCCTGAGACTTTCAAGCCACAGAACTTGCAGAAGTTGAAGGAATAACTGAAGTGTCGACACATGGTAGCAAGGTGTTGACTCAATTGAGAAAGTGTCGACACATCTGAGATTTCCAGAGAATCTGAATGGAGCAAATTGAACTATGTGTCGACTCAAGAAGAAATGTGTCGACCTTATGTGTCGACTCAATTGAGGATGTGTCGACACATGGAGTTCTGGCAACAGTAATGGCTAGGTTTTTCAAACACAAAACTTATCCAAAATATTCCCAACGGCTAGTTTTTCAAGTCTAACGACAAGAATTTAGTTTTGAGGCCTTGGAAAGGTATTTATATGCTCCAAATCAAATCAAAATAGAACATAAATGAAGAACATTAAAGAGTTTTGAGAAGAGAGAAGAAAAGAGAGCTTTAACTCCTATTCATTGAAGTTTCAACCACTCTCAAGCTAAAGGAAGCCTCCAAGCATTCAAGAGCCTTCAAGAGCATTGAAGATCATCCATACTTGGGATCCAAAAGGCTTCAACAAGTGCAAAGCAACTCTATATCAAGCTACATCGAGATATTCGCTTTGTTTTAGAAAGCTTACATTGGTTCTTTACTTTTAAACCATATTTCTTGTAAGGGTTCTTGGTTAGCCTATTGTAAAATCAAGGAAGGTTATTGGTAAGTCTTGGAAAACCAATTAGGTTGGTGGTTAGCCTGCAAAATCACTAAGGTTCTTGGTTAGCCCGGAAAACCATGGGAGGTTGTTGGTGAGCCTTGTGAAAACCAATTAGGTTCTTGGTTAGCCCGTAAAACCAAGTAAGGTTTTGACTTGTGAGCCTTGTGAAAATAAGTCAGGTTTTGATTAATGAGCCTGAAAAACTAATCGGCTATAATCAGTGTGATTATAGTGAATTTCCAAGGAAATCTTGGGGAGTGGATGTAGGTGCATTGGATAGCACCAAACCACTATAACTTTTGGTGTTTGTGATTGCTTGATCTCTCTCTCTTTGCTCTTTATGTATTGCTCTTAATTTTTGCTGCACTTTTATTTTAGAGCATTGCACTTGAATCATGGTACCTTGCTAATATACTTGTTGAATTGGATTGCATTGCTTAGTATCAAATTTTATTAAGCTAGCTTGTGAAATCAATTTTTTAAAACCCAATTCATCCCCCTCTCGGGTTGCTTACTGGGCAACAATGATAAAGAAATTTTAGCAACAAATATTGAATCGTCAAAAGCTTCAACTTCAAATGCTAAATTTCAAAAAGTTTTTTTTATCAAAATCTGTTTCAATGGCTTGAAATATGTTCCTAAAAGTTCTATGCAAAAATTTTCAAACCAAATATTTTTGTTTCTGCATCTTTTATAGCTTCAAAGCATGCATCATTCAAAAATGATAAAATTATTTGTTATGCATGTCATAGATTTGGACATAAATCTTATCAATGCAATTCTTTGAAAAATTCCATGATTGGTACATTGAAAAATAGAACCGTTTGGATTCCAAAGGGAACCAATTTTGCTAACCCGAAAGGACCCAAGTTAGCTTGGGTACCTAAAATCACTCCTTGATTGTTTTGCAGGATTGTCTTGCAACCCAAAAGTTACAGAAAAGATGGTATCTTGATAGCGGCTATTCAAGGTATATGACGGGTGACAAGGAACAGTTCATCACCCTACAAATAAAAGGAGGAGGATTGGTTACATTTGGAGATAATGGAAAGGGGAGAATAATCAGAATCGGTAAGATCAAAATAACCTCCTGTACTTTCATTGAAGATGTACTGCTAGTAGATAAATTAAAGCATAATTTTTGAGTATTAGTCAATTATTTAATAAAGGCTTTAAAGTTATCTTTGAATCATCAATGTGTATAGTAACTAACTCTCTTGATTCTAGCAATAAATTCATTGGCCATAGACTTGGAATCATCTATGTGGTAGATCTAAATGATCTAGCCATGTCTAGTAGTTCCAGTCCAGTAGCAATGAATGCTAAGACAAAGAAGTCATGTTTATTATGGCATAGACGATTAGGTCATGCTAGCATGTATACAATTACCAAATTAATCTCAAAGAATCTAGTTAGAGGATTGCCACATTTTAAAGTTGATCTTGATTATGTATGTGATGCTTGCCAATTAGGCAAACAAACTAATGAGAGTTTTAAATCGAAAAATGTTATTTCAATAACCAGACCTCTTGAGCTACTTCACATGGACTTATTTGGACCAACTAGGACCACAAGCCTAGGAGGTATGAAATATGGCCTTGTGATTGTAGATGACTTTTCTAGATTCACATGGGTATTATTTATTTCATATAAAGATGAAACTTTTGATGTATTTAGAAAATTTCATAAGAAAGTTTCAAATGAGAAAAATATTTCCATTATTTCAATAAGAAGTGATCATGGAACTGAATTTCAAAATCAATTTTTTGATGAATATTGCACTGAGCAAGGCATTTTTCATAACTTCTCTACTCCTAGAACACTACAACAAAATGGTGTTGTAGAAAGGAAAATAGGACTCTGGAAGAAATGGCCCGAACAATGTTGTGTGAAGGTAATCTTCTAAAGTACTTTTGGGTAGAAGCGGTGAACACTGCTTGTTATATATTAAATCGAGTTTTAATACGACCAATTTTAAAGAAACCCCCTATGAGCTTTGGAATGGAAGAAAACCAAATATCAATTACTTTCATGTTTTTATGTGTAAATGCTTTGCGTTAAATAATGGCAAAGATAACCTAGGAAAGTTTGATACAAAATCTGATAAATCTATATTCCTTGGTTATTCCTTACATAGCAAAGCATATAGAATGTTTAACAAGAGGACTCTTATTGTAGAAGAGTCAATTCATATTGTTTTTGATGAAGCTAACCCCTCACCATCTAGAAAAGATAAGTGCATAGATAATGATGCAGGTACTCTATAAAAGGAAGTAGAAGACCTATGCATTCAAGACAAGCCAACGCAAGATGAAAGTGAAATGGTAAGCAAGGATCATATTGATTTACCAAAGGAATGGAGGTATGTAACTTCACATCACAAAGATTTAATTATTGGTGATCTTTCTCGTGGTATTAGGACTAGGTCAGTACATAGAGATGCACATGACCACCTAGCCTTTGTCTCTCAAACTGAACCACACAGTTTAGAAGAGGCTGAAACTGATCATAACTGGATGATGGCCATACACGATGAATTAAACCAGTTTGAAAGGAATCATGTTTGGACACTAGTTAGTAGGCCTACAGACCATCCAATCATAGGAACCAAATGGGTCTATAGGAACAAACTAGATGAGAATGGTAAAGTTATAAGGAATAAAGCAAGGTTGGTAGCAAAAGGGTACAATCAAGAAGAGGGTATTGATTTTGATGAAACTTATGCTCCTGTAGCAAGACTTGAGGCCATTAGATTACTTCTTGCATTTGCTTGATACATGAACTTTAAACTTTTTCAAATGGATGTCAAAAGTACTTTTCTAAATGGATTTATTTCTGAACATGTTTTTGTAGAACAGTCACCAAGTTTTGAAAACCATGTATTTAAATTGAACAAAACTTTATATGGTTTGAAACAAGCACCTAGGGCCTGGTATGATAGATTGAGAAAATTTTACTTGAAAATGATTCAAAAGAGGAAATGTTGACAAAACCCTTTTTATTAAAAACAAAGAAATGATATATTAGTTGTACAAATTTATGTTGATGATATTATATTTGGCGCAACTAATGAAAATCTTTGTGGAGATTTTGCTGAGTTGATGCAGGGTGAGTTTGAAATGAGCCTTATGGGTGAGCTCAACTACTTCCTTGGATTACAAGTCAAACAAATGAAGGAAGGAATCTTTATAAACCAAGCCAAGTACATCAAAGAGATGATCAAAAAATTGGCATGGAAACAAGCAAAGAGGCTAACACACCATGAGAACTACCTGCAGACTAGACAAAGATGAAAGTGGATCCAATATTGACCAAAAGCTTTATAGAGGTATGATCGGATCCCTTTTATATTTGACAGCCAGTAGACCTAATATCTTGTACAGTGTATGTTTTGTATTAGATTTCAATGCAATCCTAAAGAAACACATATGCTTGCTATTAAAAAAATTCTTAAATACTTGAAAGGTACAAGTAATTTAGGTCTTTGATATTTTAAAGAATCATCTTTGAACTTAATTGGTTTTTCTGATGCTGACATGCTGGTTGTAAAATTGATAGAAAGAGCATTAGTGGTACATGTCAATTTCTAGGGTTGAATTTAATTTCATAGTACTGTAAGAAGCAAAACTCTGTAGCATTGTCCATTGCTGAGGCAGAGTACATTGCTGGTGGTAGTTGTTGTGCTCAAGTATTATGGATTAAATAATAACTAGAAGACTTTGGTGTTATACAATTTAAATTCTAATCAAATGTGATAACACAAGTTCCATTAATTTGACAAAAAATCATGTTCAGTATTTACGAACCAAGCACATTGAAATTAGGCACTATTTCATAAGAGAACATGTATTGAATAATGATATTATTCTTAAATACGTGCCAACTAAAACCAACTTACTGATATTTTTATCAAACCATTGAATTTTGATAGATTTATAATGATTAGAAGTGAACTAGGATTATGTGACCCTCTCTAGAAATACTTCCATAGTCTTAAGGACAAATTATCTAGATAACTTTCTAATTCAAATTTGTGATAAAATGAGCTTTGATTGAAATCCAAAAAATTATTTTTGTGATCCCTCTACTCGAGCCGACTCGAGCAGATGAACTGATGGTCGAGTCAGCTCGGATGTCGAGCCATCTCTTTTTAGTTCGAGCCATAGGGTTTGTTTTTCCCATTTTTTATTCCTAAACCCTATTCTATTTCTCTCTAAGAAACCTTCCAAATACATCTATCTTCCAAAACCCCTTCGAATTCAAATATCTGTGCATTATGGTGCCAAAAGAGCTGTTGGGAAGAAATCAAGACAAGAGGGTGAAGCGGCTCTGCAAGAAAGGAGGACAAAATTCTAAGAGACAATGTTTCCCGGAATCCACCACAATCTAAGGAAGAGCCTAGCCCAGTTTCTCCCAGTCACCAAATCTCTCTAGGGATGAGACCAATCACCATTGGCAGACGGATTTTATTTGAATATCTGAAGGAGATAGGCTTTGTGATTGGTGATTTTATTGAAAATCAAGGATGGAGGAACTTGTGCTCCCTATATGTTAAACCCTATCCAAACCTAGTAAGGATGTTCTATAAAAATTTAAGGTTTGGAGAGAACTTCATTGAATCATCTGTTAAGGGAAGAAGGATAATTATATCTGCTGAAGTTCTGGGAAGTGTTTTGGAAATGCCTTTTGAAGGAACGAGTATTTAGTACTGAAAGATAGAACCAAAGCACTGCAAACAGTATTAGAGAGAATTAAGGTAAATGAAATAGGAATTCTCAAAGCAAGCATGTTATCTATTGAGATGAGAGTTCTACACAATTTTATTAGCAAGATCTTCTTACCCAGAACTGGATGTTTTTGATTGGGTGTGAAAGAGATCTGTGCTTCATGGAGCTTCTGATTAATGGTGATAAGATTAATCTGCCAGCAATTATGATTTGCTAAATGAAGGAGGCAATAAGAAAAGTTAAGGCTTGCCTACCCTATGGAATGGTCCTCACTTTATTCTTTCAAAATGCAAATATAGACTTGACAGGAGAGGATAGCAAGACACTTCTACACACAGATACCTATATTGCAAAAACTTTTCAAAGGATGGGATATTTGTTGTCAGATGGCACCTAGAGAAAGAAGACTGATGCCCCAGTAGTTGAAGAAACTGAAGAGATTCAAGAACAAGCAAAGTTAGAGGCTGGTGAAGACACTACAATGCATATTGCAGAACCACAGCCACAGATGGGATCTTCAGTCCAAGTAGACTTCGACACTTCTTTTCCAGATATCTCAGTACCAGATATGCCTGATATGCCATATGGTACAGCTACTTTTACTCAGTCTATAGATGTTCCAATTCACAGTCACACTACTACTGCTTCTGCTATAGACACTTCATTGTTACAAGACTTCATTACATAGCAAATGAATAACATGACTGAAACTATAAAGTCTTCTATGGATGGATGTTTAAAGAATTACACAAATCAGTTGATGAGAGACTCAGTCAATTTGAAGGACAGATAAACTATCTGAAAAGTAAAATCAAATCTCTTGAAACTTCAAAGACCATAATACACACAACTGACACAGATATGCAACCGATTTTATAGCTGATTACTTCAAGTTCGAAGAAAATTGAAAAATATGTTACATTAGTACTTGAAGCTTATAGAACTGAGATGGACAACTTGAGAATCAGAATGGGGTCAATTAAAGTAGGTAAAAGAATGAAAGATGACACACCAAGGGCATTGGAATAATTAGAAGTGAATTTGGAAGATTGAGAGGCTCAGTAGAAGCATTTGCTAATGCTCAAGCCATAGAAATGTTTACATTGCAAAAGGAAGTGGCACAAATAAAAAAATAAATGGAAGATTTAGCTGCCTCTAGAAGCACAAAGAAAATAGAAGCAGAACTAAAATCTATGAAGCTTCTCATGGAAAATGATGACTAAGATTGAAGAAATCAAAGCTGCTCAAAGTGCTCCTCCCTCTCTTCTTCTACACCTTTTCCTAGTCATCTGCTCATCCAAGATAACCTGTTCCACACCTTAGGCCACAAGGAACCCACAATATACCATAATTTGTTGATCCAATTGCTTCTCTGCCACCACCTGGCATTTAGATTCCCGGTCAACCTTCACATCCTATAGTAGACTTAAATAGTGACTAGGTATTACTCTTCACTTTGTACTTTGTACTGAACTTCTTTAAAATGAAATGAAAAGTACACTTTTTGTCTCTTAATTGTTATATTTCTCTATGCAAATGAATGTTTATGTTCAATGTTCATACAATGACTGATTTTTTAATTAGAATTTCAAGATGAATATGAAAAGTGAAATTATCTCAAAGAAGTTTTAAATACTTTTTCATTCTATTTTAAAATTTAAGCTTAACTCCTACTCTACCTTTTTGATTGATTGACAAAAAGGGAGAGAAAGTTATGAAATTATTGCATGAAAATGATGAAAAGGATAAAATATATTCATGATTATATATTTGCTCTAATGTATAAAGCTTGAAAACTAAGCTCAAATTAAGCTCTGATACATCATGATACATATTTAAGAGGCTCTGATACATAATGATACATATTTTTGATACATAATGTTTTAAGTTTTGACTTTTAATAGCTATGATACTTAATGTTCCCTTGAAACATTTTGAGCTCTGAAAATACATAGAAAGTAGCCAAAACATGGAGTATCTTATTGAGGGGGAGATTACCTCTCTCTGCCCTAATTCTCCTTTCATTATTTGGCACCAATTAAAGTCAATTTGTTTTACTTGTTCATATATACTTGCAAATATAATTATACAAGTAATTGTAAAGTGTTATATTGCTTTTCCATGCCCAGTGTTTTGTCATCATCAAAAAGGGGAAAGATTGTTGATCCCATAGTGATTTTGATGATAACCAACATTGGAGCATGTATATTTATTTCTGACAACTCTTCAAGTATTTTATAAGTTTTTGTAGGATGGATTAAATGTTCAAACTTCAACTCCTACACCTCTGTTTTCTTGTTTGAGTTGTGTTGTAATATGTTTTTGTAAAGAAGAATCCAATGAAAAAGCTAAGAAAAATCATGTGAAAAGGGTTACTTTTGTGTGTGTGGCCTTGAAATTAGTTTTGAGTTGGTATGCTTGATAATGTAAAGAGTTGGTAAGAGTTTTTCTTTAAGTTCAAATATAAAAATCCTGAATAAAATACTCAAGCCGACCCAACTTGTTGAAGAGCCGACTCCGCTTACTGGCAAGCAGCAAGGATTCTGGAACGCAGCAATTCGAGCTGACTCGAGGTAATCGAGCCGACTCCAATGAATCCGAGTCGATTGGAATTAGTCCGAGCCAACTCTTCCAGAGTCCCATTTCTGAAGATTTCTGAGAATAGCCAGGCGAGCCGACCCGAACCAGAAAGAGCCGACTTTGCTAGACCTAATTTTGAAGACCTGAGAAAGCGAGCCGACCCGAACTACATTGAGCCAACTCTTCCAGAGTGAGGATTTCTGAACCTGAGAAGAAGAGCCGACCCAAGCTAAAAAGAGCCGACTCCTTGAGTTCAAGTTTTTCAAAGATTCAAGTTCGAGCCGACCCGAGCTATCAAGAGCCAACTTGTCCAGAGTGATGTTTTGCGCCCTGAGATAAAGAGCCGACTGCATTGAAGATTTGGTGACTCGACCTATCGACTCGAAGGATCCGAGCCGACTCGAAGGAATCCAAGCCAACTTGAACATCATTTTCAGGTATCTAACGGCTAGTTCCAGAATTTATTTTTGAATGCCAAAAAGTGCTCCAACGATGACAAGTCACATCCAACGATCAAAAACATCTCTAATTGCCTTAGAGTGATGGAAGACCTTATATTTGAAGGACTTGAACATCCAAAAGATAATTCAAGACAGTTTTTGAAAAGTTCTTCAAAGTTAAGAGAGCTTCATTGAATATTCTACCTACCAACAGCAAAAGGATACAAGAGCATTCAAGCTAGTCTTATACTTCACCAACTCTGATTTGAAGTTTGAAGAAACTTTGGAAGAAGCCACTGAAGTAATTTAAGCCTACTCAAGTGCATTCAAGTGAACTTCCATCAAGCTGCACAGGCAACTATCTGACAAATTGAGTTTGTCATTTTTGTTGCATTTATTTCAATTCAATTTTTGAATTGTTGGGTTACTAGTGAGCCCGGTTGAAAAACCAAATAGGTTCTTGGTGAGCTTTCATAAAAACCAAGTGTTGGGTTCTTGGTGATCGTGGTAAAACCAAGTTAGGTTTCTTTGGTGAGCCTGTTAAAACCAAAGGATGTTGGGTTTTCTTTGGTGATCCCGTAAAATCAAAGTGTAGAGGTTTTGGATTGTGATCTTGTTAAATAATCCTATTGTATTCGGGTGTGAATATAGTAGAAATCCCAAGTGGTATCTTGGATAGTGGACATAGGAGCTGTTGACCCCTGGAATGATTTGATGATTACAAAATATTGGAGCATGTATTTGATACTAACTCTTACAAATGTTTAAGAAGTTTTGCAGGAATGATTACCTTAGTTTAAAATGGTATTCAAATCATTAAGGGAAATGCAATTTGAGTTTGTAAAAGGCCCTAAGTTATGAATGTTGTAATCATGAAAAATGGGCTTAAAATTATAAATATTTTGATAATGTATGCAAATTAGCTTCTAGTTGATTCAATGCTGAATTTTTGGGAAGCTTAAAGCAAATTCTTAAAAGACTTGTAAGAGCCGACTCCCAGTTCAAGAGCCGACTCTTCTAGAAGCATAGTTTTTGAAGTTTTGAGAATTAGAGCCGACTCCCAGATCAAGAGCAGACTCCAGGTATGCATGTTTGTCAAGACTGAAAGCTTGAAGGCAAGAGCCGACTCCTAGTCCAAGAGTCAGCTCCTACAGAAGTTTGTTTTTGGCATGTCTGAGATTTCGAGCCGACTCCTAGTCCAAGAGCCGGCTCGTAGAGCCGTTGTCTGTACTTCAACGACTAGCTACAGAAATTGAAATTTGAATGCCAAATCACCTCCAATGGCCATTTTACGAATCCCAAGGCCCTATGATGGCCATATCTCATGGAAAACTATAAAGGGGATTATTTTTGAAGTATTAAAAATGGAATGGAGATTTATTGCTGAATATTCTTGAAAGAACAAAGAGCTTCTAAGTTATTCCTCTACCTACCTCAAAGAGCATTCAAGTGAGATTCAAAGCTTCACCAACTCCACTCTATCATTGAATCCACTCATGGAAGAAGGGAAGAAGCAGCATTGAAGAACCGTTGAAGAGCACTTAAGGCTTGACTTCATTTTGATCTTCATCAGCAACATCAAAACAAACTTGGTTTGTTGTAGTTGCTTTCTACACATTCTTTATTTTGGTTTGCTCTCTTAGAACAGCAAGGGGCTATGTCTAGAGAGAGAGTTGAAGGTTTTAGGTGAACCTTGTAAAACCTAAGTTTGGGTTCTTGGTTTTCCCGGTTTGAAACCAAGTGTTTGGGTTTTCTTTGGTGATCCCGTATAAAACCAAAGGGAGTTTGGGTTTCTTTGGTGATCCCGGTAAAACCAAAGTGTATAGGTTTGGATTGTGAGCCTAGTAAAACAATCCGACTGTATTCTGATTGGGGGATCTAGTGAAACCCCAAGTGTCCTTGGGTAGTCGATGTAGGAGCCGGTTGCTCCGAACCACTCTATTTCTTGGTGTTTGTGATTGTGCTTTCATTGCTTGATTGCTTTAACTTATTTTCTTCACTTTGTACACTTCACTTCTACACTAAAAGAATTTCAAAGTGCACATACTTGCAAAAGTTTTTAATCCCATTCACCCCCCTCTTGGGAAGCCACCTGGGTAACAGGAGCTGAGTTGCTCCGAACCACTATAAATTTAGTGTATTTGTGTTATGCTTCTTTACTCTTTTTCAGCTTCTGCAATTTATAACTCTATCATAGCACCTAATACCTTCTAAGAAATTTTTAATTATACATAACTTTAAATTTTTAAATTCCCAATTCACCCGTCTCTTGGGTAGCCACTTAAGCAACATGGTAGGTGGAGATGCCACCTGAGCATGGCACCCAAGCGAGGAGCCGAAGTGAGCCCCCCTGCCGAGGTCAGCTCCTGGCCAGGATTGAGCTCATCCTGCCACCAACTGAAGAAAGAAGGATGATAGAGATTCAAATCATGGTGGGAAAGAGGGGTCTTCATCATGACCCCACCGCTGGGATGGTACGACTAGCAGGCAGTGGCCCGCCGCCTGAGGCCTATAGCGGGAGGCGCCTCACCGAAGCACCAGGGTCCCCCTCAGGCCCTAGTTTACACTAATCAGGAAGGGAGGCCCCATTCAGGCAGGCGCCCTTCCACCTACCGCCTTCATCACCCATAAGAACAAGGTCGCACTAGAGGACTCAAACCCTGGGGTGGCTGCCCGCATACCAATGCTCTGCCAAGCTTTCCAAAACATGGCGCCAACTAGAATGTCAGAACCAACGATATAACTCCCTACTCGAAGGGAGAAAAGGGAGCTCATGCACAGTTCCCGCATGCTACCAGGTGTCAACCCTCAGGACTCCCCCTAAAAGGGAACATCTAGGAAGCCAACTCAAGGGGCAACATGGCCTCTCCACAATAAACAAAAAGGGGCCTTCGACTGAAGACAATGGAGACGACGGGAAAAAACAGACAAGTCACAGAACAGAGGGCAAGCCACAGCAAGCAAGGGGCAAGCGAGGTAACCGTCAGAACATAGAAGGGGAGAGCAAACCAGATGGATGCTCTAAGGCTATCGGGGAATTCATCGGAAGAATCCCACAGACACAGCCAACCCTGCTCGGGCTCTCCTCTCTGCCGATGCTCCTTTCCCACTTTCTCACTTTCTTTTCTCTACAAAACAACCTCTGAATGTGGAGACCTCACCTGGATCCACCGAGGAGGATTTGTTCCCCTAGATTGTCCGCTGACTTGATCATCTGAGTGCCCCCACTAGAATCCCCAACCTGAGTCTCTTTTTCTTTTGCAGGGCCCGGCACGCGAGCAAGATTCCTAGATGAGGGCGACGATGATGCCACACTAGAGCTACAGGCCATGATGGTCCAGGCGGTAAGGTATATTGGCACACCAGGAAGGGGCGGGAGGATGCAGAAATTTCAATTAAACAAATCCCCCCACCATAAAAGCAGCTCCACTTGAGGCATGGTGGTGACGCGCACGCGGGAAGCCTCCACCAGCCATGTGGGAGGCCCTTCTTCTCACGGAGGCCCACGCAGCCCAAAGGGGGAGCTCCCAGCTTCATCGTAATTGCTCCCGGTGGATGCTCAGCTCACCGTACTTGCCTAGTAGATGCAGACTCTGACCATGGCCATATAATAGTTATAGCATTAGCACCGATCTCTGGCCACCCAATAATAGCCAGAGACCCCTACAGCCCTAGCCTTTCAATCGCACGGTAGCTTGCACTCTTTCCAAAGCAGGCCATCTGACCACAAGACATGGCTAATCCATGGGGTAGCCCTCAGACCCGGCAAAGCGATAGAGGAGCGGGTCTGGTCGGATCGAGAGAGAGCTAGTCCCCAGTCATGAAGCACGCCACCCTCAAGCACCGTAGATGTTGTCGGAGCAAGGCCTCCCATTGTGACCCTCCTTAACAGTCACCTATGTCCTTTCTAGTAGCCTTAACAGAAGGTTCCACCGATGAGGCTATCGGATGCATGGCAGAGAAACACCAGGAAGAATAAGAGCGTAGGCTGGCGAAACTAGCCTGCCAGGTTTGCCAACATGCAAGGCTTCTCCCGCGAGCCAGCGGGCCATGATGCCCGATCACCCTTCTCCCAAGAGATCCAAGAGGGGCCAATCCCGAGTCAGTTCCGCATACCCTAGGTAGATCTCTTCAGAAGGCCACTCGAGTCTGGTTCACTCGCCTTGAACTCGAGAGCATCAGTTCCTTCATGGAGCTGGAAAGAAAGTTCGTGGCATACTTTAATGCTTGTCGAAAGGTATTGCGAGAAGCTGATAGCCTTTTCTCCATCAAGCAGCAGGACCACGAGTCCTTGTAGGACTATGTGGCCTGCTTCAAGATCGTCACACTGGAGATCTACAATTTGGACGAGCCCATCACCATGTTGGCATTGAAGAGAGGGCTTCAGACTTCTCGCCTAACCTACTCCTTATACAAGAAGCCATCGAAGATGTACTCTGACCTCCTCCTTTGCGTCCACAAGTATATTCATGCTGAGGAGGTGGACCACACCAGGATAGAGTTGGATGGGAAGCCTCTATAGAAACGAACCCCAGCGGAAGCCCCAGGGGCATGCAAGCCCGGACCAAGCCCAAATCCATGAATGAGGCCCAAGCTGAAGAGCGGCCCCACTTTGGAAGAAGTATATACTCTTCTCCTCATCTCGAGGTCGAAGATTCTTATGCAGATCAAGGGTAAGCACTACCTACATCGCCCTCCCCCACTAGGGTCGTCCGGCAGCCTTGACAAGATAAGATACTACCGGTTCTATCGCGACCATGACCAAGACACCGAGGAATGCCACTACCTCAAAAGAAAAATCAAAGATCTGATAAGGAGGGGCTACCTTAGAAAGTTCATGGGGGCAAGACCTCAGTAGAACCTTAAGCGCTCATGGCCCTTTCTTCTATCCTCGCGATCGACAATCGACCCACCGAGAATCCTGTGGGTATGGTATGTTGGGGGACAAACTCCCCCCAGACTGGGAAGGTCCCGACAGAGTAGTTGAGACCCTTCCCCCTAGAGCCTATCACCTCATTGAACATGACGGTGCCTAGTCCGTGCGAACCTGGAATGACAAAAGTCTGAGGACACACCGCCAATAATGTAAGGCTCCCCTCTTTCAATAAAAGATTCCTTTCCATGCAACGTTGTCTTTGCTTTGCATGAAAATCATCCCAAACCCCAGGCCTAGCAATCCTGATGCGGGACAAATAATTAAAGTCTAATTATCAGAGAATAGCAGAGAATAATTTTTTTAGATTTTTCAGATTTTTAAGGAAGATCCAAAATATGCAATTAAGGAAACTAGTTCTAGTTAACTACCTGCACAAGTAAACCTACAAAGTAACTACAAAATAGGACTTGGTGGTTGAGAAACCACCGTAAACTAGGATTTACTTTCAACTAATCAGAAATTAAAGAGAAGAGAATAAGTTTTCATTTTAACCAACGAAAATCGCTCCTCTGAAATAGATCTGGCAGGACTCTCATCAAGATTATCATGGCAGGATTTCAAGAACTTGATCTCGGGCTTCGATCTTTCGTGCGATGCTGGTTTTGAGGCAAAATTCCTATCTTTGATTCCAGATCACCTGCAAACACTTAGCAATGAAAACTTAAATTTGAAGAAGCAGCAAAGGAAGAAAATGAATGAAAGGGAAAGGTTAGAAGGTGGCTAGGTTTCTTGTCGGCTGGATAGGTAAGATAACTAGGGCCTAACACCCCGTGATGTTTGAAGAACAAAGGAAAATGGCCTCATACCTTGCGATATTCTAAAGAACAAAGGAAAAGGGCATCACATCCTGCGATGCACATAGCAAAGGAAGAAATTCGGTAGAGTTTCTTTATTGATGAATAAATTATTAATTATACAGGGGGGTTGATGGGATATTTATAGACCCTCAACTAGTAGTGTAAGGGATACAAGACTAGACTTGTTTTCCCTTAGACTACAACTCCTGGAATTCTGGCTCTAGGCATCCTGGACTCTTGTCTCTGGACTGACTGGACCTCTCTTCAAGTGGGCGATAACAATTCATATGTGGGCATCAACTGAGATGGGTGACAATTTTGAGGTGTCTTTCTAGCTCACTCCTCTTAAAATCATCAACAAAACATTTCCTAACTTTAAATTGGCGACAATTGAGATGCATATGGCATCTCATCTCTTTCCTTATTGGCATTAATCCTTCTTAAATGATCTCATTTGCATTTAGGAGGATTCCTTGAAATTTGAATGTTGATTGCTCCCCTTTGAGATAGAACTCTTGAAGTAAGAAAACACTTGGCCGACTCCTTTGATTTCGCATCAAATAGTGAGAGGAAGTAGTGCTAATTATTGTTGAACTCCTCATTTACTCCTCTTAAAATAAGTTGGCGCTAATTAAGAAGAGTCCTTCTTAGTTACTTATCTTAAAACCAAGTTGCATGAAATCTCTTCTCATGTGGGTGCTAATTGCTTCTCTCATGGGCCGGTCAATAAGGTGACATGGCATGTGATGTTGTCCTGAAATGAAATGGCATGACATGTCCAAACATGATATGTTTGATGTCCCCTGATGATGTAGCAGGTGATGTCCAAAAACCTTGAAAGGTGGTGCCAACATTTGACTTGCTTTGAATTAGCACATGGGATGTTGGGTTGTCACATGGGATCACATGTGTCTTGACTTGCATGCACATGAAGTCACATGGATCTTCAATTGGGTGCACATGAAGTCACATGGATCTTCAATTGGGTGCTCCGTATTACAGGACTCAATAACTAATTTTACAAGACTCAAAAATAAACCAACCAAATAACTAAGCCCTACTTGATCAATTGATCAAAAGGCATAACCTCATGCAACAAAAAGAACAAATTTGGTAAATAGGGTTTGGCCTAATAGGATTTGACATAATCGATAAATGGGGTTTTGACTTATGTGGTAAAAAGGGTTAGCCCAAAAGGCTAAATAACAAAACCCTAATTATAGTTGGTAAAAAGGGCTAATCCTAACTAAGCTAAAACAATAGAATTTAAAATAAAATATTTACATGATAAAAGGGGTTGGTTTAGGGCTTTATTCACATGTGATCCACAAGGATGTGCGTTCAACTTGTCGATATTTTCTGGCCCTGGTATCCACACCAATTCTTCCGGGTGGGAGAAACTTGATCTTGTCGAGCATGAGTCAATGTCGCTATGATAGCGCTCTAGTAAGTCTGGATGAACTCTCTGCAAGTTCTCTCTGGTGATCCAAGAATCATCAGTTTCAGGTCATCCTTGCCAACGAACCAGATATCGCTGGTTGTATTTACTCTTGGTAGCAATGATCTTGTCATTTAAGATCCACTCGATCTTATCTCTCCGGCTAGTAGTGGTATGGCAGGTGGACACACTTCGGTTGGTTCACTCTCAAGGACTAGATTAGGCCCAAATGGCTCACTTGGAATTAATGTTGGCTCCCTATACTCAATAAGGTCTGAAACGTTGAAAGTTGGATTAATACCTAGCTCAGGTGGTAACTTAAGCACATAGGCATTAGACACAATTTTCCTAATCACTTTATATAGTCCACTACTATGGGCATGTAACTTTTTCATGGTTCCAGGTGGGAACCGTTCAGGTCGTAGTTTAATCATAACAAAGTCTCCTTTATTATATTCTTTGAGTCTTTTTTTCTTAAAAATATTCATTGCTTTCATTAATATTTATTATATATATTATTAATGACATGCATGTAAACCCTAAACTACAACTGAGTTTGACCCTTGGTCAATGGGTGACATACAGATGAAAATTAACATGCACTCCTAATAGATGCCATAAGGTTCTCCAAAAATAAGTTGTAAACCTAACATGTTCAATGAATGTATGTAATACACTAACCTCTACAAAATATAATCTAATGTCCTAGAAACATGGGAAGCTTCAGGAAAAGGTAGAAAATAGAAGTGGATTTGGGGCTAGCCTAGTGGGGTAGGACATAAGAAAAGGGCTCATAGAACAATCCCTGACTAATGGGGCTGACCTTAAGGTTTGGACACTGAATTATGTCCACAGGTAATAAAGGGTCAGCCTGAAAAAAGGATGAATCAAGAATTTCACAAAAGAGATACTCAATTAGGACTAATGGGGTGAACTCTTCTTAAGGTGCTAGTTTAGGAAATCAAGTCCTCACTGATTACTTTAGGTTCATGATTTTCAGGATCAGGCTCTATGATTTGGCTCTCTTCTAAATTTTTCTCAGGCAAAGTCTCAGTAATAGGGTTAGGTTCCTCATGGTTCTCTTTTTTCACTTGTACTTCCAATATGGTTTTAGTCTGGGTATGGTCAGGAATATCTAACTTTGGGTCTACCTCCTATTATCTCCTCATCTACATACTCATCTACTAGCTCGCATCAGCTTCATAAACTTCCACTACAATCACAGCTTGGTGAACCAATGGGGTAGTAGAGGTGGGTAGATTAAGGGGAGGTGGGCTAATTTCGAGGTTCTAACTAGGTATACTGATCCTAGTGGGTTTGGGTCGATGGGTTAAGGGGCCATGGGGAGTTGGTCTAGGTGAACCAGGGTTAGTACGAATCTTATGGATTCTCTATAGATTTTCGAATCGCTTATCTATTCGATCACATTTATTGTTCACCAGGCAAACTGATCATTCATGAACCTCACAAAGGTTTCAAGGTTGTACTCCATGATCACAATAGGTTGGGGTGAGACTACTGGTTGGGTCAGACTCCTAATCTATTGGTTATGCAATGCAGACACACAGAACTCGACTCAGACTAGGGTTTCCTAGACCTAGAGCTCAAGTAGAATGGGTCAGCTCAAATTACAGCCAATTCAGTAATTACCCTATCCACTGGCCAGGTAAGATATGGGGTCGTGGGAGGCTCCCCCTGCTCTCGTAGGGTCCTAATTAAAAACCATGAAACCGCTTAGGGGTTTGCCTCTGGACCTCTAGCCTTAGACACCAGATTCAAGTGATAATCCCAAGATTGGGTGCACTAGCTTACACACAATACTTGGAACCCGACCTGTTGGTGTCCCTAGCTCACTAGAGCAAATTAAGTATAATTGATTTTAATTAGATTAGGATCGATACAAAGGTGGTGGTTGTGGGCCAAGGAAGGGTGATGAAATCCCTTCCTTATCTGAAATGCTCAAGTGTCCTTAAGATTAGGTTCGAATGATGATAGCAAGCATATGAAGATGCAATTAGGGTTCCAAGTTTTTAGTTTTTTGTAAAGATATAGTTTATAGAAAAGTACCTTATTTGCAAAAAATATGCATAAAATTAAAATATGCAAAATTTATGCAAAAAGAACCCTAAACTAGAATTACTAAAAATTCAGGATAGAACTATTCTTAGGTAGTAAATTAGAGATTCAAATAACTTAAAATCTGAATTAAATTATGAGAAAATTCTGATAAATACTATCAATTACAAGAAATCCAGAAAAATAAGAATCAAAATTTTCTGATCTTTCTACATATAGAAATAATTAAAACAACAGATTATGTACTAGAATGGATGTGATGCAGAAAATTAACCCTAAAGATGCCTATCTCTTTGTTTTCTTCTTCAAGGGTCAATCACAGTGGCACCCTACATGCCATAGAAAATTCTTCTTGAATGGGATGTGAGGGTCTTGTAGCCCTACTTTTTTCTATGACCGGATGGCCATGGTGAAGCACCCGATCCGAGTACTTAAAGAGAAACTAAATCCTAACCTGGTATGCAGAAATTTTATCACAAAAATGATTAAACCCTAGTTTAACCTACTCTGATATTAAAACTGATGCGGGACAAATAATTAAAGCCTAATTATCAAAGAATAGTAGAGAATAATTTTTTTAGATTTTTCAAATTCTTAAGGAAGACTCAAAATATGCAATTAAGGAAACTAGTTTTAATTAACTACCTGCACAAGTAAACCTATAAAGTAACTACAAAATAGGACTTGGTGGTTGAGAAACCACCATGAACTAGGATTTTACTTTCAACTAATCAGAAATTAAAGAGAAGAAAATAAGTTTTCAGCTTTGCCAATGAAAATCGCTCATCTGAAATAGATATGGCAGGACTCTCTAGATTGTCATGGCAGGGTTTCAAGAACTTGATCTCGGGCTTCGATCTTTCATGCGATGCTAGTTTTGAGGCAAGAATACCTGTCTTTGATTCCCGATCACCTACAAATACTCAGCAATGAAAACTTAAATTAAGAAGCAGCAAAGGAAGGGAAATGAATGGAAGGGAAGGGTTAGAAGAGGTGCTAGGTTTTCTTGTCAGCTGGACAGGTAGGATAACTAGGGTCTCATACCCTGCGATGTTTGAAGAACAAAGGAAAAGGGCCTCATACCCTGCGATGTTCTGAAGAATAAAGAAAAAGGGCCTCACACCCGCGATGCACATAGCAAAGGAATAAATTATTAATTATACAGGGGGGTTGATGGGATATTTATAGACCCTCAACTAGTAGTGTAAGGGATACAAAGACTAGACTTGTTTTTCCTTGGACTACAACTCCTAGAATTCTAGCTCTAGGCATCCTGGACTCTTGTCTCTAGGCTGACTGGACCTCTCTTCAAGTGGGCAACAACAATTCATAGGTGGGCGTCAACTGAGATGGGCGACAATTTTGAGGAGTCTTTCTGGCTTACCCCTCTTAAAATCATCAACAAAACATTTCCTAACTTTAAATTGGAGACAATTGAGAAGCATATGGCATCTCATCTCTTTCCTTCTTGGCATTAATCCTTCTTAAATGATCTCATTTGCATTTAGGAGGATTCCTTGAAATTTGAATGTTGATTGCTCCCCTTTGAGATAGAACTCTTTAAGTAAGAAAACACTTGGCCGACTCCTTTGATTTGGCATCAAATAGTGAGAGGAAGTGGCACTACTTATTGTTGAACTCCTCATTTTCTCCTCTCAAAATAAGTTGGCACTAATTAAGAAGAGTCCTTCTTAGTTACTTATGATAAAACCAAGTGGCATGAAATCTCTTCTCATGTGGGTGCTAATTGCTTCTCTTATGGGCTGGTCAATAAGATGACATGGCATGTGATGTTGTCCTGAAATAAAATGGCATGACATGTCCAAACATGACATGGTTGATGTCCCCCGGTGATGTAGTAGGTGATGTCCAAAAACCTTGAAAGGTGGTGCCAACATTTGACTTGCCTTGAACTAGCACATGGGATGTTGGGTTGTCACATGGGATCAAATGTGTCTTGACTTGAGTGCACATGAAGTCACATGGATCTTCAATTGGATGCACATGAAGTCACATGGGTCTTCAATTGGGTGCACATGAAGTCACATGGGTCTTCAATTGGTGCCCCTTGTATTACAGGACTCAATAACTAATTATTACAAGACTCAAAAATAAACCAACCAAATAACTAAGCCCCACTTGATCAATTGATCAAAAGGCATAACCTCATGCAATAAAAAGAATAAATTTAGTAAATAGGTTTTGGCCTAATAGGATTTGACACAATCGATAAATGGGGTTTTGACTTAATGTGGTAAAAAGGGTTTAGCCAAAAGGCTAAATAACAAAACCCTAATTATAGTTGATAAAAAGGGCTAACCCTAACTAAGCCAAAATAATAGAATTTAAAATAAAATATTTACATGGTAAAAGAGATTGGGTTCAAGACTTTATTCACACGTGATCCATAGGAATGTGGGTTTAACCTGTCGATATTTTCTGGCCCTGGTGTCCACACCAGATCCAAGCCGGGAAACTTCTGAAGCCCCGCATCTACTGATGAGCCCACGGGCCAGGGATGCCAGCCGGAAAGCCCTAGGGGTCCCTTCATCTATTGCCTGACTCTCAGGTCAGCTCTTACCATGATCATAGTATGGAAATGCCACGGTGACTAAACGAAGTCCTGCCATCTACTACGAGGCTCATAATTTGACAACTGTTGTGCTAATAGTTGGAGATGTCTGTGGAGACTCCGAAAGGCCCTCACCGTCTACCGCCTGACTCTCAGCTCAACTCTTGCCATGCTCAAAGTTCGGAGATGTTTGTGGTGACTGAACGAAGTCCTGCCATCTACCGCAAGGCTCACAGCTTAGCATCTACTATGTTAATAGTTCAAAGACATCTGCAAGGAATCCCAGCGATCCCATTGTCCACTGCTAGACTCATGATTCGGCATCCGTGTCACTTAAAACTGGGAAACTCCTGAAGCCCACACCAAGCTAGGAGCACAGCACCCCACACCAAAGTCGGGAAACTCCTGAAGCCTCGCACCGAAGCCGAGAGCCACAGTGCCCTGCACTAAAGCCAGGAAACTCCTGAAGCCCTGCACTAAAGCCGGGAACCTCCAACACCCCGCACAAAGCCGGGAAACTTGTTGCCTAGGTGACTTCAAAGAGGGGGATAAATTGGAAAACTAAAAAATTTAAACAGATATGTGCTCTTTTGAATCTTCTTTGGTGTGGTAGGTGCTGCGATTTGAATAATTAAAAGCAGAAGCAAGTAAAAGAAGAAAAAGTATAATGCAAACAAAGTAAATTTATAGTGGTTCGGAGCACTCTCGCTCCTACGTCCACTATCCACGATACCATTTGGAATTTCTACTATATTCACCACTGGAATATAGTCGGATTGTTTTACCATGCTCATAATGTAAAACCCAACTTTGTTTTCAACCGGGCTCACCAAAAATCCAACACTTGGTTTTGAACAGGATTACCAAGAACCCCCACTTGGTTTTGAACAGGATCACCAAGAATCCTTACAATGTTAGTTTTAAAATGGGATCACTAACAACCCACACTTGGTTTTTAATCAGGCTCACTAAGAACCTACCCTTGGTTTTTGAACCGGGCTCACTAATAACCCACAAACTCATTAAAGAGTTAAGAAAAAGTAAGCAACTAATGACAAACCCAAGTTATCTGATGGTTGTAGTTGCAGCTCAAGAGAAGCCTTCTTAAATGTGCTTTAATGCACTTCAATGGCTTCTTCTTCTTCTTCAATAAGTGCTTCAAGCTTTTGATTGGAGTTGGTGAAGACTTGAAGGCAGACTTGAATGTTCTTCTTTGTGCTCTCTTGCTCACAAGCTCATTTAATGTTCAATTATGCATTAGCTTCTTCAAAGGTTATCCAAATCTCTTATTTGTAGAGTCTTGTACTCTTCTTGGATGGATATAGTTATTGTAGACCATTGGGACTTGATATTTGACCATTGAAGCACTTTTAAATTCAAAAATGAAGTTCTAGAACTAGTCATTACTTGCCTGGAATCGACGTTCGAGTCTGCTTGGATGCTTCGAGTCGGGTTAGATCCTTAGTGTCGATGATACCTTACTCTGGTTGAGTTGGCTTGCCTCAGTCGAGTCGGCTTGGATTCTCAAGTCTTCAAAGTTATACTTTGGAGGAGTCAGCTCTTCCCAGTAGAGTCAGCTCGCTCGGCTATTCTCTCAGAACTGATTTTCTCTATACTCTGGAGGAGTCGGCTCGGATACCTGAAGGGTCGACTCGGATGCCTGACTGAATGGTTGAGTCGACTCGGATTGCCTTCAGGTCTGCTCGCCTGTCTGAGTCAAGAAATGAAGCCCTAGACGAGTCGGCTCGGATCTCTGCATGCCAGAATCCTTCAACAATGCCATGGATTAGAGTCGGCTCTCTCCATGCAAGTCGGCTCGAGTGAATTTTCAATAAAAACTTCCACTCTTCTCTAGAAATCTTCTAGCAACTCATAATCATTCAAGACTCTTCCCAACTCAACTAACAACAAATTCTAAAGAACTTTAAGCTTGAAAAATACATAAAAGTAATCCTTTTTCATGAATATTACATCAATCTTTCTTTAGGTTCTTCTTTACATGAAACATTTACAACAGTACACAAGACATATGACAAGGTTGTAGGAGTTGTAATTGAGCATTAAGATTATCCTACAAAAATTTGTAATGCACTTGAAAAGTTGTTAGTAAGATAAATACATGCTCCCATATTTTGTTATCATCAAAATCACTCAAGGGGTCAAAATCTTTCCCTTTTTGATGATAACAAAACACCGGGCATGGAAAAACTTTACAATTACATATATAAGTATATTTGCAAGTAAATATTAACATGTATAAGATGTATACCAAGAATGTATTTGAAAGAATTAAAGCATATTGACAATGTACCAGAGCTTTGGGAATAAGTCCAATATGTATCATAATAGGCATTTATCAAAAGCTGCTTTGCTTAAAATGTATCAGAGTTTCAGATTGGCAAAAGTATCAAATCAAAAGATAAAAGATGCTTATAGAAAGTTCTAAATAGAGCAAATTTGCAAATTTTGAGAGCATGTAATAAGATAAATTCAAGCCATGAGCATATAATAAGATAAATTCAAGCCATTCAGTTTCAACAAATTTTCTCCCCCCTTTTTGTATGTTCTTAACATTTTAAAATCTCATGTTTTTCATTTTATCTTCTGCCATTTTTCCATGCATTCATAATCAATACCATTCTCCCCCATTTTGTCAATAATAAAAAGGTATTCAATTAAAATTATTCTCCCCCTTTATTAAGTACACTAATCTCGATTTTTGAAATAAAAAGAGAAGATTATCAAGATTGTTTGAGATAATTTGACTTTCTTAAAAAAGTTTTGATAAACTGATATAAAATTATCTTGAATGCATACACAAATAAACATTCCACAAGTCACAATGCATACACAATAAGTAAGAAGGAAATGCTTTCATTTCTATCAAAATGTTCAATACAACTTATAGAAACACAAGCAAAAGTACAAAAAATTGGATTATTCACTATCACTAGGTTCTTCCTTAATGGGTTCAGATCTACCTTGCCAAGATTTAGGTTGACTAGAAGGTCCTCTAGTGCTAGTGGATGGTCTAGGTGGTGGTCTAGAAGAGATAGGCTCTAGATCAAATAAATCAGGAGGTATAAAGGGTGGTAGCTGTGAAGAATGTGGTGCAGGCTGTCTAGGATGAGATGCAAGCTAACTAGGTGTAGGTCTAGATGCTCCAAGAGTCTCAATGACTGAATATAGCCTCGCTAGAAAAACCCATACAGTGCTCAATTCTGTTTGAATCTTCTTGTTTCCTTCTTGGAGAGCAATAAGCTCACTAGCCTGAGCATTTGCAAAAGCTTCAACTGAACCTCTCAATCTGCCAAATTCAGCCTTGAGAATCCCCACTTCTTTTGTATAATCATCTTCCATCTTCTTGCTCTGCTCAATAGATCCCATCCTATAGCTTATCTCTCGTAGCTAAGATCTGAATTCTTCAATGCTATGAGCTACAGTCTGTCGGATGTCATCAGATATTGACCTAAAAGAGTCTGATAGTAACTATATATCAATCTGTGGCTATGGTCTGGCAGACTCAACACTGTCTTAGAATGCAATAATGTCTAATCTCACCACATATCTCTTCAAGTTTGGAGTCGATTATTTGACAAAGCTCACCAAACATCGAATTAATGGAGTTGGTCAGGGTCTGAGATAGCTATCTCATCTACTAAGCAAAGAATGCATGAGACATAGAGGTCCTAGAATATCAGCAGATGGTCCCGGAGCAGGTGCGGTGCTGAAGTTGGTGCTGGTGCTGGTGGAGATGCTGGTGCTGGTGGAGATGCTGGTGCTGGTGGAGATGCTGGAGAAGTCCTAGGACTCCTGGACTCTCTCTCTCTATGCTCAAACTCCTCAGCATCAGGAACAGTAAGCTCAGCAGCAATGGTAGTCTCCTTAACAGGTAACTGCTATGCAGAGTCCTCAATAGGTACTGAAGGCTCGACAGTAGTGCCAATCTCCTTAGGTAGCTGCTCCTCATGCCTCCTCATCATCATCACTAGATGAGCCAACTACCCTATGTCTAGAATTTTTCTTCCTCCAAGTTTCATCAGTCAATTGGTAACCCATTCTTTGCAAAGACTTGGAAGAGTAAGTTTCCATATGGTGCAGTGGCCTACCATCCTCACTAGTCAAGTCAACTCTGGAGGCCTTAAACAATAAAATGAAAACCATTCCATATGGAAGACAGGCCTTCACCTTTCTTACAGCTTCCTTCATCTATAGTAGCATGATATGTGGTAAATTGAGGGCCTTCCCATCAATCAGATGTCCCATGAAGCACAGATCTCTCTCACTCACCCAGTCAAATCGACCTATTCTTGGGAGAAAGATCCTACTGATAAAGTTGTGTAGCAGTCTCATCTCTAAGAAAAGGGAGTTAACTTTTATATTTCCAATTCCACTCACATCACTCCTTTCCAAGATGGTTTTGATAGAAAAGTGCCCTAAGAGACAATCATTATGAGGGCCTTTTTGTAAACTTCCAGCTCATGTATGACATATTTTCATATTAATAAAGGCATTTGATTCATCATATACTGCTATGTCATGTTTTGTTGATTATGATGAACCCCATAGAGTAGGGCAATGGAATTAGGGTTATGATAAAATAACAGTGAGACTAATTCCTATAAACCCTAATCTAGAATGTTCCTAGTCATTGGACCTGAAGTCACCATGGTTCCTTGTGCACACTAAGCCATACTTTGGTTCATACTCATTCATGGTATTGTGACATGTATGGGGTATTCTGGGTATGGTGGAAGGTGTACGAAGGATGTGAGTGGACCACAAGGAATCGATCTTTCCTGGTAAGAGGAATTGTTATCCAATACGATCTCTTCGATGAGTGACTCAAGGAGCCTTTGATCAAAGAAGGATGAGATTAGAAGTGGTTTCTAATCAGTCATCAGCTGAGTCCTCATGATCGAGATGAGATTTGATATGATTAAGTGTTAGGGTTTGACATATATCCATACCTATCACTTAATCGGGATAATGGGAGATCGAAAGATTAAATTGCACGGTAAATTACTACTAAAGGGTACTTTGATAATTTCTACCAAATTTCTCATCTTCGGGTAGGCATGACATATTGCTAGATGTCAATCTTGTCTTGTAGGTTTTCATGAACCAATTGATTTGGTTTCATGAGTCAATTCGATGTGTGATTCGAATTGGACAATTAGGTGAGCTAATTTGACCTAATTAGGTCAATCAAGTTCGATCGGATCGAATCAGCTCAAACCTAAACCTACTGCTGGCTAGATGTGGAATCCAATGGGTCACACACATTAGAGAGTTGGCCAAAGAAGTCATTCATGATTTAATTAGGATCATGGTATCCTAATTGTTTAGCCATATTACACACTAGCATGTGTAGGCTAACCCAATTCCTAACCCAATTGGATAGGGTCCGGTTGCTTGGTATTTGGACAACCTATTTGAGGGAACCCATATTAGGTTGAGTCCTAAGTGGGGCAGCTTAAACCAGGTTTTATCTAATTTTTATTTGGGCATTAAACCATTTTATGAAGAGTCCTAGGCGCAAAGGACTCTTGGCGCCTCTTGCCGCGTGTAGGAGATGGAGAGTGCATGTAGAAGGACTAAGAGTCCTTCTGTAGATGAAACTCTAAGAGTTTCAAATCTGGAACACCTCTTATCTAATCTCCATTCCCCTTAGGATAATATTTGACCGGTCAATCCTATTTGAAATGGCGTGAAAAGTGTGGAAGCAAAAAGCACGCATGAAGAGACGCGTCTCTTCATTTGGCGCATGCCCTGAAGCAGAGTCCTTCTGCTACCAGGACTCTTCATATTCTCCAATGTTTGGAGATTGAAGAGGTGCCTCTTGGCTTCCTAGAGACCGGTACTTGCCATGTGGCAAGTCATAGATTATCCAGGAAAGTGAGTGGATGCCAATATATCCTTTGATGCATGAGAAGACATATTGGATATGATTTTTCAAGCCAGATAACCTCTCTTCGGTCTTGAAAAATCATATCTGATAACCTGTTGGAGGACATATCACACGCCCCTCTTAAAACTATAAATAGGAGCGGTGATATGAGTTTCAGATATCTTTTTCACCATAAAGATATTCTGAGTGTCTCTCTGTCTCTCCCTCCCTCCTCTTTCTTTAAGACAAGACTTGTCTTGTTAAGACAAGGTCTAATCTTTTAGGACAAGGCTTTATTCTTGCATATAAGCCTAAAAGTTCTAGAGGAGGTTGTCCTAAAACCAAGAGTGGTGTAGGACAGTATTCTTAGTGCCTTACAGTAGGACAGGGTGTCCTACAATGGTCAAAAGTCCAAAGGCTGCCCTAAGAGTTCTATTGAAGCAAGCAACCCCGGTAGGGATTCTTCCTTGGTACCATTCTCGTGTGGGTCACCATTGGAGGGCTTGCACTTGTGAGTCTCATGGAAAGGATTGGATTTCAGCGATCAAGGTATATTTTTTGACTTCATTTATGTTTCATTAATTGGTATTGCATGAGGGGTTCCTGGGAATTAGGGTTTTCCAGCCAATTAGGGTTTCATGCTTAGAATTTTTGTTTTGAAATTCACTTCTGCATGCTGCATGATTCCGGCACCTTGGAAGAATTTTCATTAGTGGTATTAGAGCCATCCTTGTGGTATACCAGTTATAAATCATTTTTGGAGTTTTATGAAATTCCACTACCGAGCTGACCCAAACCCTATCGAGTGGACCCGACAAAATTCATATGTAAGATTTCTGGTTTCTTTATGAAATGACATGATAATGCAATTATATGAAATTTTGCATATTAGGGTAATATATTTAATTTCAGTTTTTATGAAATGCATGATATTATGTCAAGTATGAAATTATGCATGTTGATTGAACCAAGTAACTGCTTTGGATTTGGTTAGTCGCCATGGCCATCTGGTCATAGGAGTTAAGTAGGGTTTAAAGGCCCTCTCCTTCCATTCAATGGGTCTCCTATGATGTGTAGGGGTGCTGCTGTGGCCATATCCCATGAACAAGTGAAGTAAAAGATATTTTTATGTATCTATCATGCCTTGATTTGCATATTAGCTATAATATGCTTGTTTAACATAACATATTATGTTATGATGATATGTTACATGTTTATATATATTATAAGCATAGTAATCATGATAATTTAGAATGTGTTTTGAGACCATCAAAAGCCCTCATCAAAATTATATTTAGTCATAGCAAAAACTTAGTCATGAAGCAAAACCAAGTAGGGTTTGATCATCCGATTGGTGTCTAGGCAAGTGGTTCTGGGAAGGTAAAGGGAATGATATTTTTAATTGGTTTCGTTGTCTGACCTAGCCAATCTAATTGGTGTCTAAGGAAAGCAACGGGGGGACCCCCTCACCCCTTCCACTCACCTGGCCAATTTGGTCACATCTAAACCCTATTTTGGTAATGCTGATTGGTTAAGTAAGCTATAATATGCCTTCCTTCATGCTAAGACAGATTCATGTCAAGACTATAGTAGGTTTGTTGTGTGACACAAGGCCTATTATAGGGTTTGATATGAAATTTATCTTGGTGCACTTAGTGCTTTATGGCATGATTGGAGTTGTTGCTTTGTTGTGTGACACAAAGGCAACAATATTCAATCATGGCTATATAGAAATGAAAGGTTTGACTAAACTAAGACAATATAGTTTGTTGTGTGACACAAGACTATAAGTGTCTTAGAGGCAAAGATAATTGTTAAGAATTGCATGGGTTGCAATTGGAAAGGTTATCCTACCTTTGAACTCATTAGTGTTTGTTGTATGACACAAGGCACTAATGAGGGATCAGGATCCCAACCCCACTAAGGAAACCAGGAAGGTTTCTCGCTTACCATAGTTGAGGGTTATGGTATTCGAAGAAAATAGTGGAAGACATAATTAGATATAAAGTCCTTATCTAGTTATGAATGTCATCATTGAGTGGTCTGCTAATATTGTTCTTTAATTAAATGTAGGACATTTATTTTAATGGCTTCAAACTTATCACTAAGGGGCATCTTGGATGCCAACAAGTTAACCGGTCCAAATTATGTGGACTGGCTGAGGAACCTGAGGATTGTTTTAACTCAGGAGAAGCTTTCATATATACTTGATTCTCTAGATCCAGTGGTGATCGGAGAGGATGCATCAGAGGAAAAATTGTCACACACAAAATGTGGCAAAATGACAGTACAACTATCAGGTGCATCATGTTGGCCTCGATGAGCAACGAGCTCCAAAGGCAACATGAAGGTATGGAATCTCAGTCCATATTCTCAATTTAAAGGAGCTTTATGGAGAGCAAAGTAGGGCTGCCTGATATAAAATATCAAAGTAGTTGTTCCGAGCATGGATGAGTGAGACCTGTGCAAACCCATGTACTGAAAATGATTGACTTGATCACTCGATTGGGTCAATTACGGTTTGTCATGGACGGTGAACTTAATCAGGACTTGATCCTGCAATCACTCCCAGATTCCTTCTCTCAGTTTGTTCTTAATTACCACATGAATAAATTGAATACTTCATTGCTAGAGCTGCTTAACATGCTTAAGACAGTTGAGAGCCACTTTAAAGGAGATAAGACTCAGGTGCTTCTTATTGATAGAAAGAAGCAAGCAATGAAGAAGGGTATGAAGAGAAAATTCAACCCTAAGAAGAGCATCCAGAAGAAGAACAAGAAAGTTAAGAAGGCTGATGGTGCCTGTTTCCATTGCAGCAAGACTGGGCATTGGAAGAAGAACTGCAAGCTTTACCTTGCAAATGTGAAGTAAAATGCAAGTGGTGCATCTAAAGGTTTGTACATGATACAAACTAATTTATCATGAGTGCTTCCATTTCTAATTCATGGGTATTGGATACCGAATGTGGATCTCACATATGCAATTCATTGCAGGGACTCCACAGAATTAGAAGCCTGAAGAGGGTTGACTTCAAGCTGCATGGGGATAGTGGTGAAGCCAGATTCAGCAACTAAAAGAAAGATCGATTCTTTTGGATCCTTCCTTTCTTCAAACAGAACGAATAAAGATAGAATTAGATCGATTCCCAAAATACCTTTTTGGATCTTCCTCAATGTCTCAGCTATTCATGGAATGTGAGAAGCAGATGAATGATCATCTGCCTCCAGAAGAAATCGAAGAATTTCTTAGGAGTCCTACAAGATCAATTTGTTCTTTTTTCTCTGACATATGGTCAGAACTTCATTTGGGTTCGAATTCTACTGAGAGGTCCACTAGAGATCAAAAATTTTTTGAAGAAAAAACATGATGTTTCTTTTGTCCCTTCCAGGTGATCAAAAAATAAAGAAATGGTTGATATATTCAAGATAATTATGTATTTACAAAATACCGCCTCAATTCATCCTATTTCATCAGATCCGGGATGTGATATGGTTCATGCTGAAGCTGTGGGTACTTGTCTTTTATTATTACCTTTGGGTAATATGATAAAGCTAGAAGAATACTTCTATGTACCAGATATTGATAGAAACATTATTTCCATACCCTTGTTATTACAACAGGGATATGAAATAAATGTAAAGAGCAGTGGCTACTCTATTCTTCAAAATAATAAAGTATTTGGACATGGATATTTATAAATGGTCTTCTAACTTTGCAACTCAATGAAATTTTTTTTTCTTATTGATGATAAGAAGAGGAAAAGAGATAATGACAATGTCACATATCTCTGGCACTGCTGATTGGGTCATATCAGTGAGTCAAGGATAAACAAGTTAGTCAAAGATAATTACTTTGACTTTGATGATTTCCAATTATTAGGAACTTGTGAATCTTGTCTCAAAAGAAAAATGACCAAGTCTCCATTCACTGGACATGGAGAGAGGGCAACTAAATTATTAGGTCTAATACATACTGATGTATGTGGACCTATGTCAACTCAGGCCAGAGGAGGATATTCTTATTTTATCACTTTTATTGATGATTTATCAAGGTTCGGTCATGTGTATCTTTTAAAACACAAGTCCGAAGCCTTTGATAAGTTTAAAGAATATCAGAGTATGGTTGAAAAATAAACTGGATTTAGTATTAAAGCTCTTCGGCCTGATCGAGGAGGTGAATACTTATCTAGTGAGTTTCTGAACCATCTCAAGGACAAAGGAATTATATCTAAATGGACCCTTCTTATACACCCCAGTTAAATGGAGTGGCAGAAGAAAGGAGAATCACACCTTGTTAGACATGGTGAGGTCGATGATGAGCTTCACAGTTCTTTCTACTTCTTTCTGGGGACATGCCTAGATACTATTGCATATACATTAAACAGGATTCCATCTAAATCAGTGAATAGAACTCCATATGAATAATGGAATGGCAAAAGACCAAATCTTAAGTATTTGAAGTTTTGGGGTTGCCATGCTTATGTCAAGAATACCTTTGGACATAAGCTAAGTGCAAGGACTGATAAATGCAGTTTGTTGGTTATTCAAAAGAGGGTGTTGGATACCTCTTTTATAATGCTGCTGAGCAAAAGATAATTGTCAGTAGATATGCTACATTCTTGGAACAAGAGTTTATCCAAGAAGGATGTAGTGATTCTTCACTTGAGTTATGTGAAGAACAGAACCAACAAACCAGTGAGCCTCAAGTGAAGTTCCTCAACCAGAGATTCTTGTGGATCAAGAACAACCATAATACACACATCATCTTGAAGGTCAGAGAGGGTGCAGGGAGCACCTCTCAGATATGGTTTTGTCATTAGGGATGACAATGAAGCCAGTATCATATAGGATAATGATCTTATGACCTATTCGGAAGCTGTCAAGAGTAGAGACTTTGACAAGTGGCTTGGTGCCATGAAATCTGAAATGGACTTCATGTATTCCAATCAAGTTTGGACTTTGGTAGATCCACCTGAAGGAATTAACCCAATAGGGTGTAAATGGGTCTTCAAGAAGAAGATTGGAGCAGATGGTCAAGTTGAGACCTACAAGGCTAGACTAGTAGCAAAAGATTTTAGACAAAGACATGGTGTAGACTATGATGAAACCTTTTCTCCAGTAGCCATGCTCAAGTCCATTCGGATACTGCTTGCCATAGCAGCATACCATGACTATGAGATTGGCAGATGGATGTAAAGACTGCTTTCCTCAATGAAAACCTTGAAGAAGAAGTCTATATGTCATAGCCAGAGGGTCTTGTCTCAAGTGGGAGACCAAATCAAGTATGCAAATTAAAGAAGTCCATTTATGGACTTAAGCAAGCATCGAGGAGTTGGAACATCCATTTTGATGAAACAATCAAAGAATTTGGTTTTGTCAAAAATGTAGATGAACTATGTGTGTACAAGAAGACAAGTGGGAGTGCACTTGTTTTCTTGGTTTTGTATGTGGATGACATATTGATCATTGGAAATGATATCCCAATGTTGCAGTTGGTTAAAACTTGGCTATCATCAAAGTTTTTCTTGAAGGATTTGGGAGAAGCATTTATATATTGGGTATAAATATCTATAGAGATAGATCCAAAAGGATGCTGGGCTTGTCCCAATCTAGGTACATTGACTTAGTGTTAAAGAGATTCAACATGGATGGAAGTAAGAAAGGTTACTTGCCTTTAAGTCAAGGCATACATCTCTCTAAGAAAATATCTCCTAAGACATCAGAAGAAAGAGAGAGGATGGCTATGATTCCTTATGCTTCAACTATAGGATCAATTATGTATGCCATGTTATGTACCAGGCCTGATGTCGCTTATGCCTTGGGCATAGTGAGCAGGTTTTAGACAGATCTATGAGAGGATCATTGGAGAGCTATGAAAAATATTCTCAAGTACCTAAGAAGGACTAAAGATATTTTTCTAGTATATGGAGGATCTGAGTTGAAACTAGAAGGTTATACAGATTCTAGTTTTCAATCAGATCTAGATGATAGCAAATCCATATTGGGGTATGTCTTCGCCCTGAATTGTGGTGCAATGAGTTGAAAAAGTACAAAGTAGCCAATAGTAGCTGACTCAGTCACTGAGGTAGAGTACATAGCTACTGGTGAAGCTATAAAGGAAGCTGTCTGGATAAAGAAATTCATCATGGAATTGGACATGGCTCCTAATGTACATCAACCAGTACCATTGTATTGTGATAACACTAGGGTTGTTGCAAAGCTAAGGAACCAAGGTCTCATCACAAGTCCAAGCACATTCTAAGACGATTCCATCTCGTTCGAGAGATCATTGAAAGACAAGATGTTACCATTGAACAAGTTGACATAAAGAACAACATAGCAGACCCATTCACTAAAGTATTAGCCAAGCAGCAGTTAGATCGTCACTTAGATTGTATGGGCATAAAATACAAGGGTGATTGGCTTTAGTGCAAGTGGGAGTTTGATAGAAAAGTGCCCTAAGAGCCAATCATTATGAGGGCCTTTTTGTAAACTTCCAGCTAATGTATGACATATTTTTCATATTAATAAAGGCATCTGATTCATCATATACTGTTGTGTCATGTTTTGTTGATTATGATGAACCCCATAAAGTAGGGCAATGGAATTAGGGTTATGATAAAATAACAGTGAGACCTAATTCCTATAAACCCTAATCTAGAATGTTCCTAGTCGTTGGACCATCGATTTGGGGATCGATGAATCCAGAAAGACTACCTTATCCTATGTATGCTCTGTTGATGAGGGTGGTTGATCTCACAACCACTTATGTAGAGACACTAATACAAGGATAAGGGTGCTCATCAGGGTATGAGTACACTAGACTAATCCATACCGGGACTATCTTATAGAAGTCTTATTGTTTGTCAAAAGATAGATCCCAGAGTAGAAGTTGTGCATGTGATCTTTAGACCTGAGGTCACCATGGTTCCTTGTGCACACTAAGCCATACTTTGGTTCATACTCATTCATGGCATTGTGACATGTATGAGGTGTTCTAGGTATGGTGGAAAGTGTACGAAGGATGTGAGTGGACCAACAAGGAATCGATCTTTCCTGGTAAGAGGAATTGGTATCCCATGTGATCTTCGATGAGTGACTCAAGGCGCCTTTAATCAAAGCAAGATGAGATTAGAAGTGGTTTCTAATCAGTCATCAGCTGAGTCCTCATGATCGAAACGAGATTTGATATGATTAAGTGTTAGGGTTTGACATATATCCATACCTATCACTTAATCGGGATAATGGGAGATCGAAAGATTGAATTGCACGGTAACTTTCTACTGAAGGGTACTTTGATAATTTTCACCAAATCCTTATCTTCTGGTAGGCATGACACATTGCTAGACGTCAATCTTGTCTTATAGGTTTTCATGAACCAATTATTTGGTTTCATGAGTCAATTCGATGTGTGATTTGAATTGGACAATTAGGTGAGCCAATTTGACCTAATTAGGTTTATCGAGTTTGATCGGATCAAATCGGCTCAAACCTAAACCTACTGCTGACTAGATATGGAACCCAATGGGTCATACACATTAAAGAGTTGGCCAAGGAAGTCTTTCATGATTTATTTAGGGTCATGGTATCCTAATTGGTTAGCCAAATTACACACTAGCATGTGTAGGCTAATCCAATTCCTAACCCAATTGGATTGGGTCCAGTTGCTTGGTATTTGACTAACCTATTTGAGGTAAACCCAGATTAGGTTGAGTCCTAAGTGGGGTAGCTTAAACCAGTTTTATCTGGTTTTTATTTGGGCATTAAACTGATTTTATGAAGAGTCCTAGGCGCATAAGACTCTTGGCGCCTCTTGGCACGTGCGGGAGATGGAGAGTGTGTGCATAAGGACTAAGAGTCCTTCTGCAGATGAAACTCTGAGAGTTTTATATCTGGAATGCCTCTTATCTGATCCCCATGCCCTTTAGGATAATATTTCACCGATCAAACCTATTTGAAATGGCGTGAAAAGTGTGGAAGCAAAAAGCGCGCATGAAGAGACGTGTCTCTTCATTTGGCGTGCGCCCTGAAGTAGAGTCCTTCTGCTATCAGGACTCTTCATATTTTTTGATGTTTGGAGATTGAAGAGGTGCCTCTTGGCTTCACAGAGACCGTACTTGTCATGTGGCAAGTCACAGATTGTCTAGGAAAGTGAGTGGATGCCGATTATCCTTTGATGCATGACAAGACATATTGGATATGATTTTTCAAGCCAGATAACCTCTCTTCGATCTTGAAAAATCATATCTGATAACCTGTTGGAGGACATATCACACGCCCCTCTTAAAACTATAAATAGGGGCGGTGATATGAGTTTCAGATATCTTTTTCACCGTAAAGATATTCTAAGTGTCTTTTTGTCTCTCCCTCCCTCCTTCTTTAAGACAAGACTTGTATTGTTAAGACAAGGTCTAATCTTTTAGGACAAGGCTTTATTCTTGCATATAAGCCTAAGAGGTCCTAGAGGAGGGTTATCCTAAAATCAAGAGTGGTGTAGGACAGTATTCTTAGTGCCCTATAGTAGGACAGGATGTCTTACAGTGGTCAAAGGTCCATAGGCTGCCCTAAGAGTTATGTTGAAGCAAGCAATCCCGGTAGGGATTCTTCCTTGGTACCATTCTCGTGTTGATCACCGTTGGAGGGCTTGCACTTATGAGCCTCATGGAAATGATTGGATTTCAGCGATTCAGGTATATTTTTCTGACTTCATTTATGTTTCATTAATTGGTATTGCATGAGGGGTTCCTGGGAATTAGGGTTTTCTAGCCAATTAGGGTTTCATGCTTAGAATTTTTGTTTTAAAATTCACTTCCACATGCTGCATGATTCCCGTCACTCTGAGAGAATTTCCATCAGGTTTTGAAGGTTTTTGTCTATCCTTTAGAACTAAATGGTTAAGATCCTTATTAGGCATTTCAAGCATACTGCTCAACCTTTCTTTAGTCACAACAATTCTTTTTCCTTTGAAAATGGATTCAATGTGATGCTCTTCCAATATTAGATCCTCACAAAAACTTCGAACCAGGTTGGGATATGTAGGAACATTCAAGGAATAGAAGAATCACCAACCTTGATCCTTAATCATGTCTCTAATTCGAAGCCCTAGGTCCTTTAGGAATATGAAAATTATCCTTCTTCTGCTTGTGACCGGTCAGATTGCCCTGGAAACAACTTGTCTTGGTGGAGAAGGTGATGCCTTTATTCTTCTGTCTGTTATTGACTCCGAGTTGACTCATCTTTTCTTCTTTTTGTTCTTCTTTCCCTTTGAGAGCTTTCTACATTGGTTTGGGGGCATTTTGCGATGGCCTTCTTAGGTGCCATTGCTCAAGCTTGAGAGGATTGCAAGGGATTAAGCAAGAAAAGGTAGGTCTAATGGAAGGAGGGAGTTCTTAGGTTGGAAATTAGAGTTCTAAGCCAAAAAGAAATGAAATTTCAACATATAAGGGCTTAGGTTAAGTTCTAAAGATCAAACAAAAAATGCCTGATCCGACATCCAAGTCGGCTTGGCTCAACCTAAATTGCTCGAGTCGACTCGAGCAGAAACTCCATAGAAGGTTTCAAACAGTTCAAAATTGGTCTCAATTGAAGGATATACACTAAGATAGATGGCCATTATCCTTAGTTTGATTTAGGAGGCTTTCTAGATAATGTTTCCTTAATTTTGAAGAATTTAGGTCAAGTTTTCTAAAAAGGGTCATATAGACCTAATTCACCTCTAATCAATTGAAATCTATCTAAGTTAAGAGGTTTAGTAAAAATATCAGCAAGTTGATTTTGGTAGGAATAAATTCAAGCACAATATCACCATTTAAAACATGATCCCTAATAAAATGATGTCTTATTTCTATATGCTTTGTTCTTGAATGCTGAATTGGATTTTTAGATAAATTAATAGCACTTGTGTTATCATATTTTATAAAAATTTTGGATTGTGAAACATCAAAATCTTCTAGTTGTTGTTTAATCCAAAGCACTTGTGCACAACAACTCCCTATAGCTACGTACTCAGCCTCAGCAGTAGATAATGCTACCGAGTTTTGTTTCTTACAGTGCCATGAGATTAAATTCAACCCTAGAAATTGGCATGTACCACTAGTACTCTTTCTATCTATTTTGCATCCACCATAATCAGCATCCAAAAAATTAATTAAATTTAATGAAAATTGCTTTGAATACCATAAACCAAAATTGCTTGTTCTTCTTAGATATTTTATAATTTTTTTTACTGCAAGTATATGTGATTCTTTAGGATTAGATGAAATCTAGTACAAACATATATGCTAAACAAGATATCAGGTCTACTAGCAGTTAAGTACAACAGTGATCCGATCATATCTCAATAGAGTTTTTTATCAATGTTGTTGCCATCTTTATCTTTATCTAATCTGCAGGTAGGACTCATGGGTGTGCTTGCTTCTTTGCTTGTCTCCATACCAAACTTCTTGATGATTTCTTTGATATATTTGGCTTGGTTTATAAAGATCCGTTTCTTTGTTTGTTTTACTTGAAGTCCAATGAAGTAATTTAGTTCACCCATTAGACTCATTTCAAATTCACCCTGCATCAACTCAGCAAATTCTCTACAAAGAATTTTATTAGTTGCACCAAATATAATATCATCAACATAAATTTGTACAACTAACATGTCATTATTCTTCTTTTTGATAAAAAGAGTTTTATCAATATTTGCTCTTATAAAATTATTTTCAAGTAAGAATTTGCTTAATCTATCATACCAGGCTCTAGGTGCTTGCTTGAGTCCATACAATGCTTTATTGAGCTTAGAAACATGATTTGGAAAAGCATGACTTTCAAAACTTGGTGGTTGTTCTATAAAAACTTATTCTGATATAAAACCATTTAAAAATATACTTTTTACATCCAGTTGAAAAAGTTTGAAATTCATATAGCATGCAAATGCAAGTAGTAATCTTATGGCCTCTAGTCTTGCTATGGGTGCATAGGTTTCATTAAAATCTATTCCTTCCTCTTGGTTGTATCCTTTAGCTACCAACCTTGCTTTGTTTCTAACTACATTACCTTGTTCATCTAGTTTATTTTTATATACCCATTTGGTTCCTATAGTGGGAAGGTCTGATGGTCTATCAACTAGAGTCCATACATTATTTCTTTCAAACTGGTTTAGTTCTTCATGTATGGCCATCATCTAGTTTGGGTCATTTTTAGCTTCTTCTAAACTATGTGGCTCTATTTGTGATACAAATGCTAGGTAATCATATACATCTCTATGTGATGACGTAGTCCTGACACCTTGAGAAGGATCACCAATAATTAAATTTCTTGGATGAGAAGTTACATACCTCCATTCCCTTAGTAGATCAGCATGATCCTTATTTACCATCTCTTCTCCTTCTTGAGTTGGTTTCTCTTGTATGCTCATATCTTCCATTTCCTTTTCAAGTGTACTTACATCATTATCTATACACTCTTCTTGTTTGAAGGTGAGGGATTAGTTTCATCAAATATAACATATACTGATTCTTCTACGGTCAATGTTCTTTTATTAAATACTCTATATGCTTTGCTATGTATTGAATAACCAAGGAATATAGCTTCATCTGACTTAGCATCAAATTTTCCTAAGTTATCCTTTCCATTATTAGCATAAAGCATTTACAACCAAAAACATGAAAATAATTAATATTTAGTTTTTTATTCCAAAGCTCATAAGGAGTTTTCTTTAACATTGGTCAAATCAAAACACGGTTTAAAATATAACAAGCAGTGTTCACTGCTTCCGCCCAAAAGTACCTTGGAAGATTGCCTTCACATAACATTATTCAGGCCATCTCTTCCAAAGTCCTATTTTTTCTCTCTACATCATCATTTTATTGTGGTGTTCTAGGAGTGAAAAAGTTGTGATCATATTATTTTCTATGCAATAATCATCAAAAAATTAATTTTCAAATTCCGTGCCATGATCACTCCTAAAGATATAATTGAAAGATTTTTTTGGTTTGAAACTTTCTTGTAGAATTTTTGAAAAATTTTGAAAGTTTCATCTTTATGTGCAATAAACAAGATCTATATAAATCTAAAAAAATCATCTACTATCACAAGTGCATATTTCATACCACCTAGGCTTGTGGTCCTAGTTGGTCCAAATAAATCCATATGAAGTAGCTCAAGTAGTCTAGAAGTTGAAATCATATTTTTGGATTTAAAACTCTCTTTGGTTTGTTTACCCATCTTGCAAGCATCACAAACATATTAAAAATCAATTTTAAATTTAGGTAAACCTCTAACAAGATTCTTGGAAATCAATTTGGCAAGTGTATGCATGCTAGCATGACCTAATCGTCTATGCCAAAGTAAACAAGACTCCTTGGTCTTAGCATTCATTGCTACTAGACTAGAACTACTACACATGGCTAGATCATCCAGATCTACCACATATATTTTCCAAGTCTATGTCCAATGAGTTTGTTGCTAAAATCAAGTGAGTTAGTTACTCTACACATAGATGATTCAAAGACAACCTTGAAGTCTTTATCACACAATTGACTAATACTTAATAAATTATGCTTCAATTTGTCTAATAGCAATACATTTTCAATAAAAGCAGAGAGGGTTATTTTGATCTTACCAATTCTGATTATTTTTCCCTTGCCATTATCTCCAAAAGTTACCAAATATCCTTATTTCATCTCTAGGGTGATGAATTGATCATTGTCACCCATCATATGTCTTGAATAGCCACTATCTAGATACCATTTTTTTTTATTTTTGGACTGCAAGACATTCCTACAAAATAATCAAGAAGTTCTTTTAGGTACCGAAGCTACCTTGGGTCCTTCATGTTAGCAGAGGTGGTTCCTTTGGGAACCCAAATCTTTCTAATTCTATTCTTTGCATTTCCATTTATCTTTAACAAATTGTATTGGAAAAATTTGTGTCCAACCCCATGACATGCATAACAAACAATTCTAGTATTTTGAAAAGATGTAAACTTTGAAGTTCTAGATGTAGAAGCATGTGATGCAGATATAGAAGCATGTGATACAAAAGCAATTTAAGAAATATATTTTGGTACAAATGCTTTTGAAGATACAAATCTAGTAGCTGAAATTCCATTTGTGTTTGAAGAATTGTAATCAATTCCAGCCTTGTTACTTGAAATTCTTTACTCTTTTAAAATCAACTCAAGCTTATTAGAACTTAAGGTAAGCTTTTCAACCAAATGCTTGAGTTTTTCCCTCTCCCTTTTCAAATCAGTATTTTCAACAATCAAAGCTTTGTTTTCTTAAGACATAGATTTTTCTCAATCTTTTTTTACAATTTTTCAAAGCGTTGTATTTTCAGAAAAGATAGTTAATTTTTTGTGCAATAAACTTAGTCTTTTCTGAAATATCTCCAGTTTTTATAACAAGAATCATTATATTCTTTTAAAGCTCTAATTTTTATTCCAGTTTTTTAAATTCTGAAAGCCAAATCATGGAATGCAGAATTTAGTTCATCAAAAGTAAATTCAGCTTGAGGTTCAAGGGGGACATTACCTCATCTTCGAGACCCATAAAAGCATAGATTGGCAGTTTTTGTGGTATCTTCCTCTTCTATTTAAAGTCAACTCATCACTGTCACTCCAAGTTGCAACCATCACTTTCTTCTTCTTCTTCTTAAACATTTTCTTTAACAGAGGACAATTGGGATGAATATCCTCAGGTTTCTTACACATAACATATGGGCATTCGATCCTTTTCTTTTTCTCTTTTTTTGTCCTTACTGTGTTCACCTTTCTTTGTAAATTTTCTTGAAGTACCTTCCTTTCTTCTTTCCCATAAACCTTCTGAATCTCTTAATGACCATAGCTATATCTTCATCTTCTAAGTGATCTTCGGAGGAGGAGCAGTTATTTTTGATTCCTTATCTTGTTCTTTGATTTCGATGTAGCTTTGAAGGCAATAGTTTTCTCTTTTCTTTTTCAGATCATCTTCATCATATGATGCATGGCTAGTTCATGTGTAATGAGAGAACCTAGCAGTTCATCTAGAGTAGTGTAGTGTTTAGATCTTTGCTTCCTAGATGGCAATTATTTTGGGGTCCCATTTATCCGGAAGTGATCTTAGAATCTTCTATACTAAGTTTGCATTAGAATAAATCCTGCCAAGACTTTTCAAGCCATTAATAGTATTTGTAAACCATGAAAATATGGTAGAGATATTTTGTCATTCAAGATTCTTCCCAATTCAACTAACAATTAATTCTAAAGAATTAATCTTGAAAATACATAGAAGTAACCCATTTTTACAAATATTTCTTTAATTTTTCTTTTGGCTTCTTTACATGACACATTTACAACACAACTCATGACACATAATGAGATTGTAGGAGTTGTAATTAAGCAATGAAATCATCCTACAAAAACTTGTAAAGCACTTGAAAAGTAGTTAGTAACATAAGTGCATGCTCCAATGTTGTTATCATCAAAATCACTCAAGGGGTCAACAATCTTTTCCTTTTGATGATGACAAAACACTGGGCATGGAAAAGCTTTATAATTACATAAAAATAAGTATATTTGCAAATAAGTATAGACATGTATGAGTTGTATATCAAAATGTATTTGAAAGAATGTAATAGAGCTTGCATATTGATAATGTATCAGAGCATTTGAGATAAGATCAATGTGTATCAGAGCTTTTAGAAATCAGTTTAATATATATCAGAGCTTGTATATAGACAGTGTATTAGAGCTTTAGAAATATGTTCAATATATATCAGAGCTTTCAGTGTATATCAAAGCTTGTATATCTTTCAATATGAATCAGAGCTATAATGTATCCGAATGATTAAGTTGAATATATATCAAAGCAATTCGAGCAAATTTATCAGAGCAAATTAAGCAAGTTTCTATAATATCAAAGTAAATTTTCAATTTTCCAATTTTTTTAACATTCTCCCCCTTATTTGTATATTTTCCATGCACATTCAAACATATATCATTCTCCCATTCTCCCCCTTTGTTATTAATCAAAAAGGCATGCAATTAAAATCATTCTCCCCCTTTGTTAAGTACACAAAGCATGGTTTTTAAGATAGAATAGAAAATTGATAAGATTATTTAAGATAATTTGACTTTTAAAAGATTTAATAATCTATTGCAAACACAAAGATACCATTGCAAACACAATAGGAGAAAAACAAATACTTTCATTTCATTCAATGATTTTCAATACACATTACAAAAGTCTGAAAGCAAAAATACAAACTTGGTCTATTCACTATCACTAGGCAGTTTATAATAGGTTCTACTGGTTCTACCATTATGTTTGCTCTAGTGCTAGTGGATGGTCCAGGTGGTGGCATAGAAGAGATAGGGTCAACAAAGGTGGCTGAATAGATTGAGGTGGAGACTATCTAAGGTGTGGTGTAGGCTGCTTAGGGTGAGGTGCAGTCTGACTAGGAGGAGGTGCCTGCTGTCTTGGAGTAGAAGTGTAGGCTGCTATAATAGTAGTGGATAGCTGACTAAGGGTCACCCAGATTGAATTAAGCTCTTCTTCCATCTTCTTCATTCTAGTATTGAGTGCAATCAGCTCACTTGCTTAGGCATTGGCAAATATCTCTGCAGACCCTCTTAGTCTTCCAAATTCACCTCTAAGAATGCCAACCCCTTTGGTGTAATCATCTTCTACTTCTTTACTTGCTCCATAGAACTCATCTTGTAGCTCATTTCTCTCAACTCAGTTCTAAATTCTTCAATACTGTGATCCATAGATTTCTTAATGTCTTCAAAAGCTACCTTGAAAGAATCTGTGACAGACTATAAATCCACCTGTGGTGCAGATCCTGTGGACTGAACACTGTCCACCTTGGAGTGAAGATGTCTAATCTCACCACACATGTCATCAAGTTTGGTTTCGATTGTTTAGTGAAGGTCGCGAAACATCGAACCAAAAGTACTGATCAGGGTCTGAGTAAGTAGTCTCATCTGATCTGTAATAAAGTCCTGAGACACTGAAGCTCCTGATGTATCAACAGATGGCCCCTGATTAGATGTAGTCATAGAAGGTGCAGGTGGTGTAGCTAGTGGAGATGTAGGTGCTACAGGTGGAGGTCTTGGAGAGATCCTGGGACTCCCATACTCTCTATGCTCTATCTCCATAGTATCATAATAATAGGCTCAGCAGCAACAGGCTCAGCAACAATAAAGGCAGTGGTAGTCTCCTCAAATGTAGAAGGCCCAGTAGCAGTATCAGTGATAATCTCCACAGGTAGCTGCTCATCATCATCATCATCCTCATCACTACTGGAAGATCCGATAGCCCTCTGATCTAATCCTTTCTTTCTCCAAGCTCTTTCAGTTAGTTGGTATCCCATTCTTTGCAAAGATTTGGAGGAGTAAGTATAAGTGTGATGAAGTGGCTTACCATCTTCACAATCTAAGTTCACTCTAGAGGCTTGGAAAAATAATGTAAGAACCATTCCATAAGGCAAACAGGCCTTCACTTTCCTAACTGCTTCTTTCATTGCATTAGCAAAATGTGAGGTAAATTGAGGGCCTCCCCCTCAAGTAGGTGTCCCATAAAGCAAGATCTCTCTCACTTACCCAATCAAACATGCCAGTCCTTGGGAGAAAATCCGACTTATAAAGTTATGCAATAACCTCATTTCAAGGGACAGGGTATTAGCCATCACATTGCCAATACCACTCACATCAGCTCTATTTAAAATTGTCCTGAGGTTTTCTATTTGTCTTTCAGAACTAAATGCTTTCACCCTTCATTTGGCATTTCAAGTATGCTGCAAAGTCTTTCTCTGTCACTATAATTCTCTTTCCTTTAACTGTAGACTCAACATGCTATTCTTCTAATCTTAATTTTTTATAAAATCTTCTTACCAGAGTAGGGTATGTTGGAGCATTTAGAGATAGAAAAAACTCCCCTGGTCTTTGATTAAATCACCGAGCCAAAGCTCTAACTCTTTCAAAAATATGAAGATAATGCGTCTTCCACTTGTCACGGGTCGGTTGGCCTTAGAAATAGTTTGAGTTGGAGGAGAAGATGCTGCAATCTATTCCATTTCCTATTCTTCTTCTACTGACCGAGTCGGCTCTTCTTGCTATCTCTTGATCCTCCTTTCCTTTTCAACAGAGGGTTCGGCTCATTTTGACCTCTTGCTGATAGCCCTTTTTGGAACCATTGCATGAGCTCAAGAAGAATGCCAGAAATCAGCTCAGAAAGGTAGGTTTTGAAGGATGGAAGGAAATCTCAGGTTAGAACAAGAGTTCTAAGGTAGTAGGAAGTGAATACTTAAGGCACAAAATTCTGGATTAAGTCCTACGACTCTATTAAAAAATCGCTTGCCTGACATCCGAGTCAACTCGACAAGCCCTAATTTGCTCGAGTCAGCTCGAGCAAAGATATAGAAGACTTAATCAGGAATTTGAGTCGGCTTAAGAGCACAGTTGCTCGAGTCGACTCAAACCAGAACACTCTATAAGAGTCAAAAAGGTTCAAAATTGAAATTTAATGGCAAAAATTTACAAGAAGAGATGGTCAAAGGTCTTGGTTGATGTAGTAGGAGCTTTCTAGATAATGTTTCCTTAAATTTTGAAGAGACTAGGTTAGGTTTTCTAAAGAGGGTCCCAAAGTCCTAATTCTTCTCTAATCATTTCAAATCTATCTTGATTAAGAGGTTTAGTAAAAATGTCAGCAAGTGGTTTTCAGTTGAAATAAATTCTAATTTAATTTCATCATTCAAAACATGATCTCTTATGAAATGGTGTCTTATCTCTATGTGCCTTGTTCTTGAGTGCTGAATTGGATTTTAGATAGATTTATAGCACTTGTATTATCACATTTGATAAAATTTTAGATTGTGTAACACTAAAATCTTCTAGTTGTTGTTTAATCCATAACACTTGTACATAATAACTCCCTGCAGAACATTCTCTACCTCAGTAGTGGATAGTGCTACCGAGTTTTGTTTCTCACAGTGCCATGAGATTAAATTCAATCTAGAAATTGGCATGTGCTACTAGTGCTTTTTCTATCTATTTTGCATCCACCATAATCAGCATCAGAAAACCAATCAATTTAATGAGGAATGTTTTGAATACCATAAATCTAAATTACTTGTTCCTCTTAGATATCTTATAATTCTTTTTACAGAAAGCATATATGTTCTTTTGGATTAGATTGAAATCTAGCACAAACACATACGCTAAACAAGATATCAGGTCTACTAGTAGTTAAGTACAATAGTGATCCGATCATACCTCAATATAGCTTTTGATCAATGTTGTTGCATCTTCATCTTTGTCTAATCAGTAGGTTGAGCTCATGGGTGTGCTCATTTATTTGCTTGTCTCCATACCAAACTTCTTGATGATTTCTTTGATATATTTGGCTTGGTTTATGAAGATCCCATCCTTTGATTGTTTTACTTGAAGTCCAAGGAAGTAGTTTAATTCACTCATTAGAGTCATCTCAAATTCACCCTGCATCAACTTAGCAAATTCTTCACAAAGTTCTTCATTTGTTGCACCAAATATAATATCATCTACATAGATTTGTACAACTAATATATCATCATCTTTCTTTTTGATAAAAAAGGTTGTATCTACATTTCCTCTTGCAAAATCATTTTCAAGTAGAAATTTGCTTAGTCTATCATACCAGGCTCTAGGTGCTTATTTCAAACCAAACAATGCTTTATTGAGTTTAAATACATGATTTGGAAAAGCATGATTTTCAAAACCTGGTGTTTTCTACAAAAACTTATTTAGATATAAAACCATTTAAAAAGTACTTTTTGTGGGGAATTGTGTCCAAAGCCAATCACCTGGGTTATAGGCGGTTGTGCTTAGTATTGTACTCATTTTATGAATTAATAAAATAATTTTTTTGGCAGCTCATCACATATTAAATTTCCCTGAAATGAACTCTTTCCATGTGATGAAGTCCTTAGGACTACACTGACTTCGATACAGAGAGGATGTATCGAGTGGTCCATAAACCCTGTTTATAACCAAAGGAATATTGTACTGGATGGCAATATATCAAGTATAGGTTGTTGTAGTTCACATCGTTTGGTTGTCCTCTTGACCAAATGAGTGTGGTGACACTGATGTGATCTGCAAGTAGGATATGTGATATCTTATTGAACGTGACTCCGTCCAGCCCCTTTCTGCCAAAGGGATACTCACGATTGGATATGGGTATATGTGTCCCTCTGACCTGAGGTCATCATAGTAGCTTGCAAGCAACTTCCTGTGCTTTGGTGCCGGACTACCCGGATTTTTAATCGGTGACGGAAGGTTTCTGGGTACAAGCAAGTACTTGTGAAGCAGTGATGGACCAAGATGGAATTGACCTGTCCAAATAATTTGGATTGAATGTCTCGCTGTATCTCAATTTAGCAAATCCTGGCCGGGGTAGTCCTAGTGAAGAGTCACTGGGTGCAAGGTTGAGATTGCAAGGTTGAGACACGTAGTCGACTGACTCAGTCTGGGTTGGTAGCCCAATCTCAGTCATCCTAAGCATTAGAGGTCAAAGGGATGAATTATACGGTAACCATATGCCAGAGGTTCGATAGTTTGCTCCCGAATCTTCGACCTATCCGATGTCGGGACCCATTGCTAGATGATTTCCTGTGCTGGTACTAAAATTGTTCTAGTACTACCATTTAGGTTCGAACTTATGAGGTCACACACCATAGAGGATAACTCTCTGATTCGGATACCGATTACGATTGGGAATCATCTCGATTTTATGGTCACAGTATTTTTGAGCACTCTTTTCCCCGTCTTGCCCTTGTCTGTGTCAACCAGAAATTGTTCCGGGCTGACCAGCACTGCGCCAGGATTTTTCTGAATCAGTTTTGAACTGATTCGGAGTTCGTTTCGGTCACCAATTGGTTGTGAACCAATTGAACCAATTTTATTGGGCTCGGAATGGTTCAATTGGATTGAACCACCGTTGGTTAATTGAACCAATGGGTTTGAACCAAATTGGTTTAATGGGATTGGACCGTTTTTAGTTGGACTGCTGGTTTTTCTCCACCGTGGACCATTTTACACGATGTTTTGAGGGAGAAAATCCAAACGTTTGAAGAAGAAGCCAAAAGACCGAAACTCTTCACTTGGCGTCTCTTCTTCTCCTCTCACCCGATGCTTTAATCCCTGTTAATGGCTGGTTTAAATGCTGGTTAATTGGGTAAGCAGCAACCCTGCCTCTTGGCCTCCGCCTCTCCCTCTTCCTCTCCCATTGCAGCCTATAAACCTCCAAACAGTCCCCTGTTTCATGAGATGAGCACCGTGTGAAGAGGAAACCAAGGAGAGATTAGTTTTTCCACCGTGTGAGAACCAATCTGGGTATTCTTCTTCTTTAAGAGACTCAAGTGGAGTACTTTGGGGCTGGGTTTAGGAGTTTTGTGAGAGAGAAACAAGGCCTTAATCCCTTGTTTTAGTTGTGCTCAAAGTTCTGCACTGCAGAAATTCCTGTGACCGTGAATCTCTCTTCCAGCGGCTAGCACCGCGCGTGGAGAAAGATCCGAGAGCCCCCGACGTGTCTCCTTTCTAGAGGGAGTACCCTTCTACTCCTAGGAGCAAGCTATGCAGACCGGGATCGCCCCAACTGCTCCAAAACGAAGGCCAAAGTCTGCTGCTCAGTTCTGCTACAGAAATCTGGCAGCAGAATTTGGTGATTTTTTATAATTATTTGGCTCACAATTTCTTACAGATTTTAATTGGAGATTGAAGAGCACTTGTCCAAGTTGCTGCTGCTCAAATTTGGAAGCAAACGGAGGTCCGGAAGGCAGTGTTCCGACGCCATTTGAAAGCTAAAAACAGAGTTTTCAAACAGCCCAAGGAGGAAGACGACTGAATAACTTTATTCCAGTTATTCCAGCCTATTCCAGGTTTATTCCAGAGTTATTCCAAGAGGAATAAAGGTATGGAAAATTATTTTTTTAATCATGCATGGATAGACTTAATGTTTAATATTATGCAAATATTTATATGATCATACATGCCTAAATGCAACTAGATTTAGATTAGTTCCTGGCGGAGCAGATTTTCTTGCACGAATTTAAAAAAATGTTTTAAAATCCATTCTGCTCCCGTAGATGTTTACATGCCTAGTGTAGGATCTTGTCAAACTACCTGCTTAGTTTCCTTTCAGTGGTATCAGAGCCAGGTTGCATTTGTAATCTAATCTAGTATGCATGTTATAGATTAAAAATTGTTTAATCTTAAAAATGTATCAAGTTTCTTTTTGGAACCTAGTTGAGACCTTCACCATGACCGTGTGTCTTTGACACGATGCGGATCGTCTGTGTTGGCCTCTTCAGAAGGATCCTTAAAGAATATTAAAATTAAAAATTGTTTTAATTTGGAGATACATGTTTTAGGCATGTTTTATAAAATATTTGTAAAATATTTGATGCATGATTTGTATGTAAAAAAATGTTTTACATAAAGACTTAATTAAAAAATATTTTAATTAAGTGTTTGGCTTATTAAAAAAAAAATTTTTTTTTTAGGTTTATGAAATCTAATCAAATTTACATAAGCCATTTTGGGTTAATTGGGTTAGCTGACTAGTTGGGTCCATAATTGGGTTAGACCTAAATTTAGTTGAACTGGATAATAAGAAGATTAAACAAAAGTTGTTTAAGGTCCTTCTTTAGAACTATCTAATAGTTAGATTAGTTGATCCGTTCATCTAAAATGGATCCAATTAGTGGCTCAGTGAATGCCCGGGTCTTTAGGCTAGTCTGATCGAGTCTGGTAAACCGACTGGTGTCGAGGTAGGTTTGGCATTGTGATCATGGTTGTATGAGGCTACCTCTTTCCTGGCCAACTTGGTTGGTGTCTAGGAAAGATGGTTAATGGCGGATACTCACCCATGATCTCACCTACCTGGCTAGTCGAGTTGACCAGAACTGATTGGAAAAGCTCAATGACTCGAGTTAACCCATGTCACCCAGGTTGATCGGTCTGACTGATCTATAGATGCCCATGGATCATTTGTTGATTTATTTCAACCCTCCTGGAATCTGATTGATTCATGGGAGGATGATCCATGTCCTTGTCTTTTTCTTCTGTCATAACTAAAAAAATTCTCTAAAATTATTAGGTCCTTAAAAAGACTAAGTCAAGGAGTTGATAGTGTCTTAGCCTCCCATTAAGTTGGATAGAAATGTGTCCACTAGCTTGGTGTGCATCGGCAGTTCCATAGAACGGGTGTACATCCGGCGACTGGAATTTCTATCTGATCGATGATGGTTCAGTGCAACCTCCTTAACGGGACCAGGTGGGCCGGCCATAGTCGGGCTTGGTCTTTAGTTAGCTGGAAGCATTGGATTTGTCATTTTAATGGTTGGACCTAACCAGAGACCCGCAATAGGAGGCCCCTAGGCGATTGGGGTGCTCTCTGGGGCAAAATAAAATATTGAAAATTGTTTAGGGAAACAATTGGTTTACGAACCTACCTTTAGGCTTGTATGGGTGAGCTGGCCATAGTCGGGCTCATGCGAGGCCTATTGGATTTCAGTACCCACTTGAAAAAGTGTTTTCACGGATTGGAGTTAGAGGCTACCAATCTGAAAAATTAGTGGGAGAAACCTTTAGACTAAAGTCCAAGTCTTTTGGTTAAGTTATTAATTCATAAACTAATTTGGTCTTAATTTCTTTTCAGATGTCTTCAAATTTATCGCTCCGGTCACTTCTCGATAACGAGAAGTTAAAGGGTCACAACTTCGATAGTTGGTATCGAAGATTGAGAATCATTCTAGAGCATGAATGGATCCTCTATGTAATAGCGGATCCGGCACCGAAATCCCTCCGCTAATGCACGGAGTGCGGTCAGAGATGCTTATCTGAAGTGGGTCTCTGATCGGACTACTATCCGATGCATTATGTTAGCGGCAATGAACGACGAGTTCAGTCGCAAATTCGAGGAGGCCCAACCTGATGAAATCCTTAAAAAGTTGAAGGAATCCTTCGGCACCCCGGATGATGTAGAACGGTACAAAGTGTCTTGTGCCATCTACAATCCCAAGATGCCGAATGGTGGTTCAGTCACTGATCATGTATTGTACATGATCGAGTTGATTGAAAAGTTGGGCAAACTCGGATGCCCCTTGCACGAGCAGCTCGGCAAGGATGCGATCCTGAATTCTCTTCCCTCCTCCTATCTTGATTTTCTCGATCATTATAGAATGAACAAGCCTGCAGTTAACTACCATGGTCTTTTGGGTTACTGCAGACTTTCGAGAAAGACCACCAACTGAATAAGGGTGGTGAATTTAGTGGGAGGAAGTAGAGGTCGTCATCCCTTTAAAAAAGGGAAGAAGAAAATGAATAAGAAGGGAAAGAAGGTACTGAATGCTCCTGGCCCTAGTCAGACCAGGAAGTATAAGGCTGATCAGTCTTTTGCAGAGTGCTTCTACTGCAAGAAGAAGGGACACTGGAAGAGGAACTGTCCTCTTTATATTGCGTCCCTTGATCCGAACAGGCCGAGGAAGCAGAAGTCTGCTGAATAAGGTATTTATATGATAAACCTTATAATTACTCAATTGTTGATACTGCTAACTGGGTGTTGGATACTGGTAGTCCAATTCATGTTTGTAATTCATTACAGGGAGTTCAAGTTAGCAAAAGATTTGAAGATGGAGAACAGTTTCTGAGCGTCGGGAATGGAAATCGTGTTCCAGTACTAGCGATCGGAGTCCTGCATCTTGTCTTTGAGTCTTGTACTGTCGAACTAGTCGACTGTCACTATTGTCCTAGTTTTATTATGAGCATAATCTCTGTAGGCCTTTTGGCTGATTGTGGTTTTGAACTATAATAAAAGGAGATTTTTGCAATGTTATTTTGAATAACTCTATTATAATGAAAGCTAGATTAAATAATGGTATGTACGTACTATCAAGGCCTGTTAGTGTAATGTACACTTCTAGCAAACACCCAAGGTTAGATAATGTCAATGATTTGTATCTTTGGCACTGTAGGCTAGGTCATATTAACCAAAACAGGATAAACAAGATGCGAGGAGATGGACTCCTCGAGGTCAGTGATTCTGAATCACTGCCCACTTGTGAATCCTGTTTACTTGGTAAAATGACCAAGTCACCTTTTACTGGAAAGGGTGAATGAGCTACAGAACTTCTAAGTCTAATACATACTAATGTATGTGGACCAATGTCAGTTAGTGCCAGAGAAGGATACAAATATTTCATTACTTTTACAGATGACTTTTCAAGGTTCGGTTATGTTTTTAATGAGACATAAGTCTGAATCGTTTGAAATGTTCAAACGATACCGTAATGAAGTAGAAAAGCAAACTGGAAAAAGTATTAAAACCCTTCGATCTGATCGAGGTGGTGAATACTTATCTGGTGCTTTTTTGACATATCTTGAGGAGAATGGAATTCTCTCTCAGTGGACTCCTCCAGGAACACCATAGTTGAATGGTGTGTCCGAAAGGAGGAATCGAACCTTGTTGGACATGGTTCGATCCATGATGGGCTTTGCAACTCTGCCGCTATCCTTTTGGGATATGCGCTTCAGACAGCCTATTACTTATTAAATAATGTTCCAAGTAAGTCTGTTGTCTCCACTCTGTATGAGATGTGGAATGGACGTAAACCCTCAATCTCACACCTTCGGGCTGGGGTTGTCCGGCTTACGTAAAGCGTTTAGACTCAGACAAACTTGGTCCTAGGTCTGACCGGTGTTTATTCATTGGTTATCCTAAGAAAACAAAGGGTATTTCTTCTACTTGGAGAATGAACAAAAGGTGTTCGTTGCTCTTAGAGCTATCTTTTGGAAAAGGAGTTCCTTGGAGAAGGAACTATAGCTTCTAAGATTGAACTTGATGAAGTTCAACCAATAGAAGAACCTACACACTCTAAGGACATCGTAGAACTGGCTGTGATTGAATCACACCCTGAACCATTAGGAGATCTGGTAGAATACTGCGTCAGCCGGACAGATACTATGGTTTCTTGGTCCGGGATGGCGATCCCATTGAGCTCGATGAGAACAATGAGGATCCGATCACCTATATGGATGCACTTCAGAGATTTGACTCTGAGGCATGGCTTGGAGCCATGCGATCCGAAATGGAGTCCATGGAAATCAACAATGTTTTGATCCGCCTGAAGGAATAAAACCCATCGGGTGTAAATGGATCTTCAAGAGGAAAAGGGGTGCAGATGGGAAGGTAGAGACCTATAAAGCCCGTTGGTTGCCAAGGGGTATCGTCAGCGATATGGAATCGATTATGACGAGACTTTCTCCCTGTGGCAATGCTCAAGTCCATTCGGATCATGCTTGCTTTGGTAGCATATTTTGATTACGAGATCTGGCAGATGGATGTCCGAACCGCTTTCCTAAATGGGGAGCTGGAAGAATATGTGTATATGATACAGCCTGAAGGGTTCACATCCACTGATGAATCAAAAGTATGCAAGTTGTAGAGATCCATTTATGGACTCAAGCAAGCGTCTCGAAGTTGGAACTTATGGTTTGATAGGTGTATCAAATCGTATGGCTTCATTAGGAACGGAGAAGAACCATGCATCTATAAATGGGTTAATGGTTCTGTGATTGTATTCCTAGTACTGTATGTTAACGACATCCTCTTAATCGGGAATGATGTCGCAGCATTACAAGGAATAAAGGTCTGGTTATCATCTCAGTTCTCCATGAAGGACTTGGGTGAAGCTTCTTACATACTAGGTATGAAAATCTATAGAGATAGATCTAAGAAACTTTTGGGACTGTCCCAGTCTACGTACATTGACACTGTGTTGAAACGGTTCAGCATGGAAAATTCCAAGAAAGGTTATCTCCCGATAGGTTTTGGAATTACTTTTCCAAGAAGGATGTGCGACAACTCCTGAGAAAAAGAGAGTGCATGAGTAGAGTACCTTATGCTTCTACAGTAGGCTTTATCATGTATGCTATGACTTGTACTAGACCAGATGTGGCATACTCACTAGGAGTAGTGAGCAGATACCAGTCTGACCCAAGTGAGGCGCATTGGAAGGTGGTTAAGTCCATCCTTAAGTATTTAAGAAATACTAAAAATCAATGGCTGATTTATGGAGAACCTGACTTGAAACTTGTGGGGTACTCTGACTCCAGTTTCCAGTCGGATAGAGATGATAGCAAGAGTGTGTCAGGGTTTGTATTTACCCTGAATGGTGGAGCGATCTGCTGGAAAAGTTCTAAGCAGGCAACTATTGCAGACTCGGTATGCGAAGAAGAATACATTGCAGCATCAGATGCGGCAAAGGAAGCTGTGTGGTTGCGGAAGTTCCTTGGAGAGCTAGGGGTGGCACCTTCCCTAGATGGTCCTGTTCTGGTGTACTGTGACAGCACTGGAGCCATTGCTCAAGCTAAGGAGCCTAAAGCTCATCACCGCACCACCACACATTCTGTGGTGCTACCACCCCTCGTATGAGAGATCGTAGAATGAGGCGACATCAATCTTCTGAAGATCGATGGAAAAGAAAATCTGGCCGACCCCTTCACTAAAGCCATCGGAATAAAAGAGTTCAACTATTGTAAATGGAAATGGGTATTAGATACTCTTCTGATTGGCTTTAGTACAAGTGGGAGTTGTTGGGAATTGTGTCCCAAAGCCAATCGCCTGGGTTGTAAGCGGTTGTGCTTAGTATTGTACTCATTTTATGAATTAATAAAATATTATTTTTTTGACAGCTCATCACATATTAAATTTCCTGAAATGAACTCTTTCCATGTGATGAAGTCCTTAGGACTACACTGACTTCGATACAGAGAGGATGTATCGAGTGGTCCTTAAACCCTGTTCACAACCAAAGGATATATTGCACTGGATGGCAATATATCAAGTATAGGTTGTTGTAGTTCACATCGTTTGGTTGTCCTCTTGACCAAATGAGTGTGGTGACACTGATGTGATCTGCAAGTGGGATATGTGATATCTTATTGAACGTGACTCCGTGCAGCCCCTTTCTGCCAAAGGGATACTCACGATTGGATATGGGTATATGTGTCCCTCTGATCTGAGGTCATCATGGTAGCTTGCAAGCAACTTCCTGTGCTTTGGTGCCGGACTACCCGGATTTTTAATCCGGTGACGGAAGGTTTCTGGGTACAGGCAAGTACTTGTGGAGCAGTGATGGACCAAGATGGAATTGACCTGTCCAAAACAATTTGGAGTGAATGTCTCGCTGTATCTCAATTTAGCAAATCCTCGGTCGGGGTAGTCCTAGTGAAGAGTCACTAGGCTTGCGAGGTTGAGACACGTAGTCGACTGACTCAGTCTGGGTTGGCAGCCCAATCTCAGTCGTCCTGAGCATTAGAGGTCAAAGGGATGAATTATACGGTAACCATATGCCAGAGGTTCGATAGTTTGCTCCCGCATCTTTGACCTATCCGGACGCCGGGACCCATTGCTAGATCATGGTTTCCTGTGCTGGTACTAAATTGTTCTAGTACTACCGTTTAGGTTCGAACCTATGAGGTCACACCCACAGAGGATAACTCTCTGATCTGGATACTGATACGATTGGGAATCATCTCGGTTTTATGGTCATAGTATTTTTAGCACTCTTTTCCCGTCTTGCCCTTGTCTGTGTCAACCGAAAATTATTCCGGGCTGACCAGCACTACGCCAGGATTTTTCTGAATCAGTTTTGAACTGATTCGGAGTCATTTCGGTCTCCAATTGGTTGTGAACCAATTGAACCAATTTTATTGGGCTCGGACCGTTCAATTAGATTGAACCACCGTTGGTTAATTGAACCAATGGGTTTGAACCAAATTGGTTTAATGGGATTGGATCGTTTTTAGTGGACCGCTGGTTTTCTCCACCGTGGACCGTTTTACATGGTGTTTTGAGGGAGAAAATCCAAATGTTGAAGAAGAAGCCAAAAGACCGAAACTCTTGACTTGGCGTCTCTTCTTTCCTCTCACCCGATGCTTTAATCCCTGTTAATGGCTGGTTTAAATGCTGGTTAATTGGGTAAGCAACAGCCCCTGCCTCTTGGCCTCCTCGCCTCTCCCTCTCCCTCTCCCATTGCAGCTATATAAACCTCCAAACTGTCCCCTGTTTCATGAGATGGGCACCGTGTGAAGAGGAAACCAAGGAGAGATTAGTTTTTCCACCGTGTGAGAACCAATCTGGGTATTCTTCTTCTTTGAGAGACTCAAGTAGAGTACTTTGGGGCTGGGTTTAGGAGTTTTGTGAGAGAGAAACAAGGCCTTAATCCCTTGTTTTAGTTGTGCTCAAAGTTCTGCACTGCAGAAATTCCTGTGACCGTGAATCTATCTTCCAGCGGCTAGCACCGCGCGTGGAGAAAGATCCGAGAGCCCCTGGCATGTCTCCCCTCTAGAGGGAGTACCCTTCTACTCTAGGAGCAAGCTACGCGGACCGGGATCGCCCAACTGCTCCAAAATGAAGGCCAAAGTCTACTGCTCAGTTCTGCTACAGAAATCTGGCAGCAGACTTTGGTGATTTTTTATAATTATTTAGCTAACAATTTCTTGCAGATTTAATTGGAGATTGAAGAGCACTTGTCCAAGTTGCTGCTGCTCGAATTTGGGAGCAAACGGAGGTCCGGAAGGCAGTGTTCCGATGCCGTTTTGAAAGCCAAAATAGAGTTTTCAAATAGCCCAAGGAGGAAGACGACTGGAATAACTTTATTCCAGTTATTCCAGCCTATTCCAGGTTTATTCCAGAGTTATTCCAAGCAGAATAAAGGTATGGAAAATTATTTTTTTAATCATGCATGGATAGACTTAATTGTTTAATATTATGCAAATATTTTATATGATCATACATGCCTAAATGCAACTAGATTTAGATTAGTTCCTGGCGGAGCAGCTTTTCGCTGTATGAATTTTAAAAATGTTTTAAAATCCATTCTACTCCCGCAGATGTTTGCATGTCTAGTGTAGGATCTTGTCAAACTACCTGCTTAGTTTCCTTTCACTTTTCACATTCATTGGAATAGTTTGAAATTCATGTAGCAAGTAAATGCAAGAAGTAATCTTATGGCCTCTAGTCTTGCTATAGGTGCATAAGTTTCATCAAAATATATTCTTTCTTCTTGGTTATATCCTTTTCCTACCAATCTTACTTTGTTTCTAATCACTTTACCTTGTTCATCTAGTTTATTTCTATAGATCCATTTGGTTCCTATGATGGGATGGTCTGGTGGTCTATCAACTAAAGTACACACATTATTTCTTTCAAATTGGTTCAGTTCTTCATGCATGGCCATCATCCAGTTTGGGTCATTTTTAGCCTATTCTAAGCTATATGGCTATATTTGTGATACAAAGGCTAGGTAATTATGTGCAACTCTAAGTGATGACCTAGTCCTAACACCATGTGAATGATCACCAATAATTAAATCTTTTGGATGAGAAATTACATACCTCCATTCTCTTAGTAGATCAGCACGATCCTTACCTCTTCTTCTCCTTCTTGAGTTGGTTTATCTTGTATGCTCATATCTTCTATTTCCTTTTGAAGTGTACGTGCATCATTATCTATACACTCTTCTTTGTTTGAAGGTGAAGGGTTAGATTCATCAAAAAAAACATGCATTGATTCTTCTACAATTAGAGTTCTTTTATTAAATACTCTATATGCTTTGCTATGTAATGAAAAACCAAGAAAAATTGCTTCATCAGATTTAGCATCAAATTTTCCTAGATTATCTTTACCATTATTCAGCATAAAGCATTTACAACCAAATACATGAAAGTAACTAACATTAGGTTTCTTTTCATTTCAATGCTCACAGGGGGTTTTCTTTAAAATTGGACGAGTTAAGACATGGTTTAAAATATAACAAGCAGTGTTCACCACTTCTGCCTTAAAGTACCTTGGAAGATTGCCTTCACGTAGCATTGTTCGGGCTATTTCTTCCAAAGTCCTATTTTTTCTTTGTATAATACCATTTTGTTGTGGCATTTTAGGAGCGGAGAAGTTGTGATCACCACTCTGTGCAATAGTCATCAAAAAATTGATTTTCAAATTCAGTGCCCTGATCGCTTCTAATAGAAATAATTAAAAGGTTTTTCTAATTTAAAACTTTTTTATGAAATTTTTGAAAGATTTTAAAAGTTTCATCTTTATGTGCAATAAACAAGATCCAAGTAAATCTTGAAAAATCATCTACTATCACGAGAGCATATTTCATACTACCTAGACTTGTGATCCTAGTTGGTCCAAATAAGTCCATGTGAAGTAGCTTAAAGGGTCTAGAAGTTGAAATCATATTTTGGATTTAAAACTCCCCTAGTTTGTTTACACATTTGACAAGCATCACAAACATATTCAAAATCAACTTTAAATTTAGGCAAACCTCTAACTAGATTCTTAGAAATTAACTTGGCAATTGTATGCATGCTAGCATGACCTAATCGTCTATGCCAAAGTAAACAAGACTCCTTGATTTTAGCATTCATTGCTACTAGACTGAAACTACTAGACATGGGTAGATCATTAAGATCTACCACAAAAATATTTCCAAGTCTATGTTCAATGAATTTGTTGCTAAAATCAAGAGAGTTTGTTACCATACACATAGATGACTCAAAGACAACCTTGAAGCCTTTATCACATAATTGGCTAATACTTAACAAATTATTCTTCAATTTGTCTACTAGCAATACATTTTCAATAAAAGTATAGGGGGTTAATTTGATCTTACCAATACCGATTATTTTTCCTTGCCATTATCTTCAAAAGTAACCAAACCTCCTTTTTTCATCTCTAGGGTGATGAATTGATCCTTGTGACTCGTCATATGTCTTGTACAGCCGCTATCAAGATACAATCTTTTCTTCATTTTTTGGGCTGTAAGACATTCCTACAAAATAATCAACAAGTTCTTTTAGGTACCCAAGTTATCTTGGGTCCTTGCAGGTTAGCGGAGGTGATTCCTTTGGGTATCAAATCTTTCTTACTTTACTTTTAGCATCTCTAAAATATTACATTGAAAGGCCTTATGTCCTATCCTTTTGCAAGCATAACAAACAATTCTAGAATTCTGAAATGATGTAAACTTAGAAGTTCTAGAAGTAGATGCAAATGCAAAAATATTTGACTTCAAAGATTTTTATTTGAAAACTTAGGAATATATAATTTGAAGCTCTAGAAATGTATATTGAAGGTTTTGATACAAAAGCTTTTTAAGATAAACCTTTTGGAACATTAGCTTTTGAGGGTATAAATTTTGAGGGTATAAATTTAGTAACTGAAATTCCATTTGCATTTGAAGAGTTGTAACTAATTTCATCCTTATTATCAGAAATTCTTTATTCTTTAAAATCAACTCAAGCTTATTTGAACTTAATGTGAGTTTTCAACCAATGGCTTGAGCTTTTTAACCTCCTTTTTAATTCAGAGTTTTCAATAGTCAAAGCTTTGTTTTTCTCAAGACATGCATTTTTCTCAATTTTCAAAGATTTGTTCTTTTCAGAAAGATAGTTAATTCTTTTTGCAATATCCTGATCTTTTCTGAAACCTCTTCCTTTTCTTTTAGTAAAGATCATTGATATTCTTTAAAGCTCTAATCTTTACTTCAGCTTTTTTATATTCAGATAATAAGTCATGAAATGCATAATTTAATTCATTAAAAGTAAATTCTATTTGAGGTTCGGGAGACGTTATCTCATCTTCGAGACCCATAAGACATAGATTGGCATTTTTTGTGGTCTCTTCTTCTTTCGTTGAAGTCGACTCCTCACTATCGCTCCAAGTGGAAACCATAGCTTTCTTCGTTTTCTTCTTGAATGTTTTCTTTAGTAAAGGATAGTTGGGATGAATATGTCCTGGTTTCTTACATTCATAGCATGTGGGCATTTGTTCCTTTCTTTCTCTCTTTCCTTGTCCTTGTCCTTACTATGTTTCCCTTTCTTGTGAAACTTTCTAAAATATCTTCCTTTCTTCTTTTCCATAAATTTTCTAAATCTCCTCATGACCATGGCTATATCTTCATCTTCCAAGTCATCTTCGAAGGAGGAGCAGTCTTCTTCCAATTCTTCATCTTGTTTCTTTGAATCTGATGTAGCTTTGAAGGCTATTGTTTTCTTCTTCTTTTGATCATCATCAATTCTATGTTGCATGGTCCATTCGTTTGTGATGAGAGAACCCAACAGTTCATCTAGTGTTAGTGTGTTTAGATCTTTTGCTTCCGAGATGGCAGTCACTTTAGGATCCCATTTGTCCGGAAGTGATCTTAAAATCTTCTGTACCAAGTCTGTATTTGAGTAAACCCTGCCAAGACTTTTTAAACCGTTATTAATATCTGTAAATCATGAAAAATATGGCAGAGATAGTTTCAATTTACTCCATCTTGAATAATCATAGCTATGTACTAGAAGATTGATTTTGAAAGACTTCACTTGAGAAGTTCCTTCATGGGTCACTTCGAGTTTATCCTAGATTTTTTTTGTAGATGAGTAAACAGAAATTCGGTTGAACTCATTTGCATCCAAAGCATAATATAGTAAATTCATGGTTTTGGTATTCAATTCTTCCATTTTCATGTCATGTTCATCCCAATCCTCTTCGGGTTTGGAACATCCACGCCATCAATTTTAATCATGGATATTTGTGGACCCTTAAGAATGACCTTCCATAACTGAAAATCAACTGCTTGAATGTATATCTTCATTCTAGCTTTCAGTATGAATAATTTATGCCAGTAAACAGTGGAGGTCTTTTAGTAGATTGGCCTTCGACCAAAGAAGTACTCATGGGATGAGCCATCAATCTTTACTCTAATTAAGTTCAGAGAACCTGCTCTAATACCAGTTGTTGCCCAGGTGGCTTTCCTAAGAGCGGGGGTGAATTGAGAATTTAAAATTAATCAGATATGTGCTCTTTTAAATTTACTTTAGTGGTAAGTGCTGTGTTTCAGATAATAAACAGCAGAAGCAAATGCAAATAGAAAAAGCACAATGCAAACACAGCAAATTTAGAGTGGTTCGGAGCAACCTTGCTCCTACGTCCACTACCCAAGAAACCACTTGGGATTTTCACTATATTCACCACCGGAATATAGTTGGATTCTTTTACCAGGCTTACAATCCAAACTTAACTTAGTTTTTCAATCGGGCTCACCAAAAACCCAACACTTGGTTTTACACAGGATCACCAAGAACCCAACACTTTGTATTACACAGGATCACCAAGAACCTACACTTGGTTTAAATAGGCTAACCAAGAACCTATTTAGTTTTTTTAGTTTTTAAACCAGGCTCACCAATAACCCAACAACTCATAAAAGAGTTAAAGAAAATAAGCAACAAAATGATAAACTATTATTGTCTGATGGTTGCTGATGCAGCTCGAGAGAAGCCTTCTTAATAGCACTTTAATGCTCTTCAGTGGCTTCTTCAACTTTTACAAAGTATGCTTCAAGCTTTAGATAGGAGTTGGTGAAGTCTTGAAGACTTACTTGAATGCTCTCTTTAGTGCTCTTTTGCTCACAAGCTCATTTAATGTTCAACTAAGCATTAGCCTCTTCAAAAGTTGTCCAAATCCCTCATTTATAGAGTCTTGTACTCTTCTTGGATAGATATAGTCATTGTAGACCATTGAGATGTGACATTTGATCGTTGAAGCACTTTTTAAATTCAAAAAAGAAGTTCTGGAACTAGCTGTTACCTACCTGGAATTGACCTTCGAGTCGGCTTGGATCTCTCGAGTCGGCTTGAATACTTAGAGAAGTTCTGGTCGAGTCGCCTCACCTCAATCGGGTCAGCTTGGTTTCACAGTGTTCTTGATTCCTTTCTCTGGATGAGTCGGCTCACCTTAATTCGAGTCAGCTCGGATTCACAGGTCTTCAAAACTATACCTTGGAAGAGTCAGCTCTTCTCATTAGAGTCGGCTCGCTTGGCTATTCTCTCATAACTGATTTTTCATGGACTCTGAAGGAGTTGGCTCGGATCTCTGAAGGGTTGACTCGGATGTCTGATTGAATGGATGAGTCAGCTCGTACTTCCTTCGGATCGGCTCGCCTGTCTGATTCAGGAAATGGTACTCTGGACGAGTCGGCTCGAATTACTGCGTACCAAAATCCTTCATGCATGCCATGAACTAGAGTCGACTCCTTTTACTCGAGTTGACTCGGACGAGATTTTCAATAAAATTTTTCTCCTCTCTAGATTTCATCTAGTAATGTTTTGCCATTCAAGATTCTTTCCAACTCAACTAAAAATTAATTCTAGAAATTTAAGCTTGAAAATACTTAGAAGTAACATATTTTTACAAATATTTCTTTAATTCTTTGGGCTCTTCTTTATATGACACATTTACAACACAACTCATGACACATAATGAGATTGTAGGAGTTATAATTGAGCAATGAAATCATCCTACAAAAACTTGTAAAGCACTTGAAAAGTAGTTAGTAACATAAGTGCATGCTCCAATATTTTGTTGTCATCAAAATCGCTCAAGGGGTCAACACCTTCCACAACTGAAAATCAACAGCTTGAATGTATATCTTCATTCTTGCTTTCCAGTAGGAATAATTTGTGCTAGTGAACAGTGGAGGTCTATTAGTAGATTGGCCTTCGGCCAAGAAAGTACTCATGGGATGAGCCATAATCTTTACTCTAAATAAGTTTAGAGACTGCTCTGACACTAGTTGTTGCCCAGGTGGCTTCCCAAGAGGGGGGTGAATTAAAAAACTAAAAAATTTAAACAAATATGTACTCTTTTGAATCATTTTGGTGTGGTAGGTGCTGTGATTTGAATAATTAAAAGTAGAAGCAAGTAAAGAAGAAAAAGCACAATACGAACATAGTAAATTTATAGTGGTTCGGAGCACCCTCACTCCTACATCTACTATCCAAGATACCACTTGGGATTTTCACTATATTCACCACTGGAATACAGTTGGATCATTTTATCGGGATCACAATCCAAAACCTAACTTGGTTTTTCAATCAGGCTTACCAAAAACCCAACACTTGGTTTTGAACAGGATCACCAAGAACCCTTACAATGTTAGTTTTAAAATGGGATCACTACCAACCCATACTTAGTTTTTAATAAGGCTCACCAAGAACCTACCCTTGGTTTTTGAATCGGGCTCACCAATAACCCACAAACTCATAAAAGAGTTAAGAAAATGTAAGCAACTAATGACAAACCTAAGTTATCTGATGGTTTAAGTTACAGCTCAAGAGAAGCCTTCTTAAATGTGCTTTAATGCACTTCAATGGCTTCTTCTTCCTCCTTAATAAGTGCTTCAAGCTTCTGATTAGAGTTGGTGAAGACTTGAAGGCAGACTTGAATGTTCTTCTTCGTGCTCTCTTGATCACAAGATCATTTAATGTTCAATTATGCATTAGCTTCTTCAAAGGTTATCCAAATCCCTCATTTATAGAGTCTTGTACTCTTCTTGGGTGGATATAGTCATTGTAGACCATTGGGACTTGACATTGACCATTGGAGCACTTTTTAAATTCAAAAATGAAGTTCTGGAACTAGCCGTTACTTGCCTAAAATCGATGTTCGAGTCGGCTCAGATGCTTTGAGTCAGCTCGAATCCTCAGAGAGTTGATTCTTCACTATGGTCGAGTTAGCTCACCATAATCAAGTTAGCTTGGATCCTTAGTGTCGATGATACCTTACTCTGGTTGAGTCGGCTCGCCTTAATCGAGTCGGCTCGGATTCTCAGGTCTTCAAAGTAGTTATACTCTGAAGGAGTCGGCTCTTCTCAGAAGAGTTGGCTTGCCTGGCTGTTCTCTCAGAATTGATTTTCTCTATACCCTAGAGGAGTTGGCTTGGATGCCTAAAGGGTTGACTCAAATGCCCGATTGAATGGTTGAGTTGGCTCGGATTGCCTTCGGGTCGCTTACCTATTCGAGTTAAGAAATGAAGCCCTCACTGAGTCGGCTCAGGTTCCTTCGAGTCGCTCGGATCTCTACGTGTCAGAATCCTTCAACCGTACCATGGATTAGAGTCGGCTCTCTCCATGCAAGTCGGCTCGAGTGAATTTTCAATAAAATTTTAGCTCTTCTCCAGAAATCTTCCAGCAACTCTTAATCATTCAAGACTCTTTCCAACTCAACTAACAATAAATTCTAAAGAACTTTAAGCTTGAAAAATACATAGAAGTAACCCTTTTTCATGAATGTTACATCAATCTTTCTTTGGATTCTTCTTTACATGAAACATTTATAATAGTACACAAGATATATGACAAGATTGTAGGAGTTGCAATTGAGCATTAAGATCATCCTACAAAAACTTGTAATGCACTTGAAAAGTTGTTAGTAAGACATGCATGCTCCAATATTTTGTTATCATCAAAATCACTCAAGGGGTCAACAAAACTCTTGAAGCCCCGCACTAAAGCAGGAACCTCCGACACCCGTACAAAGCCAGGAGCCACAGTGTCCCGCACTCAAGCCATGAGCCACAGCACCCCACACCATAGCCGGGAAACTCCTAAAGCCCCGCACCTGTTGCCGTCCTCACAAACTGGAGATGTCAGCGGGACACCCTAGAAGTTCTGCCATCCGCCACCTGACTCATAGCCCGGCACCTCAAGCCAGGAAACTCCTGAAGCCCCGCACCTACTACCGTCCTCACAGTCTGGAGATGTCAGCGGGACACCCCAAAAGTTTCACCATATGTCGCCTAACTCATAGCTCGACACCTCGAGCTGGGAAACTCCTGAAGCCTCGCGTCTGCTGCCATCCATATAGCCTGGAGATGTCAACGGGACACCCTAGAAGTTTTGCCATTTATCGCCTGACTCACAGCTTGGCATCTCAAGCCAGAAAACTCTTGAAGCCCTGCACTTGCTGTCATCCTCAGAGTCCGGAGATGTCAGCAAAATGCTCCAGAAGTTCCTCCTTTGTCGCCTGACTCACAGGTCAGCATCTTAAGCTGGGAAACTCCTGAAGCCCCGCATCCAATCCACTAAACCTCCAGTCCAGTGATGGCAAAGTAGGGCACTCCTAAAGGCCCACACTCCACCGACCATACTTAGAGCTAGCGAAGATAATTTTGAGAGACCCCTCTAGTCAAGCTCCCTAACTTGACGGTCTCTTGGGGCCACTCAAGCCTCCCTTCAAGCCATCCACCCACTCTTGGCCCAACTGGAGAATTTTCAAGACAAGCAGCTACGAAAGAGGTTTGAAGTAACCAGAAAAACAAAAAATTAGTGAAGCAAAAAAGACTTCATTGATGTTACTGAAAAAGTTACATCATCAACGGACCCCCAATAGGCCGGGCAGTCCCATAATAAAAAGGTAGATTTGGAAAGAAAATCGGAGCCTATCCCTCTATAGGCTCATTCCCAGGATGACGGTAGGCACGCCGACACCCTCTTGGGCCTCTATAGCTCCCCTTGGCGGGACTTCCTCAGTGGTAGGAGCAACTCCACCTCAGCCATGATAGTAGGAGTTGCAGCTCCCCCTGAGCTTCCATCGAGGCTGCCCAGGACCATGACCTCGTCCAGATTCAGCTCTAGAAAGAGTTGAGCCACCAGAGATCTACAGACCCCAAATCCTTTGATGAAGGAATCGGTGGCCACCTCTTGGACTTCATCGAAAAATGCCGTCGAGGCCCTGAACATGGGCATTACCTCGATGGCCTCCTTGGCAGCCTCCATCAGGGCCACCACCCCAGCGGCTCTCTCCTTGGTTGCTGATAGCCGAGCCTGCATTGCCTCTAGCTACACTTGGAGGCCACTCCTCAGCCCTTCTGCCTGGGCAGCTTTTGCTTTGAGCTCCTCTGCCCGGCAGGAAGCCCGATCCTTTTCTTGGGCCAAGGACACTTTGAGGTCCCTAGCCCGATTTTTGGCATCGACCATCCTAGCTTGGAGGACCTCATTCCTCTCCTCCAAGGCTCGGGCCCTGTCAGTTTGCTCCCGGGCCTCATCCGCTAGTGATGCCCTTACCTACTCCTGCTAGGCATCTCTCTTCTCCCACGAGTGCAGTAGTCATGGACAAGAAGAATGTCGATCCTGATTTGCATCATCAAAGGTGTTAGCTACGGTAACTAGACTGAAGCAACAGAAAAAGAAGAATACTATCATGAAGCAGAGGGGGAGGGTGCCAAGAATGGTGCGGACACTAGAGGCAAAAGAATAATGTAGAGGCTTTTCAACCCTTTATGGTTATCTGAGTAGTGTTTGAGTAGTTGAATCCAATTTTATAATAAAGGCTTAGCCCACTTGAGTTTGTATTTTGGCCCCTGAGTCTGTTTGGACCTTTCTATATTTGAGTCCTGTATTTAGAGTCATCCATACCATTAGGATTTTGGATATGGTCAGTTCAATTGAGTCAAGTTGAGTCAAGTTCACTTGAGTTAGTTGGTTGAGTCAGCTCATGTTGAGCCATTTATTACGTTGAGTCCTATAAGTCTCATATTGAGTCCAGTCCAGTTCAACAAGAGAAAACTCAAGACATTGATGGATCCCACCAGAGTTACAATTTGACAACTTCAAGGAGTCTCAGTCATACTTGAATGTGCCACCTTGGATTGCATTAGAAGGATCTTGAAGTCATCACCATTGAAGACCAAATGACAACAACATCAGCCCACCGGAAAGAAGGACAACCGAAGAAACCCTAAAGCCTACCCAGCACTGAAGTGGGCCGCCCAAAGCCTTGGCCCATCATGAATTTAGCGCCCCCTTATGGTCACCTTCCCTTGGTCTGCCACCCTTATGATCACCATCCCTTGGCTGACCATAGCAAGGAGAGTGAGAGGGATTTTGAGTTTATTGGGAGAGAGGTTTCCATGTAATCTAGTTAGGGTTTGAGTGGGAAAAGAATACATTAGTAAATCTCTTGTATGCCATTACTTGGAGCCCAAGTTTGTTAGCCTATATAAAAGCCCCCCACTCATGTATTTGCTGATTATTGATGAATGAATTATTGAGTTTCCTCCAATTTCTGTGTGATCTTCTATGTGATTAAGGGTATCTGTGTGATCCCTGTGCCCTGCCTCCAAGGAACCCTAGCCGCCAGCCTTCTTCAACCTCTTGGCCGCCCAACTCCAATCCCTTTCCTTTCCTTCTTCTTTCAGCCCTGTAGCCTACTTCTTCTTTATTTTCTAACCCTTGAATGGTGATTTGCAGGTCCCTCAGAGTTCACGAATCAAGGATTCCATCCGACTAGCTTTCGGGTCAGCAGATTGAAAGCCACAGTCCATAGGATCTTTAGCTTGATTTTTCAAGCCGCATACGGGAGCGATAAGCGATCTCTTCATGGATTCATCTTCAAATCCTTGCTAGGTACACCCCCTAGACTCATCATTATGCTATTGCAGAAGAGCTAGCCTTACCAGGGCTTCTTAACCTTAGCGATCCTTCTCTTTCGCTACTTAAGGTTAATTTCTACGTGCATCTGCTTCTGAATTTTCTATAGAATTACTTAGTTTCTTGGCTCGAGATTTGGGATACAAACTCTTAACTTAATGCCTAACAAAAAAAATTAACATGCATGCATAATTAGTCCCGCATCATTTGGTATCAAAACATCTTTTAGGGCTAGTTTCTGCATCCTGTAATTCCTATATATTGTCTATTATTTTTATTGTTCTATATGTAGGTAGATCATAAAATCCTGATTTTTTTTTTTGGATTCCTAGTATTTGATATTATTTATAAAAATCTTATTATGATTTATTTTAGTCTGTAGAATATTTCCACACTTGATTACTGCCTGAGAACAGTTCTGCCTGAAAATTCTAGCAAGTCTAATTTCAGCATATAGGTTCTTCGAACAATTGTTTATGCCTGTAGAAACATGATAAAATCCTTATTTTTATTTTGATGGAACCATTATAATTGGATTAAATTAATCATTATTTTCTCATAATTTTTTGGACTGCCTCTATTCCTATAACCCTATTTTCTGCCCAGAAAATTTCTGCAGCCAGATTTCAGCATGTTAGGATTACAGCATGTTTAAGGTTTCTTTTGCATAATTTTGGTATAAAATTTTTTTTTGTCTATTTACTGCATATTAGGTAATTTCTTTCATATTATATTTCTGCTAAAAAAAAATACAAAAAAAAAATACAAAAACATAGAAACCCTAAATGCATCTTCATATGTATGTCATCATGTGCATAAGCTACTCTAAGGGCAATCTCAGTATGTTAGATGGGGGGAGGATTTGATCACCTCTCCTTAGCCCAAAACAATAACCCTTGCATTCGAGCCCAACCTAATTAAAATCAATTAGACCTAATTAGCTCTAGTGAGCTAGGGACACAAACAGGTGGGTCCAACCTTTGTGGGAAGACTAGTGTACCCAATTCCTCTCCTGTTACTGGAAGCTAGTGTCTAGGCTAGAGGTCAGTGGCAAAACACCCTAAGTGGATCGATGGTTCCTTAATTGGGTCCCTGCGAAAGTAGGGGGGCCTCCCACCTCTTACCTGGATAGTGGAAGGATTAGGGGTTGCATTGTGTGTAAGTTGAGTCGACCCATTACGTTTGGGCTCTAGGTCTAGGAAGCAGTAATCGATTCATCCTTGAGTCTTGCATGTGCACTAGATTAGGAGTCAATGTGTGTGTTTGATTGCATGACCATTAGATTAGAAGCCCAATACCGATAGCCTCAACCCAACCAAACCTAGTGTGACCATGGAGCCCAACCCTAGGAGAACCCCATACCATGACCCAGACTTGGAGTCCAACACTAGGAGAACCCCACACCATTACCCATACTTGGTTGACCCAGAGGAAAGACACATTAGCAGCACCCAACCTTATGCACCCACTTTTGGTGGAAGTCTTGACCCAAAGGTTTATATGGATTGGGAAGGAGAAATGGATCAGTATTTCGAGTAGTACGATATGTCAAAGGGGTGCAAGTTTAGGTTTGCCAAGCTTAAGTTAATCCACTAGGCCATGTTACATTGGGCTAATGTTGAGAGAATACTTAGGCAAGAAGGCCGTGAACCCAATAACTACCTGGAGCGACATGAAACCTGAACTAAGAAAAAAGTACCTACCCAAGTCCTATGAGTCCAAGAGATCCACAACCTATAGATACTATGACTCCAAATCCTATGAACCTAGAACCTATGTATCCAAATCCTATGAACCTAGATCCTATGACTCTAGATCCTATGCACCCATATCCTATGCACCCTATAAGCCCAGTAGATCCATGACCTATAGATCTAAACCTATGACCTATGAGCAGAGTGAACCCATAGGCCATCGACCTGAACCCCATAAGGTTAGTATCCCTAGATATGAGCCTAGTAGTAATCCACTACCCCTTAGTTAACCTGAACCCACTAGGAGTAGTGCCATAATCAAAAATCAGGACCCAGCCAATTTTCCCTTAGTCGACTCTCCCCTACCACCCCACTGGTTTACAAGAATGACAGTAAAGTGGAAGTGTATGAAGTTGATGTGAGCTTAGTGGACGAGTATGAGAGAGAAGAAGAGTTCCCTTTAGAAGACTTAGAATTAGTTGATCTAGTAGATACCCAGGTAGAAGCCATCCTAGAATTAGCTAACCTAACCATACCCAGACTGAAGCCAATCTAGAGTTAGCTGACCCTGACCACACCCAGACTGAACCTATAATGGAAGTACAGTTGAAGGAAGAGGACCATGTCCTTCTGACCCTACTATTAGAATCTTACATGAGGAGCTACTAGAAGAAAGCCTAATTATAGAGCCAAATCCTAAAATTCAAGAGTCCAAGGAATTTATTGAGGACATGATCTTTTTAATTCAGTACCCTAAGGATGAATCCCCTCCTATAGTTTCCATTGAAGACCTCTTCCCTGAATTGTTGATCCATCCTTCCATAGCATGGACCTTTTCTTGCTCATAGATATAACTTAATGTTCATACATTAAGGTCAGTCTCTTTAGCCCAAAACCAGTCCTGAATCCCCTTCATATTTCCTACCCTTCCCTGAGTCTTCTCATGTTTTTAGAACCATTAGGTTACATTTTGTTAAGATTACCGGGTTGCATGAATCCTTAGAGCCCATCCCATTTGCTACCTACTTCTGGTATACCTTATGGCATTTGCTAGGAGTCCATTATAAATTTTCATGTGCAAGCCAAACCAAGGTCAAACCTAGAGAGCCTATAATCTGTTAGGTTTAAGCCCAAAGAGTCCAATAAAATTCCTCTCAATAGGAATGCATAGTTGAGTCTGCACATTGTTAGGTGTTAGTACAAGTCATAGGTGCCTCATGTTAGAGATCTGCATTAAGCACTAATAATTAAACATATAAGAAACTAGTTAATTCTCGAAAGATAGCCAAGAAATTTAATGTAGTGAATTCTATTATAATTAGGCTTAGGCCTGAGCGGTTCACACCAGGGACCGTTAAGAAGCTTCATGCTCGTGGAGCTAGACCCTTTAGAGTGATAGAGAAGGTCGGACCCAATGCCTATGTGCTAGATCTGCCCTCGAATTTTGGCATTTGCTCTACCTTCAATATCGCGAACTTGGTTGAGTATATGGAACCGGCAGCAATTCCTAGTGAGGCTTTTAGACTTACCCTATCCTTTGAGAGCGAACCTAATTCAGAGTGTCCACCTATAAATTGGCCTAAGAGAGGAGAATGGATCGAGCATATCTTGGACGATCAAGCTATAATGACCTAGGGCCACGACTATCAATGCTATCTGGTCCATTGGCAAGGTCGACTAGAATCCAACGATTCGTGGATTACTCGAGACGACTTGCAGCGCCTCGACCCAGATCTCTTTGAGCGATACTCAAGCTAGAGCAACCCTTACTAGACAGGGTCGAGTTCCTCCCATCCCGAGAGAATTGGTGCGGACACCAAAGGCACCAAAATAAGGCAGAGGCTTCTCAACCCTCTATGGTTACCTGAGTAGTGTTTGTGTAGTTGAGTCCAATTTTGTAATAAAGGCTTAGCCCACTTAAGTCTGTATTTTGGCCCTTGAGTCCTGTTTTGGACCTTTCTACATTTAAGTCCTATATTTAGAGTTATCCATACCATTAGTGTTTTGGATATGGTCAGTTCATTGAGTCAAGTTCAGTTGAGTTAGTTGGTTGAGTTAGCTCATGTTGAGCCATTTATTATTTTGAGTCCTGTAAGTCTCACATTAAGTCCAGTCTAGTTCAACAAGAGAAGACTCAAGACACTGATGGACCCCAGCCAGAGTGACAATTTGATAACTTCAAGGAGTCCCAATCATACTTGAATGTGCCATCTTGGATTGCATAAGAAGGATCTTGAAGTCATCACCATTGAAGACCAAATGACAATAACATCAGCCCACAGGAAGAAGGACAATCAAAGAAACCCTAAACCCTACCCAGCACTGAAGTGGGCCGCCCGAAGCCCTGGCACATCATGAATTTCAGTGCCCTCTTATGGTCACCTTTTCTTGGTCTACCACCCTTATGACCCCCCTTGGCCGGCCATAGAAAGGAGAGTGAGAGGGATTTGAGTTTATTGGGGAAAGAGGTTCCATGTAATCTAGCTAAGGTTTGAGTGGGAAAAGGATACATTAGGAAATATCTTGTATGCCCTTACCTGGGCCCAAGTTTGTAAGCCTATATAAAGCCCCCCCTCTCATGTATTTGCTGATTATTGATGAATGAATTATTGAGTTTCCTCCAATTTCTGTGTGATTAAGGGTATCTATGTGATCCCTCAAGGTATCTGTGTGATCCCTGCACCCTACCTTCAAGGAACCTAGCGCCAGCCTTCTTCAACCTCTTGGCTGCCTAACTCCAATCCCTTTCCTTTCCTTCTTCTTTCAGCCCTCTAGCCTACTTCTTCTTTGTTTTCTAACTTTTGAATGGTGATTTGCAGGTCCCTTAGAGTTCACGAATTAAGGATTCCATCCGACTAACTTTCGAGTCAGCAGATTGAAAGCTATGGAACGCAAGGTCTTCAGCTTGATTTTCTAGGCCACATCTAGGAGCGACAGACAATCTCTTCATGGATCCATTTCAAATCACTACCAGGCACACCCCCTAGACTCATCAGTATGGTATTGTAGAAGAGCTAGCCTTATCAAGGCTTCTTAGCCTTGGCAATCCTTTTCTTTCGCTACCTAGGATTAATTTCTGCGTGCATCTGCTTCTGAATTTTCTATAGAATTACTTAGTTTATTGGCTTGAAATTTGAGATACAACTCTTAACTTAATGCCTAACAACAGAAAATTAACTTGCATGCATAATTAGTCCTGCATCAAAGAAGGGCCTTCGCTAGCTTCCTGCCTCTCCTCTCGTGATGGTCGCGTGACTAGACCACGAACTCCATCATGCGCTCCACGAGCATAAGATTCTGGGTGATTGACGAGTTCAGTTTCACCCCAGGTGTTGCCCTCCAAACGGTGCCCTCCTCGATGCTGGGGGTGCAGCCGCATCCGGGGGAACCGCCTTCGAAGACCCCTCATCCAGCAGAGGGGAGTTCATTGCCATGGGTGGTGGCATCACCGGTGGTCGCTCCGCCACCCTTTCTCCCTCCCCATCCACCTCGATGACTATGGGAGGCTGGACTGCAACGATAGCAGCCAGCCTGGCCTGTGCACCTTCACCAGGCTCTCATGCCGGAAGCTAGGCTCGTTGCCTTAAAGACCCAAGGGCCGCCTCAACCGCTCACCCTATAGGGCCAGGGACTAAAGCATACCCCACCCCTTGGCTGGGCTTGACACGGGCCCTCTTTGGTGGAGCCTGGCCAGGCCCAGACGGTAGGCCTCTCCTCTGGGCAGACTTTAGAAGCTCCTCCACCAAGAACTTCATGCCTACAAGAAGAAGAGAAAAAGGTCAACAGTAGATCAAAAAAGACTCATCGAAGAAAAGATATCCTCCGGACTCACCTAGCCCCCAGATTGGCTGATCCCGACATCGAACAAGTTCTGCTCTGACAGTAAAACCTCAAGGGAGGGGATTTGATCAGAAATGAGCTAGTCGTATATTTCCCGATCAGAGGCCTCGATCTAGGAGTTCCGATTTAGGGTCCGATCTGGATCACTCTAGACCTAGATCTGGATCACATAGCTAGTCGTATATGTGATTTATATAATATATTATTAAATTTAATATAATATTTATGTTATATAAAATATAATGTGAATATTTTATATTATACATAATATAAATACATTTAATAGAAATATACTATATATATAAAATACATTATATTATCTTTTACATAATACATAATTATTGTTATGTTATATATATAAATAATAGTATATTATATCATATATCATATGATATTTTTTTTATAAAGTAAAAAATAAAATATAATATATTAATATAATATATTATAATATCATATTATATAGTATAATATTTTATATTTATGATATTATTATTATATTTTAATAATATATATAATATAATATCAAAATATATTATATATATTTATATTATAATAGAGCATAATATAATTTATTATATGATATAGTATTAAGAAAAATATTTATTTATATTATATTATATACTATAATGATATCAATTTATAATGTTATTTATATTATAATATATCATATAATATTATTGTATAATATATTATAATAGTATATCATTTCATATTATTATACAAGTTTATAAAATATAATATACTATAATTTTATTATAACATAATATAATTATATAATATTTTATTAATATATTTATTATTTTATATTTTATAACATAAATTATGACACATTATATTATATTATATATAAATTTAATATGTTTAAATAATATATAAATATATCATCTACTGAATATATAATAATATTCTATTCATCATTGTATAATATATAATATATTTAATATAATATAATATATCTTATATTAAATATATGCACTTTTATTTTTAATAATATAATATATCTTATATTAAATATATGTACTTATATATTTATATAATAATATATATTTATTTTTTATATATGATAATGTATATTTAAATTTTTACTTACATATAATATAAATATACTATGTTAATTTAATAATGTAATATATAAATTATATATTTAGATAATACATTAAATAATATAAATATTATATTATACACTATAATAATATTCTTTTTGTAATATTATAAGTTAGTAATGTATTATATAATATATTGTGTATTATATTTTAAAATGTAATATAACATACTAAATATATATTATATTACATTTATATATTATATGTTAAATTTATGTATTATTATTATATATAATAAATTTATATATTATATTATTAAGTTTAACAGAATATATTTACATATATATAAATATATAAATTAATATAAAATTATATTTAATAAAAAATAATTTATTAAAATTATAATTATTAAATTTTATTTCATAATATAAATATTTAAAATTATATTAAAGTAATATAATATATTAAATATAAGGTAGTATATTTATTTAAATATATTTATATATATTATAATTTTATTATATTAAGTTTAATAATATATTACATAAATGTAATATGTTATTTAATGTGTTTAAATAATATAATAAATGTATTATCTTTTTGATATATAAATTTTTATATTAAGTTTATTTAGTATAAATAATATTTTTATTTTAATCTAAAATATAAGATAGAAAATATTTATATATTTTATAGCATAAAATATTTAAAAGTTTTATTAAATATAGTATATTATATAAAATACAATATTAATATATTATAACATATTATTTATTATATTTCTTATTTTATTATATAAAATACATTATATTATGCCATATTTATTTAATATAATATATATTTGAACTTTATATTTACATAAAATATAAATATATTAGATTAAATTTAATAATATAATATATATAAATAATATATTTCTTAGTATATTTAATAGATAATATATAAATTTTTATATTTTTAGTATGAAAAATAATTTTAATTTTTTTTAGATTTTGATATAAAAAAATTTAAATATTATATTTAATATATTTCATGATATAAAATATTTACAAATTATATTTTAATAAATAGATAAAATATAAAAATTATATTTTTGTAAGTAAAATATAAATTTAATTTAGGGATATTTAAAATTATGATTTACATCATACAACATAACCTGCATATACGAAATACAATAATGTACATTACCTGTAATTTATATTACCAGTAATCTATATTATTGGTAATCCATATTATCTTTTAGGTTATGTTTGGTAGTGGGTAATCTATCCAGATTACTAATAATTTAATGTAACCTCACCTATTATTATTTGATATATTTTTCTGGATAGCAATCTATCATGTCTAGTAATCTGGATTATCTCTAGAAGGGGTGGTAATCTAGATTACCACTTCTTAGATAATCTTTTGGACAATATTTCATTTTCCTTCTTCATTCCTCTTATATTATAATATAATACAAAATAATATAATATAATAAATATAATATATATATAGTATTACAATAATATTATATGATATTATATATTTTATTTTATTTTGTAATACATAATATGATTATAATATTATAATATAAATATAATTAATATAATATAAATTATATTTTATATTTTATAATTCAAAATATATTATATTATATGTAAAAAATATAATAATATGATATAATAAAATACATTATGTAGTATAATATTATACTATAATATATTAATGTATTTAGGTCATATTTGGAAGCAGGTAATCTATCCAAATTACGGGTAATTTAATAGGATCCCACTCCGTTACTGTATTTGGTACATCTTTATGGACAGCAATCTTTCATGTCTAGTAATCAGGATTACCTTTCAAGATGTAATCTGGATTGTCTCTGAGAGGGGTGGTAATCTAGATTACCATCTCTGGATAATCTTTTGGATATATTATATATTTTTTCTATTCCACTTTTATTATAATATAATAAAAATATAATATAATATGATAATATAATAATAATATAATATTATAGTATAATATAATAATATTTAATATATATATGATAAACTATATAATAGTATAAAGATAACAAAATATATAATATAATATAATATAATATAAATATCTTTTATTAGTATTGTATAATGTAATAAATTATATTATGTTATATTATAAATATTAATATTGTAAAATATATTTTGATAGTATATTATATTATACTAATTCTTAGATAATAATAATATAGTATAATACTATAGTATATACTATAATATATTAATATATTATATTATATTTTATAATATATAATAATTAAAATATTAATATAACATAATATAACATAATATAAAATTATAAATTATATTTATGATTTAAAATATATCATATTATATTAAAAAATAAATATTATAGTATATAAATAATTTTATAATATACTATATTAATATATTTTATTTTATTTTGTTTTGTTATATTAAAAAATTAAAATTATATAATATATTTTAAAACATTATAATATTATAAATTAATTTTTTTATTATAATAATATAATTTAATTTAGTAATATCATGGTATATACTATAATATTATAATATATTATTTATATAATTTATTTTATTTTGTAATATATCATATAATATTAATATTAATACAAAAAATCATAATATAAATTATAATTTTTATTTTCTAATATAAAGTATATTATGTAATATTTGAAATTATATAATATATTGAATACAATACATTATAGTATATTTATATTAAATATATTTTAATATAATATAAGTATGTTACATTAAATTGAATAATGTAATATATAAACATAATATGTTTAAATAATATATAAAATGTAGTATATTATTAAACTATATTATAATAAAATATATTATTATATAATATATATATTTTCAATATTGTAAATAATATATAAGAAAATATTAATGTAATTTAGATTAATATCATATTATGTACTATAATATTATGTTACATTATGTATCATAGTATTATTTTATAAAATATAGTATTATATAATAAATTATATAATATAATAAACATGTATTTTATAATATAAAACAAATTATATTATATATATTTAACATAATATATTTTTACATTATATATTTGTATATAGCATAAATATATTATGTTAAAATTAATAATATAATATACAAACATTAATTGTTATTAATATTATATTATAAAATAAAATATTATATAGTAGATTATATAATATTATAATATTAATATAATATTATAATATTAATATAATATTATATTATAATATTATAATATTATAATATTAATATAATATAACATTTTATTTTTTTTTTATCATGTAAAATATATATTATATCAGATATACTATAATATATTAAAAAATGTATATATTTATTTATATAAATATATTTTTTATTTATGTATAATATAAAATATATTTAAATTATATATTTATATAGATTATAAATATATTATGTTAAATTTAATAATATAATACATATAAATTTAATATATTAGAGTATATTTAAAGATAATTTATAATTTTTTTAGAATTATTTATTATAAAAAATAATTTTAGTTTTTTAATTTTAATATAAAAAATCAAGTATTTTTATTTAATAAATTTTATTATATAAATGTTAAAATTTATATTTTTAAAAATATATAAAATATAAAAATTATATTTTTATAAATAAAATATAGATTTAATTTACAAATATTTTAGAAACTTGATTTTATGTGCCTTAACATTACTTGCATATTCCAAGTATAATAATTTATATTATCTAAATCATATTACTAGCAATCTACATTGCTGATAGTCTACATTATCCTTTTAGATTACATTTAATAGCAGGCAATCTATCCAGATCACTGGTAATTTAATAGGACCTCACCCATTATTGTATTTGATATAATTTTCTGGATAGTAATCTATCATGTTTGGTAATTTAGATTGCCTCTCAAAGATAATCTAGATTATCCTTCGGCGGGGTGGTAATCCAGATTACCACCTCTCAGGTAATCTTTTAGACAATATTTCATTTTCCTTCTCCATTTCTCATATATTAAATATAATAAAAAATATAATATAATATGATAAAGGTAATTATATTATATTATTATAGTAAAATAAATAATAATATTTATACTATATATAATAAACTATATAATATTATAAAGATAATATTATATAGCATATAATATAATTTAATATAAATATGTTTTGTTAATATTATATAATGTAATATATTATATTAAGTTATATTATAAATAAGAATATTATTAAATATATTTTAATAAATAATATAATATATTATTATTATATAATAATAGTATGATATGGTATAATATAATAATATTATGATATATAGTATAATATTATACTGTATTATATTAATATATTTACTTTATTTTGTAATATATAATATAATTATAATATTATATATTAATATATTATAATATTAATATATTACAATATAATATAAATTATAAATTATATTTTATAATCTAAAATATAATATTTGTATTATATTTAAAATAATTATAATGTAATATAACAATATTATAATATGTAATATATATTATACTAACTATATTAATATATTCTATTTTATTTTATTTTGTAATATTAAAACATATAAAATATATAATATATTATATAATATTATAATATTAAAAATAAGTAAATTATTTTATTATAAAAAATATAATATAATATAATATAATATAATAATAGCATGGTGTATATATAAATTATAAAAATACTATATTAATAAATCTTATTTTTAATAATACATAATATAATTATAATATTATAATATTAAGATTGTATTTAAAGTAGTATTACATGTTAAACATAATGTAGTATACTTATATTAAATATATTTATATATAACTTAAGTATTTATATTAAATTTAATAACATAATATATAAATGTAATAAGTTATTTAATATTTTTAAATAATACATTAAATATATTATATTTTTGATATATAAATTTATATCAAATTTATTTAGCATAAAAAATATTTTTTTAAAAAAATTTAATATAAAATATAAAATATTTTAAAATCTAAAATATTTAAAAATCTTAATTTTAATAAATAAAATATAAATTTAATTTAAGGATATTTAAATTTTTAATTTTACTTTATGTGACATTACATGTATGTACCCAATCCAATAACCTATATTACCTATAATCTATATTGCCAGAATCCACGTCATTGGTAATCCACATTAACTTTCAGGATTGCCCAGTAATGTTCTAAATATGACCATTTTCTTTCAATGCACCGAATGTAACTTAGTAGGTGTGGTAATCCGGACACCTTCCTAGTAATCTAGATTACCAAATTACCCACCCCTTCTCCCTTCCTCTTCAATTCAACATAATATAATATATATTATACTTTTGTAATATAACATAATAAATTTGTTATTATATAATATAAATACAAATAAACCATTTTATAATATTATTATATTATATTATATATTTTTAAATTTAATTTATTTAATTTATCTTATTTAACTTTATATTAACATAATATGTTATAATATATATAGTATATAATATATTATTACATCAATATAATATATTATTTGATATTTTATAATGTAAATATAAATAATATATTATTTAATATATTTCAGTAACATACCAATATATCATCTATTTAGTATATAAACTTTTTTATTAAATTTATTTATTGTGACACTAATTTCTACTTTTATATAAAAAATATAAAATATAAAGTATATTTTTAAATAATATATATTATTTAATATAATTATAAAATAATATTATTAATATAAAATAACATAATATAAATTACAAATCTTATTTCCTAATATAAAATATATTATATTATATTAAAAATATGATATATTAAATATATTATATTATATTTATATAAATATATTTATATAAAAATAAATATATTACATTAAATTTAATAATGTAATATATAAATGTAATATATTATTTAATATATTTAAATAATATATTAAATATATTTCTTTTGATATATGTATTTTTATATTGAATTTATTTAGTATAGAAATAATTTTTATTTTTAATTTTAATATAAAATATAAAATATTTTAGATTTAGTATATATTATAATATAAAATATTTAAAAATTTTATTTTTATAAATAAAATGTAGATTTAATTTAGAACTATTTTAAAATTTTGATTTTGCTTTATGCAACATTACTTGTATGTACCTAACATAATATATATATTACCTGTAATCCATATTACCAGTAATCCATGTTACTGGTAATGCACATTATCTTTTAGGATTTCCTGGTAATGCATCAAATGCAACCATTACCGGCAATGCACCAAATGTAACTAGGAAGTGTGGTAATCTGGATACCTTTCAAGTAATCTAGATTACCAAATTACCCACCCCTCTCCCTTCCCAGTCCCTTCAATATAATATAATACATTATATTTTATAATATAATATAATAAATATATTATTATATTATATTATATTTTTAAATTTAATTTATTTAATTTAACTTATTTAGTTTTATATTAACATAAAATGTTAATATAATACATTAATATAATATAATATTCATTAATATAATATATTATTTGATATTTATGATGTAATATATAATATATATATTTTTAATATATTTAAGTAATGTACTAAATTATATCATCTATTTAATATGTGATTTTTTTGTATTAAATTTATTTAATGTAACACTAATTTTTATTTTATATAAAAATATAAAATATATTTTTATATTTATAATATAAAATTAAATATAAATATATTTATATTTTATATAATATAATTATAAATTTATACTACTAACAAAGAATAACATAATATAATTATAAATTTTATTATTAATATAACATATATTATATTATATTTAAAATAATATAATATATTAAATATATTATAGTGTATTTATATTAAATATATTTATATAAAATATAATTATATTGCATTAAATTTAATAATGCAATATATAAATGTAATATGTTATTTAAATATTTAAATAATATATTAAAATATTATCTTCTTGATATATAAATTTTTATATTAAATTTTCTAATTAAAAAATAATTTTTATTTTTTAATATAAAATATAAATATTTTAGATTTAGTATATTTTATAATATAAAATATTTAAAAATTTTATTTTTATAAATATAATATAATTTTAATTTTAAAATATTTTAAAATTTTGATTTTATTTTATATAACATTACCTGCATGTATCCATATATCTATATTGTCTATAATCTATATTACCGACAATCCACATCACTAGTAATCCATATTACCTTTCAGGATTGCTCAGCAATGCATCAAACACAACCATTGCCTGATAATGCACCAAATGTAACCTAAGAGGTTTGGTAATCTAGATACCTTCCAAGTAATCTAGATTACCAAATTATCCATTCATTCTTGCTTCTCCTTCCCTTCAACACAATATAGTATATATATAATATATATTTTTATAATATAACATAATAAATTATTATTATATGATATTAATAAAAATATACTATTGTACATTATTATTTTACATTATATTACATTATATATTTTTAAATTTAATTATTTAATTCAACTTATTTAATTATATTAACATAACATATTATAATATAATATAGTAATATAATATAATATATATTAATATGATATATTATTTGATATTTTATGATGTAATATAAAGTTAATATATTATTTAAAAATTTAAGTAACATACTAGATATATTATATATTTAATATATAATTTTTGTATTAAATAATAATATAACACTAATTTTATTTTTATACAAAATAAAAAATATATTTCTATATTTTTAATAAAAATTATAAATATATATTTGGTAATAAATGGATAAATTATAGATTTTAAAATATAATATATTATGATATACATTATATTAATAAATATTATATTATGATATAATTTTGGAAAAGATAACATATTATACAGTATTTTTATCATATAATATTATTATGTAATATTACATTAATATAATATAATATTTTATATATTATAATATAATATAAATTATAATATTATATTATATATAAGTTTTATATATTATTCAATATATTTAAGTAATATATTAAATAAATCATCTATTTAATATAAAATATTTTATTTGTAATATTATAATATATAATATATTTTATATTAAATATATTTGCATATAGTTTAAATAGTATAAAATATAACTAAGTTTGTGCTTACATATAATAATATATTATGTTAAATTTAATAATGTAATATATAAATTATTATATTTATATAATATATCAAATAATATAAATATTATATTATATACTATAATAATAATGTATTTGTAATATTACTATATATAAGATAATTTGGTAATTAATAATTTATAGTTAATAATGTAGTATATATATTATTATACATTATTTTTTTATAATCTAATATATTAAATATGTATTATAATTATATTTGTATAGATATATTAAATTATGTATTACATATTATATATAAATTTATATGTAATATTATTAAATTTAACATAATATGTTTGTCATATATATAAATATATATCTAAATATATATTATATTATGTAGAATATATGTAAATATATTTATCTAAATATACTACATTATATGAAATATAATATAATATATGTTATATTATAAGTATAATATATAATTTAAAAATATTATTTACACTATATATGATATAATATAATTTTATAATATATATTTTCTAATATTACAAATAAAATAAAGTAAAATATATTATTGTAATTTAAAATTATATTATATATATACTATAATATATTACCTTATGTTCTATATATTATTTTATAAAATATAGTCTTAGGTAATACATTGTATAATACAATAATATTATATTTTATAATATAAAAATATTATATTATATTATTTAATATAATATACTTTTAATTATATTTGTTTGTATGGAATCATATTCAAATTAATAGTATAATATGCAAACATTAATTATTATATGATATTACAATATTAAAATAATATAACATTTTATATTTATATTTTATTATGTAAGATATATAATATAATATAATATAATATTTTTATATAATGTAATATATTTATATTTAGTATATTTATATATACATATATTTAAATTATATATTAATAGAATTTATAAATATATTATATTAAAATTTGATAATAATATATATAAATTTAATATATTATTCAGTATTTTTATAGATAATATATATTTTTTACATTTATTTAACATAAAAAATAATTTTAATTTTAATTCTTAATATAAAAATATTAAATATTTTATATTTAATATATTTTATGATATAAATATTTAAAAATTATATTTTAAAAAATATCTAAAAACTCAAGTCTATTGGACTTCTATAGACATGATCAATGATTGGAGGAATCAGCAAATCATAACCATCCAGCTTCTTCCCTTCTATCCGGGGTTGGCTTCTAGTAATTGAGCACCAATCAACTATCAAAGTTATGATTAGACATTAGTTGATTTTTAAAGGGTATGCTATCTTGTGAATATTTCCATGAAGTCTCGTTTAGGTGGTAACCTTGGATCTCACAACATGTGATTTTCCCTAGAATATTGCTACTCCCTTTCTCCTGGCACTATTGAGATTGTATTTTTATACTCAACTTCCATATCTCTTGCCATTTCTCCTAGTACTTATCATCTTGTTCTTTATGTTTGATGATTAAGAATCCATAAAATTATCCTAATAGATGAAAATGGCTCAATGTTTATCTACTATATTATAATACAAAAGGATCAAATTGCATTACATAATTTCAAACTTTGAAGCCTTTTCATAATATCTATCTCAACATTTTTTCTTTTCTTTTTTTGGGGTAAAGTGTCTAGATTATTTTCTACTTTAGAGCCCCCAAATTTTCAATAGTGTTGAAGAGAAATTACCGATCTGACCTAAACAATCAGGCAAAAAGGTCTTTATATAAGCATTATAAATAAATAGCTTCCTAAGTCATCCTTGTCAAAACATAATAACATAATAATTGCTCAAGAGTAAGATAGGTAAAGTGAGAATAACTAAATAACTAAATCTCAACACTTTTCCTTAAGCTGGAGTATATAGATCTTGTAGACCC